>JARHVA010000624.1:3822500-4407500 GCA_037957365.1 Torreya grandis
AATTTTTTTAATCAAATCTTTATCACTTCAGGAGTGCATTTCCAGTGTCTGATCCTAACAACTGTCACAAGATGTCGCAATAAAATAGATGCACCTCTATGCCTTGCATAATCACTCTTCTCTGGTTTTGGAATTAATTAATTAAAATTACATTATTGTTTTGGGCATATTATTTGGCCTGGTACGTATATAGCTAGATAAACCTCTATGCCTTGCATAATCACTCTTCTTTGATTTTAGAATTAATTAATTAGAATTATTGTTTTAGGCATATTATTTAGCCTGGTAAGTATATAGCTATTTGTGTTGCAATTTAGTTGTAATCCAATTATCCCCGTTACATATAAATAGATGAGACACTGTTTTGAGTATAATTAAAGGGAAACCATGTGGGTGATTGGACAAAGCATTTTTCACGATAGTGCTTATATATTTTTTAGATACAAAAGAATGACCAATTGCTCCTCTCAACAAACCACAGCCATATTTAGAGCAAAATTATGTTATAGATTCAAATATTGTGTAATTAGACAAACAGTAATAGTGTACCTTACCTCTCCTTGGCGGATGAGAAGGTCGATGCCCTGCAGGATTTCCATGCGGGAGTCGGCAACCACAGCTTTTAACCCCTTAACTTCGAGTAACACCTCCCCTGTTGCCCTTGCTACAGTCAACTTCTTTGTTGAATGGCATATGGACAGCCCTACAAACATCCTGCATAAACCCTTCGACTGGCCAACGGACACCGATGAGGAGAATGGACGTGATAGCATTTTCACATAACCAGCCTCAACGATCAAAAACGACATGAACCAGATAAGATAGCCCCAAAATTTTGGTAAGGAAAAAATAAGATATTCCGGTTCTTGTCGTTTTACTAAAATAAAAGCCGCAAGAGTAAAATCCACCCACCTCGAATGTATTTGCGAGAGTAAGAAAGAAGGAGCCCACCTCGAATGTATTTACGAGAGTAAGAAAGGAGCACTTTAATTTCTTTTTTGAAGGAAACACGTTGGAAATACTGGAAGAGTTTAAGCACCTCGGAATTGTTTTTCACAATAGGTTCACTTGGGAGTTTTGTAGGGCGAGCACGATTCTAGGTGGGTGAAGAGCATCTTACTTGTTCTAGAATAAATGTAGGAAAGCTGAACTTTGGGATTGAAAAATTAAGAAAATCTTTTTCACGTTGTTGGTCATGTCAGTCGTCCTTTATGGGTGTGAGGTTTGGGAGAATATCATGTCAAACCACAAGTGGAAACAACTTGAAAGAATTCAAAAACACCTTATTACCAGCAATTTCAAATTCAAATCGACAGTCCCCTATGAAATTCTTTGAGCAGACCCAGGTTTGTTCCCACTAGAAGCATCGGCAATTATAAGACTTTTAAGTTACTTTAAAAAGGTGGAAAATATGGATGAGCATCGCTGGCCCAAAATGGTGTTGGGGGAGAGACTTGACTGTAGGAAAAAGAAATGGGTAAAGCAAAACAAGAAGTGGATGGATAAGTGAGACAATACCTTGCTTGATTGTTCTGACAATAAGGAAGAAATAAAAAAGTTTGTGTTAGATAAATTTAGGACTGCCATGTGGGCAAATCAGATTAGCAGAAAAAAAGAAATTTATATTAGAGAGTTCAATCCTTCGAGGGAGCATGGGGAAAAAGAATATATGTGGGCTGCTCTCAAGGAAAAGGCGAGGATTTTAGTGGCTAAGCGGAGGATCGGGTCCCATCGTCTTAGATGTGAGATGGGTAGGTGGACGATTCCCAAAGAAGAGTGCGCTGAAAGATCATGCATTTTTTGTGACAAAGGGGTGGTTGAAATGGAATGGCATTACATCACTAAGTGTGCTGCATATGCGGATATTTATGGTCAGTTTGATAACATCTGGAATGTGAACAATCTTAGTGAGTTATTCGAGGAGCCTCGATTCCTCAATATAGCTAGTTTACTGGTCAAGATTCATAGCAGAAGATCTGATCTCGAAAGGAGGCTGAAAATATCTTGAAGGTTTCTTCCCGGGTCCCTTAGGCTATTTGGCCTCATGGACGTCATTAAAATCTTTCAATCAATCGATCAAACAATTAAAATGCACCCACGTCGTAAGGTAGAGGGGGTTTGCAAACAATTAAAATGCATCTTTGGAATGTTTCTACGACAAGTTGGAAATTAATTAGATTATAGATTTGATGCTTTCATTTGTACTCCATTAAAGGTTTGATTTAATATTTTTTTGGGGAATATTTAATGAGAGATTCTCTTGTTTAATATTTTGGATTATTTAGATTAATATTTCTGACTCATTATTAACAAATAAGAGTTATGAAGTTAAGGCAACGGTTGTATGGAGGGGGCTGGTGCTCATTTTTTTAATGAGTGATTGGTAGAATAAAAAATGAAAGACATGGTAAAAGGAAATTTTATAATCTTTTCTAAAAAATAAGGAGCTAGCTATTTTTTTAGCATACACCCATGATTTTTATATCATGGGACCATTTTTGTTACATATGCTTCTAAATTTATTTTGCAATCCATGGTAAGAAAATTCAGGAGCCATGATCCCATAGGATCACTTCCTAAGTATAAAAGTTGGTAGGATTGTTGTCTAGTCTAAGTAAAAAAATAGAGAAAAAGAATTGGCTATGTCATTAATTGGATTAGATGCTATCAGATAGTTTTTTGTTGTTACAATTTAAATATTCATAATCAAATCAGAGTTTAAAACTAAGTATTATTATATTATTATAATAATTTCAATGCTTGTATTTTCTCTGTTACTAGATTTGGAGTAATTGATTAAGTTATGATTTTTTATAAATACCAAGTTTATGGGACCTGTGCCCAATAAAAAATGAGAATATATACAAAAAAACCAATAAAAATATTTTCATTTCTGAGTCGTAACAGCAATCGAGTTACAAAAAACTTAAAATCTACTAACAAGGCATCAAAAATGGAAAACCAATATCATATCAAAAAAAGATATTCACCAACCTAATCAATCTATATGATTTCAATGAACTTGAGAGTAGACACAAGTCTGGAATAATCCCTAGTCAACAAAAGATGCTTCGCAAGAGCCGAACCAACAATGCCTACATTAGAACCAGGAACTACCAAGACAAATAGAGAGTCCAATTGCTTGGACTTGCATTTGTCTATAGCCAAATGTTTGTCCAAAGCCCTAGTAACTATCACCAGAGCCTGTCTGACTAGCCATGGAGGAGAAGGGTAAATGCCATGAAATACTAACTTGGCCAACAATTTGACCGATTCAATTATTTGGTGGGACTGGCAAATAAAATGCATGTTTCTAGAGCAAGCAGAGGTGACAAAGCATTGTCTAAAGATAGAGAGGGAAATAATGAACCAGACAATCTATTCAATTTCATTTTAGAAACTGAAACCTGAATGTAATCATGGAGAAGAGAGAATTTCCTTTTCAAGTCCCTGAATGCAGCCATTGACACGAACTCAAACTTGTCTTTACCGGAGAAGGGAAGGGTTTCTTCTTGATCACCATAAAGGATTGCCATAGCTTCATTTAGGCCAACCCTAAAGACTAGATTAACAAAGAATTCAACCAAGGATTTCACGTTCTCTTTGTCAGAGATAAGGAACATGATGTTGGTATCAAAGATGGAGGTAACCATCGAATTAACTTTGATATGTTAGTAGTAGAAAGGAATTCTTCCCCGATGATAGAAAGAATAACAATGAAAGCTTATTCAAAAGGAATCCAAAAGATATTATGCAGACGATGAGGTGAGTCTCTACCAATTAAATCCATTTATGGTTTTTTGCATGAGCTCAAAACTGAAGGATAAGCCAAAGCTTCTTGCACAACAGACTCCATTAAACTTTGACTAGAACTCCATGACAAGAATAAAGAGTTCAAAGCTAGGTTATTGAAAAAAACCATGTCGAGAAGGAAATAAATAAACATGAACCAATCACAGACAAAATACGGTGATGACAAAGGCATATAAAGAGAAAAATGAAATTGATTGGCAATATTAATGCCCAATCTTGTCACTTAAGTATAACTATGATTATAAATGATAATATCTATAGATTGGTCTATTGCAATATTCATCAAAGCATTAGCAATACTATTCATTTATTAAGTAATGTTATTGTTGTTGTATCCAACACACCCCACCTTGTAAGAGGGGACCCGTTTTTTAAATGAAGACTGGAAAGCTTAATCATAATTTAATCTATGCATGTATATATGTATAAGTTAAACATTTTTTTAGCATTAAAGCACACTTTGGTTACACCTGATCTCCCATTACACCCCTGTTTTCATTATAATAACTTATTGGGACCAATCTATTAATGAAAATTTTGGAATTTTGTTGTGTATGACAGGTACTCAAGTTTTTTATTCAAATTCACTTATTTGGATTCATTTTATTTAGTACTATAAACATTTTTTGTTCTTTGGCATTTTGGTCTTTAGGAACTCTATTCGATTTTTGTTTCAATCAAAAAATTTGCTTTGGATCATTTTGTTCAACACCTTTCTTTACGGTAACTTTACTTGGGAAATTTTGGCCTTTAGAAGGTTTTGGTCTTCAAGAACTTTCTCTTCGGTAGCTTTCATTCAAAAGGTTTTAGTTGGGAACTTTCTCCTTGATAACATCTTCCCAAATGACAATCTCCCCAAAGAACACTTAGCTTTTGAGAACTTTCTCTTTGATGACTTTCATTTGGAGCCTTTCGATTGGGAACTTTCTCTTCGTCGACTTTCCCTGACAAATATTCCCAAACGAATCTCTCTGAAGAACACCTTGGTCTTCAAGGACTTTCGTTCACAACCCTAGGCTCACCATATCATATTATTCAGTCAAAATGCAAAGGTTGACCCCCCAACTAAACCACACAATAACAAGTGTTAAAAGAAGAAGTAACACCGTGGCACATAGAATGAGTAAGCATCCTATGTGGCATGCCCATTAGGCCTAGGTGGTCAAGTTTAAATTGAATGAAGGTGATGATCTCGTAGATGTTGGTGATTAATGGTGCATGAACTAAAATGAATACCAAAATTTATAATATCAATCCATTAACTGATCTCACATCATTTTATTGTCATCAAGCTCGAGTGCATATAGACTTCTATGATTTTGAAAGCCCTAACTGCGTCTAAAATAATCTATAATTTGCATAACAGAGTTTTAGGCCACTAGTTTCAAGAGCTCGAATCACACTAGCATTGACCACTAACAATGGCATCTTTATCTAAGGCATACAATGGAGCTTCAACACCATCCAAGTTCTCAATTAAAGAATTCACAAAATACCTAGACATAATTTTTGATGCAACAGTGTTTGATAGTCTCCATGCCAATTACTCGACTCTATAGGAGGCCATAGAGAATGTCGACCCATTCACATGTGAGGAAGACATCTTTATAGAAGAAGAAAAAGTTGCATCTAAGTTACTACCATTGAAATGCCAGGTACTCCACTATGCATTTACCAAACCAGAAATCATGTCATGTATCGACTTATTGCAAGACCTATTCTTTGAAGGGAGAATTATAGATGGTGGCTATCTACATTGTTGACCATTTTTCGCCCAACAGTCCAAAAATTGGTCCCCCTTTGCCCCTGCTATTCTAGGCCATTTTCATTTTTTGATTTTGCATGAATCTGGCGATTTCTATAGACTCTGCAAAATTTATACGGACTCTGCAGGTTTGGGATTTCTATGGACTCTACAGGAGAAGTTTTTCTACGGACTCTATAGGTTAGTCTTTTGGCACATGAAGGATCAGTTTAGAGAGTGTTGGGTTTTTGCAAGGCTTCTTTGGGCTCTTGTCTGAGGAAAAATTATGAAGAAAGTTGGAATCGTTGAACCATTGAACCCAGTTTAATGCCTGGTTCAATCTGCCTTGGTTCAATCGATAGTTCAATCGCTCCATTTCAATGCATGGTTCATCACTTCAAGTCCATCGCTTCAATTTCTAGGCTTGGTCCATCACTTGCTTCATGGCTTTTGGTTCAAATAAAAGAGTTCAACAGGCTTGTTTCAATAGTTGCTTGAAGCGTTGAATCGGTTCAACGCCTTTAGTTCAAGCCTTGGTTTAACTTAGTTGGTTCAACACTTTGGTGCTTAGTTCATCGACGGGTTCAGACACTTGGTTCATTGAATGGTTCAATGCCAAAGTTCAACGGGCTCGACGCACTTCATTGAACCATTAAACCGGTTCAACAAATTGGTTCAATCACTTTGGTTTAATGGCTTATTTCAATGATTAAATTCATTGGTGCGCTTTGTTGAACCGTTGAACCAGTTCAATGAATTAGATCAATCATTTGGTTCAAAGGCTTCAGTTCAACAAGTGGTTCAAAGCAAATGGTTCGACGTCTTTGGTTCAATAGGCTTGGCGCATAGTGTTGAACCATTGAACCAATTGAACCGTTGAACTAATTTTGGTTCAACGGATTGGTTCAATGGGTTGATTCAATGAAGTGCCCTATAGTTGAAGGTTCAAATGCCCTTGTGGAGGGCAGTTCAAGATCCAAATGCCCTTGTAGAGGGCAAGAAACATTCCAAGGACAGCCAAAGGTCTAGAAGCCCTTACAAAGGGTAGAGAGAGCTTCAAAAGGGTCAAAGGAATTTGGGGAAAGGATTTTCAAAGGGGCTCGAAGGTGCAAAAAAGTCAAAGAGCCCACAAAAAAGTCAAAGCGGCCAATTCTCGTGGACATTTTGTCTGCGGGAAAAAGCTCGAAACAAAAAACTCGCAGGGAAAAACCCTGAAACAAAAGACCCGATGACTTTTGCCGAGGATGATGATGTCCCAAAAGCCATCAAATTTAAGCAGATGAACTAGCCGTTGGGTGATGATTGTGTGAACGTAAAATTTAACACAGTGAAATAGCCATTGTTTTTGAATTGTCTGAGCACCAAATCATGAAAAGAACCCAAGGAAAGTAGCGACCTACCAGAAGATCACCCCCGAGGGCTAAATGAGCAGGAAGAAGACAAAGAGCAGAAATGACAAAGCATTCAAGTGGTGAAGGGAAGGTGAGCTATTGCAGATGAGTGGCGCAACCTATTTTTTTGTAGTTGGCATTGATGAGGGGACAAACTACAGTCTATTTGTAGAAAAGAAGCATGGCCATGTTCTTTCATTAATGCTTGAGCGCCAAATTTAATTTTGGTAATTGTACAGCATGGTTCCAATAGGCCTTTTCTGAAGAATGAAATCAGTAACAGTGGTTTCCTCTTCCCAAGGTTCAAAACGCACATGGGCCACTTGTAGAAAAGAGCACCAAAATCTTTCCTAGGAAGCTCCAAGTTCTCTTCCTCTTTCTATATATTGTAGACTTCTCATTCGAGAAGAATATCTACTCTCAGCCTTAAGGCAAACTTTGCCCAACAATCTCTCGAGCTTGTAAGGTAAGACTCTGCCAAAATTTTACCTTGAATCAGAACTTAGCATTTTTACCTCCATTCTTAGTTTTGCATCTTTAGTATGTGTCTATGTCTTGATTCTGTGTTAAGTCA
Source organism: Torreya grandis (assembly GCA_037957365.1). Taxonomy (NCBI): domain Eukaryota; kingdom Viridiplantae; phylum Streptophyta; class Pinopsida; order Cupressales; family Taxaceae; genus Torreya; species Torreya grandis. The sequence continues at coordinate 3,830,023 of JARHVA010000624.1, forward strand.
TTTTCTTAATGCTTTTGCAAAATGATTTCAGCATGTCTGGTGTATTTTTGAGTTTCCTTTTACAAGTCTGTCAGAAGTGTCCCAAGAGGAGTGTAGGTGAAGTGGATAGGCTGCTGCAATGTGTCCAGAACACCTCTAGTAGTTATTTCCTCCCTGTATCTCCACGGACCCCTGACCCACTGATGTAGAAAGTTTTCTCACTTCAGATGAAGTGTATAGGCACTTCCTTTTGGTGAAAAGTGTATATTCAGGCTGGGTGGGTCACATTTTCTGGTGTATCACCTTTTCTTTTTTTAGGCTTAGGCTTTGTTTTCAGCATCTCTCTCTCCCTTTTCATCCCCCCCTTTTTTCATTTTAGTTGTTAGTAGTAGGAGAAACTAGGGCCTAAATGATACATCAGAGGGAGCTAGCCCTCATCTAGAGACTATCCCCTCTAGCTTCGTCGGTCCCACAGGTGAGAGGGGAGTTTCCATTGTTGCGTGTGGAAAGGTAGGAGCTCGGCCTCCTGCCCACGGCTGAAATCCACTGCGTCAACATACACTATGTCAACAAAAACACCATCACTACATACATATCAGGTGATGCATTCATGAGGTATTTATGTTTGCCCATTCTATAAACTATAATTAATTTGTATAGTGTGGTTACTTGGAGTAAAAAAATATTGTCGAACAAGCAGTAAGGAAATGGCTTCTTTCAAGGGAGACCTTCACACTCAAGGAGATAACCAAGAACGTTGTTCCCATCACCTAGTTTTGGATGGGAATTCATATTGGCATGGTATTTTTAAATTGATTATTTAACCACCCAAGCATTCATTTCCTTCATTTGGAGTGGCTTCCACTACTTGACATGCTCATCACTTCAGAGTGCACCTATGCATTAGAGGAGGTTATCAGTGTCTGCCTACAATAACATATATTGTATAAAGACAAGAGGCCCCAAGGTGGTAACTTCTACATGATGTCATATATTTTGAATGTAATCAAGGGGATTGTCTATAGACACAATGGGGATTTGTGGAATCTCAACCTTGACTATAACAAAAATAGAATCTACAACTTCTACTTTTTTATCCACATTTATCTATATGTGAAGAACATTTCTAGAATTACAAAAGATTTGTATCCTTGAGTTTGGATGGTAATTCATGGACAACCTCTATCCAAGGTATCCAAGAGCATTGCCAATATGCTCTAATCTATGGGTGATTATTGGTTATACCCAGACTATAAAGTTATCATGGTTATTGGACATAAGGTTGACCCTCTTCATCACCCCAAATTTATCCCAGACAAAGTTGTTAAGCAGGAAAATACTTTCCAATTATGGAATGAGATAGATGAGGACTTGACAAAGAGCAATAAGAGTACTTTACATGGATCCCATCTCATAATTGGGAGGATGCAATATACATATATAAAACATTTCAAAGGGGTGGGTAATGCAAGAAAGGCTTATGCTTTGGCCACTCTACCCCACAAATATTGAAACCCCCACGGGAGAGTGCATCAAAGGGTTCATAATATGGACATCCCTTACAAGCATGAACCTTTTAATCATGACTTTTTGTTCCTCAACACAAAAGATGATGAAGAAGTCAAGGAAAGGGTTGAGACTGTTGGCTTGAGTGAAGAATTTTTTAGGGTAATACAAGAAGTTGCCTCACTTACACTTGGGCAAGCCAAATTTAGGATCCCACGACCAAGGGAATGGACATCATCTGATTTATTGAGTGGCAAACCTTTCCAGCAACCACAAGACCAAAACCAAGACCCCTAACATCTATCCATTGTGATGATAGCTCGATAACAAGAGAAAGAACAAGTGGTAGGAGAAACATCAACTGATAAAGAATAAGAGCAAGTGGTAGGGGAGACATCAACTACTGGAGTGGAAGAGGAAGAATAGATTCCTCAAGTTTAAATGTCTATTATTGAACTAAGGAAGGTCAAACAAGAACTAGCAGAAGAGTCAATGTAGGAGAAGGACAACACTATTGGGGATGAAGCAAAGATCATTTGTCTAGACTCCTTTAATAAGGAAGAGATTGTACCTATTATGGTGACTTCAATAGCCATAACCTCTAGTATAACTCTTTCCTCTCTTACCCAGCAATTGACTGCTCCTTAGGCTGAGAGGACAATAATTTATTATCAAAGAAAATCCAAGGTCGAGAGGTCGCATACTCCATCCATAGAGGTAACAAGTAGACAAGCACAACCTTCAATTAAAGGTGGTCCAAGCCATGAGGTGGATGAAGAGAAACTACAACAAGACAAAGTACTAAGCTTACAAGGGTTAAAAGGAAAGGCACCCCTTAGTGGTGACCAATTGGGTAAGCGTTCTCTAGTTACTACTCCCTTAGGCCTTTCTCTTATTATTTCATTACTAGTTATTTCTTCTATGTCATTGCTAGTTTTCTCTACTTTTACTCCTATGTCATCATTACTTACTCGGCATGCTTTTATTATGCCAACCACTACTCCTTCAATTTCCACCTCTGCTTCCACAACCACCAACCAACCCATCACCCAAGTGGTAGATTCTTTTACTCAATTTAGTTCACCACTACCATCATCAAGATTAGTGCATACCACAATAGTGGTGGTAACAAAGAGAGCTCCCAAAAATAAACCATTCTAAATTATTTAGCCCATGTAACACTTAGGGAATGTAGACTGGTTTAAGATAATTTGGCCTTCAATGCCTAAACCAGCCCCTAAGCCTAAGCCTAAAAAGGACACAAAAATAAAGGCATAGCCACTAGATCCATCAAATCTAACTCTTCCAGATTGGGCCAAAGAATTAAGAGCATCAAATTCCAAGAGTCCAAACTTGAAGATCACTAAGATGCCCACTATGAGCTCACTCTTTGACAAAGCAACTGGTTCAGTGCAAAGGGTGAGGAATAGGAAGATATAAGATAGCAGTGGGAGAGGCCTAATTTTAGAATAAAGAGAAGAGATTTACTCTCTTTCAAAAAGATAAGATATAAGGAAGGGCCAGTCCCCCTACATTGAGGATCTTAAGTCCTACATAGAGACCCACACTGGAGTAATATTGACTATTTATGAGGAAACATAGCAGGTGAGAAAAGAATTAGAAGAAGAGCTGGAGACTCTTAGAGAACAATAACAAGTAATCTGCATTCCCTCTGGGATAGAGCAAGATTTACAAAGTGTGCCATTAATATTATATGAGATTTTGAACACCATTCATTTTTTTAGAGCACAATTGGTTCCCCATGCAACCACAATAACACAATTATTTAAAGTTCTCAAAGAAGATGAGAACATATTAAATTTCTTAGTTTTGTATACTCCTAATAAGGCATTCAACCATTTGAATTTGGTGACCCCCTTAGAGGAAACTAATGCATTTAATCTATCAGTCATAAGGACTCAAGAAGATCAAGGGTGGGTAAATGTTGTCAATGCTTTAGTTACTAGGATCACTGAATAAGAGAAGCACATAGTACATATTTTGAATGAACTGGAATTGACACAAGCATGGGATAGTATTGGGAAGTTGGAAGCCTAGGTTATTTTTGACCAAATGATATAACAAGCTTAAGATAATTTCAAGTAAAGCCTACAAGGACTAACTTTAGAGGATATTGAAGCAAAGTTGAGTTCATGAAGGAATAATGCAACTAAAGTGGAAGTCTTTTAGGTAGGCTTTCGAGCTACCAAAACTAAGCATGCAAGGCTAGTAGAATAAGTAGATAGGGTGGATAGACCTCCTCTTATTGATATGATCTTAATACAAGCATAACATGCCAAATGATACAACACTATCAATAGTTGGAGGCCAATAAGAAGGGAGATTCAACACCATCTACTAGTTTAGCAGCTCATACTCCACCTAATGTGTTAGATGCAAAACCACCATCAACTTTAGTCCCTCCTATCTCAGTAAGTACGTCAACTATACCTATTAGTTTAGCTTCAGTTCAAGCTACCAGTTGATCCCTGGCTACAGTGTCAGTTACTACATCTACTGTAACTACTAGTTCAACTCTAGTCACGATCTTAGCTCTAGTTACAACCTCAGTTCCAATTACAACTATGAAAAGTGTCAAGTAGGAACCTAATCAGCCTTAATTAAAGGCTAATTTTGTATAATTTTACATGTAATGATTATTCACAACTAGTTAAGTCTTGTTACATCCATATCATAATTAAACAAATTATTTTGACTAACATGCACATGTTATATGTCGGATGTGATCTCTAAGTTACAACATGCAATTTTGCATCGAACTATAACTTATGTTAAAGTTATCATGATGTAATCCAAAGTTTTGATATACCATGAAGATTAGGCGCCCCCTTCCCCAAGTCCTTTAAATACATGTAAAACCCTCTTTTCAAAGGGTTGAAGTTTTGACCAATATACTAGAAGAAATCAAGCAATTGACTATCATGCAACTATGTTTGTTCTATCTTCTTCCCTTTCTATGTTATTAAAATTTTAGTTTATTTGTCCATATCAATTCAATAATTTTTAAGTGTGTTAATGTTATGGATGAATTTGATTTTTTAAATTGATGAATATTGATCTTAGATGTACAACATCAATTGAGGATTGGTAAAATACATTAATTTAGGCAATCAATATAGATTGAGTTGATAATCCAAGGTGTGTAGTGGCATTTCCTTTAGTATAGTCATCTAGGAGTGTGTCATAGCTACTCTAGACAATTATTTCTAGTTTGATCTATAACCTCTTAGATAAGGGTTTGAAACAACAACCCTAAGGAGAACAATCTTCAGTTGAGATTAGTAAGCTTCTTATACTTGTTTTCCCAAACTGCTAACCATGCTTGTTTGTTGGTGTGCAATAGCTACAAGAGATAAACATTAGTTTTGGAAATACTTGTCTAGCAAAGAAATAATCTCAGAGGTGACCTTTTATGATCCAAAACTCAGAAGTTCGGGTTGACGAAGATTGCAATATCATAGAAACAACACAATAACAATGAATTCTCTGAGAAGAGATGTCGTATTACTTACATATTGCAATACAAATATAGGCTTATCTCTGGGAAGAGATGTCTGCCTTCCCTTTTTGGGTTACAATGCATTTATACATATTTTGAAAACATCGAGAGATTGAGTGGCTCGAGGAATTAACAGTAACCTTTTAAGAATGAGTGGCTTGAGAAAAATAACAAAATTAAAATAGTACAGTGCTCAAGGACATAATGGCTCGAGGAAATAATTATCACCGACAATGTGACTTCCAAGAATGAAAACAATACAAGATTTGAGGAATTAACTGTCACCCGAATGGTCACCCAAATGGTTGCCCGGATCATTGCTGCCACCCGAGTGGTCGCCCAAAGTGTTGCCCAAATCATTCCTCCCTCCTTGAAAGGAAATGGTCCCCATTGCATCAATATTCCCTGTCAAGTGGGGTAGTTGTGTCTTGATTTGATTCGCTGTGAGCCACTCACCTTGGTGGCTAAGCTGGCCTCTTCTGATGACTTGATACAGTGGAATAGAGAGTCCTCTTGTTGTCTTCATCCAAGTATCCACAATTTGATCCTCTTCTACTTGAGCAAAACTCTGTGGGTCAAGCTCATCAATGTCTAGTTGTTCTACCACAACTGAAGTGTCCAATAGAGGTGGGTGATATGGTTTAAGGAGCTCCACATTGAATATTGGATGTAGGCCAAGGTAGGCTGGTAGGTTCAACTCAAAAGCATTTTTTGCAACTTTTCTAGTGATGGTGTATGGACCATATCGCAGAGACTGAATCTTTTTGTGTGGGCCTGCAAGCCATTCCTTTTGAAGCCATAACCAAACCTTGTCACCCATAGCAAAATGGTGTGCAATCCTATGTTTGTCATGGTGTAGCTTATACTTCTGATTCATCTTCTCCAGGATGTCATGAACTTGTTGCTGGATATGCTGCATGTGTTCAATAAACTTGGTCACTTTTGTTGCCTCAGAGCTTCCATAAGGTGTGTATTCCATGGTGGAGAATGGAACAACTATATCAAATGGTGCCATGGGTTGGAACCCAAAACATACTTGGAATGGATTGTGCTTGGTTGAGCTATGCAGTGCCCGATTGTATCCGTGTTAGATGAAGGGAAGTCCCTCCTCCCATGTGCATGGATGTTTGGAGTGCTACATCTGAATCATGTGAACAATCAAGTGGTTTACCACCTTGGTCTGACCATCAGTCTGTGGATGGAAGGCTGTGGACTTCATCAGCTTAGTATCCATCGTCTTCCATAGAGTGGACCAGAAGATGCTCAGGAACCTGCTATCTCGATCTGAGATAATGGACTTGGGGAGACCAAAATGGAGCCATACATGACTAAAATATAGTTGAGCAGTTTCCTCAGCAGACATATTTTTCTTACAAGAAAGCATGATAGCCATTTTTGAAAAATGATCAACTACCACAAAAATACAATCCTTGCCATGTTTGGAAGTGGGCGAACCTGAGAGAAAATCCATTGAGACGGATTCCTAAGGCTTGGTTGGTTCTGGCAATGGCGTGTACAATCCTTGCTTCTTATTTTTTGGCTTGGCAATTGCACATGAGGTGCAAGATTTGAGATATCTTTCCACATCTTTCCGCATATGGTGCCAGTAGAAGTGTTTTTGAAGAACTGCCAATGTTTTTTCGATACCAAAGTGGCCCAGCTGTCCTACTGAAGTGTGCTTCCCATATCATCTTTTGTTGCTCTGCAACAGGAACACAGATGTGCCCCATATGGCAAAGGACATTATCTTGCAAATAGAAGTCAGAAACATGTTCACCTTTTTGGAGTGCTTGATATGTGTCAGCAAAGGTAGGATCTACTTCATACAGAGCACCCTAAGTGGTAGTCTCATGTCCACACAGGTCAAGCATTGTTGTGAGTGCAGTAATTGGTGGGTGGCTTAGGCAATCTACAGCTGTATTTGAGCTCCCTTTTTTGTATTTGATTATTAAGTGGAATTGCTGAAGATACAAGGCCCACTTTTGGTGCCTCTTATTTCATAGTTTGCTTTGTGTCTGGATGAATTCCAATGGTCTATGGTCAGTGTGGATGACTGTCTCTTTCCCCAAGATGTAGTGTTTCCAATGTTTGTAGGCTTGAACAATGGCATAGAGCTCCTTATCATATGTTGGATATTTCCTGACTGTATCAGTGAAAGTTTCACTATGGTATGTAACAAGATGGCCATGTTGCATGATGATAGCTCCCATGGCATATTTAGATGCATCTATCATCAACTCAAATGGTTGATGCAAATCTAGCAAGGCAAGAACAGGGGCTGAGTAGAGTCTATTCTTCAAATTATCAAATGCCCTTTGCTATATTTCACCCCACTAAAATGTAGCTTTAGCTCCTCCTTTAGTCACTTGGGCTAGTGACCAAGCAACATGTGAAAATCCAAGAACAAACCTGTGGTAGAAATTTGCAAGGCCCAAGAAGCTGTGAAGCTCTGTGAAGGTCCTTGGTATGGGCCATTCTCAAATAAACCTAAATCTTTTTTGGATTGACGTGGACCCCTTCCTCATTCACAATGTACATGAGGTACTGAATTGTTGTCATTTTAAATGTGCATTTGTCAAGATTTGCGTACGACTTGTGCTCCTGAAGAGTTTAAAGCACCTTACGAACATGTTACAAATGTTCTTCCCACGTTTTGCTATAGATGAGAATGGCATCTAAGTAAACAACCATGAATGAGTTGGTGAAGGGTCGTAGGATGTCATCCATCATCCTCATGAAGGTTGCAGGTGCATTAGTTAGGCCAAAAGGCATAACCAACCATTCAAAGAGCCCCTCCTTAGATTTGAATGTAGTTTTCCAAACATCAGTGGGATCGATGGGAATTTGGTGATAACCAAATTTGAGATCAATTTTGGTGAAGAACTTCGCACCACAGAGCTAGTCCAATAGGTCATCGATTATGGGGAGAGGGTAGCGATTCCTCATAAAGATTTTATTCAGGGCTCGATAGTCAATGCAAAGCCTCCATGTTCCATCATTATTTAGTGCCAAGACGATTGGGCTACCACAAGGTGAAGAGCTTGGCCTAATGTGACCCCTTTATATTAATTCTTAAATCTATCTTTTTATCTCATCATTCTCCAAAACTGATCTATGATACACAGGACTGTTAGGCAAAGGTGATCCTGGGATTAAATCGATAGAATGTTTTACCTGGCAATGCAGTGGAACTCCTGTGGGTGACTTGAATAAGTCATCATATTCTCCTATGATTCATCTTATCTACTTTTGTTATTGTGTTGATTGTGTAGTTAGGACCACAACATCGGCCTCCTTGGATCTCTGTGGTTTGACCATCATGAGAACAAATTACTTTCTTCTTCTCCACTAACCTCTTGCATTGCTTAACACTGATCAGGGAAATAGATGTGGGAGGTGGTACCTCTGGTACCCTATAACACCATGTTCCAAGAGTGAGGGTAATCCTTCAGGTTTGAGATTCATAGATGCCATGTCACTCATACATGAACAGTTGACCAAAGAGGACATCACAAATGTCTAGATTGACCACATCACATAAGACTTCATCTTGGAATGGTTTTATAGCATATGAAAGAAGACATTGATGGGTGACATGAGGGTCTCTCCTTGGGCTCAACCACCCAATACTATATGGATTTAGATGAGGCTCCATGGATAGACCTAAACTTTTCACAACTTTAGCTGAGATTAAATTCTTTTGACTCCTGCTATCAAGAATGAAATGCAGAGGCTTGCCTTTTACCCATAATTTGGAGTGAATCAATCTTTCTTTGTCATTTGTTCTTTCCTCATGCATCTATGATGAAGTGATGATGGTGTCGGGCTCAGCATCTACAATTTCTTCTTCATTCTCTTCTACTGTAGGTTGTGTATGAGGTAGAGTAGTAGATGTCGAGTATTATGACTCAGAGAGTAGTGACTTGATGGCTCAACATTCTTCTTTGGAGTGAGTTCCAATTTTGTGGTAATCACACCATTTTCTAGCCTTCCCCTTCTGGGATTTCTTATCCTGAAACTCTTCTACTTCTAATTTTGGCCTCATGTTTGACCTTCCTTATCACTTTTCCATTTTGAAGGTTGACTCTTCATATTTTTCCTGCCATGCTTCTATTCAATCTTCACTACAAATTTATATGCCTCACAGAGGGTTTCCAAACTGAAGAGTTCCATTTCCCATCGGATGTACCATTGTAGTCCACCATGATATTTGAGAGTTTTATGTTTCTCACTTTCTTGAATGCCCAGTCTTGCAGACAAAGAATGAAAAGTTTCTATGTAATCCTACACAAATTGGTCCTTGCCTTGGCGAAGTTGTTGCCATTGTATGTACAGATCATCATACGTGCTGATGGGATAATATTCTTCTTTTACTACTTTCATAAAATCATCCCAGGTGGGTTCCACCCCAAGGCCAATGATATCCATACTAAACCTCTTTTTGTACACTTCCCACCAATTTTTCATGGGCAATAATGATTTCAAAAGAGCAAAAGTGATATTTTCTCCATCGGTGAACTTATTTACAGAGAAGTAGGATGACAGTTGATCCAACCAATTTTCCACTACATCAGCATTGATTTTGCCTTCAAATGTGGGAATATCAAATTTTACCTAAACCTTGAAGGGTGTTGGGGCATTGAAAGGAAGCTCCCTCGATGAGGAGCCCAAATGTGTAGCCACGAAGCCAAAATTTCCCATCAGAAGTGTTTGAAGAATTTGAGCAAATTATTGGAGCATCTGCACTTGTTACCATTAGAGGGCTTCATTCACCATTTCCTTGAAAGGATCGGATGTCTCAGTGTCATCTGCCATTTGAGGTCATTTGGGGTGCACAGGTGGAGTGTTTGGAAGCTTTGTTGCTTCCCACCCAAGTTTCGTTTATCTTGACCTGGTCCTCAGGAACATACACTCTCAAAACAAACCGCTCTGATACCACTGATCCAAAACTCAGAAGTTTTAGTTGACAAAGATTGCAATGGCATAGAAATAACACAATAATAATGAATTCTCTGAGAAGAGACATTGTATTACTTACAGATTGCAATACAAATATAGGCTTATCTCTGGGAAGAGATGTCTGCCTTCGCTTTTTGGGTTACAATGCATTGATACATATTTTGAAAACATCAGGAGATTGAGTGGCTCAAGGAATTAACAGTGACATTTTAAGAATGAGTGGCTCGAGAGAAATAACATAATTAAAATAGTACAACACTCGAGGACATAATGGCTCTAGGAAATAACTATCACTGACAATGTGACTTGCAAGAATGAAAACAATACAAGATTTGAGGAATTAATTGTCACCTGAATGGTCACCCAAATGGTTGCCTAAATCATTTTTGTCACCTGAGTGGTCGCCTAATGTGTTGTCTGGATCATTTTAATAACACATATCTTTCTTTTCTACTTTACCTTCTCGTATCTTTTAAGTTTCTTTAAGATTTACCCATGATAGAGTAACTTTACATCCATCCAACTCACTTAGTGTTTACTTTCTATTAGATTTCACTCATCTTACCACAAACTTGGTTAAATAATCTATAAACTCAACCTACTATTCCACCACCTAGTTTTTTTAACCACATACCTGCAACTCATGTCCCAGAGTGAAACTTCATTCCATATAAATCCCAAAATGTTAGAGTTTACCTTATTCATTCTTTTAGGGTGTGTATAAAACCCACATCAACAGTAAAGAAATAAGGTTGGTGTTAAAAGGAGCGCACACTTGTGTGTTTTCTCAATAGTAGAGGTTAGTCACTATGTAGATTTGCACTGGAGACACTAAGCAAGTAACAAGGTCTAGGGCCCAAGCTATCCTTTTGGTTTCACTTTTGTTAAATCACAAGAGGCCTAGATAAATACTTGTCATCCCTGAGGTGCACTGAGCCAGGACACCTTATATAGTAAGAGGCATCTCACTTATTAATTCTCCTATGGCTCAACCTTGGTTAGTCTAATATGTTATTGCCATCCCTAGAGACCAACATGACCTACCAAGAAATCCAGAGAAGTACGTTCTTACTTTCTCCCCTTCCAATGGGAGGACAACAGAACATATCAAATCTTTCAAGACTACTCTAATATTTATAAATGTCACCCATGACAATGTTGCTTGTAGGTTTTCCCATTCACTCTACAATATTTTGCTTATGACTGGTATCTCAATTTATAAGAAATCTCCATCACCTCATAGAATGAATGTCAAATACGTTTCTTGCATAATTTGGGCAAGTGACTAATCCAAGTATGGTGTATCAACATTTCACCAACATGAAGAGGGATCCCAATGAGTCAATCTAGGCCTTCAATACAAGATTTTAGAAGGTGTACACTCATTTGAATGTTGCATAGAAGTTGGAAGCAGAATTATCACTCAAAATATACAAGAATGCTATAGATCCCATTATTGCAGTGTTTTTATGAAAATATGTCATAGCGAATACTTTAGCTTTGGCATATCGAGAAGCTATTAATATTGATAAGAAACTCAATCTATAGCTCAATCCTCAAAATTGAGGAAGCCAAACATTCAATAATGGATTCCCATCTTTGAACCCAATTCCAAATGCTAATCAAAATGCCCCCACATTCAACTAGAATCAACTGTACACTCTGTCTCGTATGATGAAATAAGCAATAAATTATAATCATGGTTTCCTAAGTAATCAAGCACAAAGTAATGGCCATTAGTAGAACTAGTAAAATTAACATCTGTATCACACCAATGCAAGAGTCACTTAGGGTTCTGACTCCAACAAAGCTGAATTGGATTCTATACAAATAATGGTCCAAAATTTGAACGACTTCTTGAATATGCAAAAAAAGATGGGTAATACCACCAACTAGAATTATAATCAAAATTTTGGATTTCTAAGAAACAATGGGCCTTTTAAGAAGCCCACCAACAATGCAAAGCAATAATAGTCTAATAAGCTTCTAAAAATCAATATCTTAGAGACAACTTAGTCTAATTGGTACAGGGTTCATAACACATCACAACATTAGGAATTCAACTGTGTAGAGTTATGTGCAGCCTTTGAAATCTTTCAAATGGAAATGATTAAACAAGATAAAATGTTGAATCCTCCAATCTCCCTCATAAATTTGGCCCTTCAAGTTCAACTATGGTCTTTAAAACTTATGAATTTCCTTTCCCTAGTGAAAATGACAACATTCCAGAGGATTATTCTAATGAAGCACAAGCGTTCTAACAATTCAACCAGAATAATTACAATTTAAGGAATAGATAGCCTCTCACTACTTCTACTCCTCCCAATAATACAGTTATTTCCCCAAATCTTAAACTTGATAATAATCTTCCTCCCCAAAAAGGGAATGATCAACCTCAACATAGAGAAGAATAGAGTAAGGAAGGATATAACATTGTTGAGGATATGAAGAAAATTAAGGCCAATATCACTCTTCATGAGTTGGCACAAATCACAAAGTAGAAGGAGCTCTTATGGAAATATATCATAGGCAAATCTATGGTATAAAAGTCCAAAAAAACCAACACAAATGTTATATACAAAAGTAAGCCTGGGATCCCTCCTTTTTCGCTAACCATTCAGGCATTTGACAAGAATATAAATAATTATTTGGTAGATTATGGAGTTTCAACTACTGTGATTCCAACCTCCATTTGCTAGAATTTGGGTTTAACCCCAAGCCCATCCAAGAGGATTATTTCACAGGTAAATAAGATAGTAGTATCAATGATAGAAGAACTCAATTATGTAAGAATCTAGGTTGCATCAAAATCTAGAGTATAAATGATTATAGACATACTAGTAGTAGATATTCTTGAGAGAGATGGGCTACTCTTAAGCAGAGATTGGTTGAAGATGCTCAATGGATATATTTCCATAGAATTCTCTCACATTTGGTTGACATGGAGGGGTATTACCAACCATATCATGATCGATTGGGAGCTAAGGATGAAGCATCATATTATAGAGTACAACACTACCAATGAAGAAGTTATAAGTCTCCTAGCCTTAGAATTTATACATTTACTATAAAGTATGAAATATAAGAAGAAGTGCAGTGCCCTTCCCAATTATGGACCCTCTATTTTGATGGAGTGAGATCTAAATAAGGCTCAAGTTTTGGTATTAAATTGGTAGATCCATAAGGAAATAAATACTTAGCAGCATATAAGCTCTAGGTTCCACGCACCAATAATAGAGTATGAGGCACTGATTGTGGGATTGCAGTTTGTCCTAAAAAACAACATCAAAGAACTATTGGTATATGGAGACTCTGAACTCATGATCAACTAGGTTAGAAATAAGTACCAATGAAAATTATCATATTTAAATAAGTATAAACATAGAGCTTGGGATTTAATTGAATCATTTGAAGCTCTTAATAGAGTGGCCATTCCAAGAGAACAAAACCAAGTTGTTGATTCACTTGCCGCTTTAACAACAAATTTGGTGCCTCTATAGGAGTCAAAAGTACAAAATTTCTCCATCAAATTGGTACATTGGCCATTAGTTCTAGATAATGTTTATAATTTTCAAGTATTTAATGATGATCAATAGATCATCCAAATTTTGACTAATTTAGGATAGTTCGAGTCTAGATAATTAATGATGAGGAAAGGAGCCATGGGTGCCACAAAAAATTAGATGAAGAGGATGTCATACAACTAAAGGAAAATTGTCTCCCATTAGGGATGGTTACCTTGGAAAGGGCCTTTGATATAAACCCTCAATCATAATAATAAAGACAACTCAAGGTTAATGAATCTGAGTTCATCTCAGAAAATGTGGGTGATGAGAGGAACACATACCTCACTAACATTGGCTCAATTTGCACTCCAGATGAAAGGCAAAAGTTCAAGGAATTGATTATCAGGTATACATATGTAATTACATGGACCTATTATGACATAAGGATGTTCAATCCTAAAGTCATCACCCATACAATTTTACTCAACCCCGATCATAAACCAATTAGGCAAAGTCAAAGACTAGTTAATCTTATGCTAGAACTATTGATCCAGAAAGAAGTAGAGAAGTTGTTAAGTGTCCATATAGTTTTTCCTCTTAGGCATTCAATTTGGGTGGTTAATTTAGTTCTAATTAGAAAAAAGAGTGGTGAAATCAGACTGTGTGTTGACTTCAGGAACCTAAATAAATCTTTTGAGAAATATAATTATCCCCTACCCTCCTTAGATGAGGTGATACAAACTATGAGTGGTTCTATAATGATGTTTTTTTTAGAAGGATTTTTAGGATATAATCAAGTAATGGTAAAATTAGAGGATAGGATGAAAACCGTGTTTACAACAAAATAGGGAACTTATGCGTACAAGTGAATGCCATTTGGACTAAGCAATGCTACAACTACTTTTCAAAGAGTGATGGATCATGAATTCCAAGGATTGATAGATAAACACATAATTATATACATGGATGATCTCACTATTTTCTCTAACAATAGAGTTGATCATATCGACCACCTTTAGTCTATTTTTGAAAGGTGTAGAATGTTTGGTATCTCATTGAACCCTAAAAAGAAATTTTTTGGTATTATCGAAGGCAAGTTATTGGGAAACATTATAACTAAAGATTAGATCACCATTGATCTAGACAAATTCCAGGGGATTTCCAAAATAATGTTCTCAAATTAAAAAAATGAGCTCAAGTCCTTTGGGAAGATTAATTTTGTGAGAAAATTTATATCAGGATTTTCAGAGATTGTCAGATCCCTAAATGTAATGATTAAACAAGATGCCAAAGTGGAATGGATATTTGAAGCTAATAAGTCCTTCCAAGACATTAAAAATGTTATATCAGAGACTCCAATGTTGGTAAGCTTGAAATTTATTAAGGATTTTTTCCTATACTCATTCACTTTAGAGCATACCATTACTGTTATGCTTAGATAAAAGAGGGAAGAAAGCGAACACCCTATGACTTTTATGAGCACTAACTTAGAAGATGTAGAGTTTAGATACCCCCTAATTAACAAGAAAATCTTTGACCTTATCAAAGTAGTTGAAAAATTTAGACACTACATCCTCAAAAACAAGACTATCACTATTGTACCAGATCTTACTATCAAGCTTACACTAGGACATAACGAGTTGGGAGAGTGTAGGGGAAAATGGATGGCAAAATTGTAAGAGCTTGATATTGATATTAAACTTACCAAGATTGTCAGAGGATAGGGTATTGTTCATTTTATGACTGAACCAGACCCATGCATCACCACTAAAAAAGTTTGCCAAACACAGGTTTCCCAAGAGGATTGGTATTCAAGTATTATTTAGTTCTTACTCACTAGAACATGCCCTTGGGAACTCAAGAGAGAGCAAAAGAGAGCCTTGAGGATCAAGGTTACTTATTACATGATCAAGAGGGGCATCTTATATAGGAATAACTATGAAGGCATCTATTTAAGATGTGTGTCATGCGTAGAAGCCTACGAGATCCTAGAAAATTTGCATCAAAAGTTTGGCAACAGCCATTCATCTAACAATACCACAACCCATAAAATACTCAAAATGGGCTATTATTTGCCAACAATATTCAAGGAAACTCACTTTCACGTAAGGACATGCCATGGATACTAGGTCTTGGTAAAAAGAGAGGTGCACACAACAAAAGCCCCTATAGCCTATGATTGAGGGTAATCCATTCATGTAATGGGGCTTAGATTTCATTGGTGTTATCAACACAAATTCTTCATCAGGGCACAAATTTGTGCTCACTGCTATAGATTATTGTATTATATAGACTAATGTAACAATCACCAAGAACTCAAGAGCCCAAGATGTGATCAATTTCCTTAAAGAGCATATCATAACTAGGTTTGGAACACCTATTTCATTGGTTTATGACAATGGGCCAATATTTAAATTAGCTAAGTTTATAGAATGGGCCCATGAGAATCATATCACAATTAGATCATCCTCCAATCACTACCCACAAGGGAATGGATTGGTTGAATCGACCAATAAGAACCTCATTGATGTTATCAAAAAAAATTCTATTGATAAACCAGAGAATGGCATCTCAAACTGAAATATGATTTTTGGGTAGATCAAACTTAGTACAAGCAGGTCCTTAAAGCCTCACCAAATCTATTGGTTTATGTGAAATAACTGGTGTTCCTAATCATGCTAAAGCTTCCAACATATCAATTTATGTAGGAATAAATGGACCCCAATGAGAGGATATAGTCCAGATTATTAGACATCATAGAAATGGAAGATTCTAGGAATGAAACATTATAAAACTTTAGTGACATCACAACATAGTCAAAAGATGGTTCGATAAAAGAGCAAAATCTAAAGCATTCAAGATTTTTGACTTGGTGCTTGTATAGGAAAAAGCCCATGAAAATAAAGGAATGCATGACAAGTTCACCCCACTATGGATAGGACCTTATTAGATCTCCAAGATCTTAGGTAATAATGTTTTTCATTTGAAGGACCTCCAAGGTAACGAATTCACATATCTGATCAATGGATAGTTTTTGAAGCATTACTTCATGGCTACTCCATTCAAAGATGTCTTTGAATAGTAATGAATATTTTGGTAGTGGTAGGAGTAGGTTAGATTTGCTTTATTAGTCAGATTCATGCTTTCAATCTTTTGCTTCCATTAAAGTAGTTCATGCTTTCTAGATTAGTTGTCATTGATTTCTGCATCTTGCTTTTCTTAGTATAGTTATTTGTTTTGTAGTAGTTTTCTTGCTTTATAGAATAGTTTTAATTTTATGACAATATAATTAATCACTCCTATTATAATCAAACCATAACTTGTGTGTTTTGAATCCAACTCGAATCAGTGGATGTTGCATCTTGTAGTTCAAATTTTTTTAATCCAGGTAAGTAATGAGAGAGTTAGCCATGACTATGTTACAAAGTTAATGATTCTATCAGGGATGTAAAAGTTGATTCCATATTTCTATGTAAATTTAGAAATATTTCCTTATCTCATTTGGTCAAATCCACATTAAATGCAAATACTTTTTTGAATTAACAACCATTGACATGGGTAAAGTTGGTAGGGACATTTTGATTAACCAAATTTTACTAATACTAGCTCATGGTGGCCACCTTCTTCCCTCTTTAATTTAGAAAGCAAAAAAAAGAAGAAAATAAAATGAAAAAGCATAATCCATAAGTACAAAATAAAATCAAAGAGGATTAAAATCCTACATGATGTAATACAATCTATGTATTATGTATCATGGGAAAATAAGGTGGAAGAGAAAAAAGGTGATCAAAGGTATCTCTATTGGGGATATGGATGCTTGGCTGGCAATAGAGAAATGCATAAGCTCTCCAAATTTATATGCACTTAACACCCGATCAAAATGAAACCTACAACTCACCCCATGTCTTTACTTAAAACCCTTTGACAAGGAATAAAGAATATCACTTTCCCACACATAGGTCCAAGGTATGAATGAAGTTAGTATGTTGTATGGAATTTTTAAGATTCTTTTTTATGTTTCCAATTTAATAATTTCTTTTAATATGGTTCATAATTGATATTGGGATTACAAAACCATGGATTTTGGGTTCTTAAAACTCAAGAATATTCACCCCTGTGAGTCATCATTTATTGTATCTAACACACCGGACCTTATAACAGGGGACCCATTTATTGAATGAATACTAGAATGCTTATTCATCATTTAATTTATGCAGGTATATCTATAGAATTAGAATGTATATTTTTTGCATTAAATCACACTTTGGTTGCACCTGATCTCCCATTACACCCCTATTTTTGTTAGAATAGCTTATTAGGACTAATATATTAATGAAAATTTTGGATGTTTGCTATGTATAACATGTATTCAGGTTCCTTTCATCAGATTTACTTCTTTGGATTCATTTTATTTATCACTACAAACATTTTTGGTCTTTGACATTTTAGTCTTCAGGAATTTTCTGTTCTGATTTTGTTTCAGTTGACAACTTTTCAGTTGGCAACTTTACCTCAAATCATTTTATTCGACACCTTTCCTTGTATCAACTTTACTTGGGAAATTTTGGTCTTTGAAAGGTTTTGGTCTTCGAGAAATTTCTATTCAATAGCTTTCATTCATAATGTTTTGGTCAAGAACTTTCTCCTCGATAACATCTTCCTGAATGATAATCTCCCTGAAGAACACCTAGTTTTTGGGAACTTTGTCTTAGGCAACTTTCATTTGGAGCCTTTCAGTTAGGAACTTTCTCTTTGGTGAGTTTTCCTAGAAAATCCTCTTGAATGAATCTCTTTGAAGAATAACTTGGTCTTATGGTATTTTATTCAAAACCCTAAGCTCAAAATATCATATTGTTTATCCTAAAATTAAAGGTCAACCCCCTGACTAAACCACATAGTGACAAGTGTCAAAAGAAGTAACATCGTGGCACCCTAAATGAATAAACATCCTATATGGCATGCCCACTAGGCCTAGGTTTTCAATTTTGAATTGAATGAAGGTGATGAACTCATAGACATTGGTGACTAATAGTGCATGAACTAGAATGAATGCCAAAAACTATAACATCAAGCCACTAACCAAGCTCACATCATTTGATTATCATCAAGCTCAAGTGCACATAACCTTCTATGATTTCAAAAACTGTAGTTGTGTCTAAAAAATTATGTAATTTGCATAACAAAGTTATAGGACACTATTTTCAAGAGCTCAAATCACACCAGCATCAACCACCAACAATGGCATCTTCATCCAAGGCATACAAGGGAGATTCAACACCACCCAGGTTCTCCATTAAGGACTCCACAAAATACTTAGAAATAATTTTTGATGCAACAATGTTCGATGGTCTCCACACCAATTACTCATCTCTATGGGAGGTCATAGAGAAGATCAACCCATTCACATGTGAGGAAGACATCTATGCATAAAAAAAACTATTTGTAACTAACTTACTTCTATTCAAATACTAGGCACTCCACTATGTAGCTACCAAGCCAGAATTCATGTCGTGCATCAACTTATTGCAAGACCTATTCTTTAAAGGGGGAATTATAGATGATGAATATCTACACTATGTCAAAACAAAATCATTATTGAATACATATCAAGGGTTACATTTATGAGGTATTTATGTTTTCCCATTTTAGACTATGTATTTTATTTACACAGTGTGGTTACTTGTAGGAAAAAAATAATGTGAAACATGCAGTAAGGAAATGGCTTCTTCTAGGGGAGACCTTCACACTCAAGGAAACAACCAAGAACCCCTTGCCCATCACTAAGTTCTAGATAGGAATTCATATTAGCATGGCATTTTTAAATATATTGTTTTTCAACCTAAACATTCATTTACTTCATTGGGAGTGGGTTCCATTACTTGACCTACTCATCATTTCAGAGTGCACCTATGCATTGAGGGAGGTTATCAGTGCTTGCCTTCAAGAATAGATATTGTATAAATACAAGTGACCCAAAGGTGGAAAATTATACATGACATCATATATTTTGAATGCATTTATGGGGAATGTCTATAGACACAATGGGGATTTGTAGAATCCCAACCTTGACTATATCAAAAATAGAATCTATGACTTTTACTCTTTTATCCACATTTATGCATATGTGAGGAACATTTATAAAATTATAGGGGATATGTATCATGAAATTTGAATGGAAATTCATGGCTAGCCTCTAGCTAGGGTATCCAATAGACTCGCTAATACACTTGCATCTTTGGGTGATTATTAGCTATACCTAGCCTATATAATTATCACAGTTATTGGACACAAGGTTGACCCTCTTTGTCTCCCCAAATTTGTCCTAGATAAAGTTTCTAAGTAGGAAATTGCTTTCTAATTATGGAATGGGATAGATGATGACTTGACAAAGATCAAGAGGAGTACTTTCCATGGCTCTTGTATCACAATTAGGAGGATGAAATATACATACAAAAGACATTTCAAAGAGGTGGGTAATGCAAGGAATGCTTATGTTTTGGCCAATTTTCCCCATAGGGATTGGGACCCCAAAAGAAGAGTGTAAAAAAAGGTTCATAATTAGGGCATCCCTTACAAGCATGAACCTTTTGATCATGACTTTTTGTTCTTCAATGTAAAATATGATGAAGTCAAATAAAAGGTTGAGACTACTAGACTGAGTGAAGACTTGTTGAGGGTAATACAAGCATATCCATCCCTTACACTTGGGCAAGCCAAATTTAGGATCCCACCACTAGGGGGATGGACATCATGTAATTTATAAAGTGGAAAACCTTTCTAGTAGCCACAAGACCAAAGCCAAGACCCCTGACATCCACCCACTGTGATGACAACTCGACAATAAAAGCAAGAACAAGTGGTAGGGGAAACATCAGATGATAAAGAGCAAGAGTAAGTTGTAGGAAAGACATCAGCTACTGGAGTGGAAGAGCAATAATAAACTCCTCAAGTTCAAATGTCTACTATTGAACTAAAGAAGGTCAAACAAGAACTAGTAGAAGAGTTAATGTAGGAGAATGACAACACCATTGGGAAAGAAGCAAAGATCATTTGTCTGGACTCGTCTGATGAGGAAGAGATTGAACCTTCTATGGAAACATTAACAACCATAACCTCTAACATGAATCTTCCCTCTCCTACCCAACAAGTGACTTCTATTCAGGCTAAGAAGACAACAATTTATTATCAAAGAAAAGCTAATGCTAAGAGGCCACAAACTCCATCCACAGAGGTAAAAAGTAGATAGGCACAATCTTCAATTGAAGGTGATCCAAGCCATGAGGTGGATGAAGAAGAGGTACAACAAGCCAAGTTATTAAGCTTATAAGGGTTAAAATTAAAGACACCCCTTAGTAGTGACCAATCAAGTAAAGGTGCTCTATTTACTACTCTCTCAGGCCTTTCTCTTATTATGTCATTACTAGTTATTTCTTTTGTCATTGCCAATTTTCTCTAATTTTAATCTTGTGTCATCATTATGCCAACCACTACTCCTTCAATCTCCACCTCTTCTTCCACAACCACTAGCCAACCCATCACCCAAGTGGAAACTTCTTTTACTCAATTGAGTTCACCACTACCCACATCAGGGGATGTGCAAACCACAACAGTGGTGGCAACAAAGAGAGCTCCCAAAAAGAAACTAGTTTACATTGTTCATCCCATGTCACACTTAGGGAATGTAGATTGGCCTAAGATAATTTGGACTTCAATGCCTAAACCATCCCTTAATATTGAATATGGAAAGGACACAAAAATAGAGGCATAGCCACTGGATCCATCAAAGCTCACTCTTCCAGATTAGACTAAGGAGTTAGGATTGTTAACTTGAAAGAGGCCAAACTTGAAGATCACTGAGCTGCCCACTGTGAGCTCGCTCTTTGATGGATCAACTGGCATAGTGTAAAGGGTGAGGAAGAAGAAGATAAAATATATCAGTAGGAGAGGCCTAATTTTAGAAGAAAGAGAAGAGATTTACTCTCCTTTGAAAAGATAAGATAGAAAGAAGGGTCAGTCCCCCTACATTGACGACCTCAAGTCTTACATAGAGACCCACACTAGAGTAATATTGACCATTCATGAGGGAACACAACAGGCAAGAAAAGAATTAGAAGAAGAGTTGGAGACTCTTAGAGGATAACAACAGGTAATCAACATTCCCACTAGGATAGAGCAAGATGTACAAAGTGCAACATTAAGATTATATGATATTTTGGATACCATTCATTCTTTGAGAGCTTAATTGGCTCTCCATGTAACTACAATAATAATTTTTTAAAAATTTATCAAGGAAGATGAGAACATATTAAATTTCTTAGATTTATATACTCATAATAAGGCATTCAACCATTTGAATCTGATGACTCCCTTATAGGCAATCAATGCATTAAATATAGTAGTTAAAAGGACTCAAGAATCTTGAGAGTGGGTAAGTGATGTTGATGCTTTAGTTATTAATATCACTGAACAATAGAAGCACATAGTACAAGTTTTGAATGAAATGGAATTGACACGAGCATGGGATAACACTAGGAAGCTGGTAGCCCAGGCTAGTTTTGACCAAATGATACAACAAGCTTCAGATAATTTCAAGCACAGTCTATAAGGACTAACTTTAGAGGACATTGAAGCGAAGCTGAGTTTAATGAGGAAGAAGGAAATTGAAGTGGGATATTTTGGGTAGGCTTTTGAGCTACTAAAACTAGGCATGAAAGGATAATAAAATAAGTAGATAGGGTCAAAATACCTCCTTTTTATATGAGATTAATATGAACACAACATGCTAAATGATACAAACAGTATCAAGAGTTGGAGGCCAAGAAGAAAGGAGATTTATCACCATCTACTAGTTCAATAACTCATACTCCACCTAAAGTGCCAAATATAACACCACCATCAATTTCAATCCCTCCCATCTCAGTAAGTGCATAAAATCTACCTCTCAATTTAGCTCCAATCATAACTTTAGTTTGATATACCATTTCATCCTTAGATATAAATTTAGTTACTACATCTACTGCAACCACTAGTTTAACTCTAGTCACCAGCTTAACTCCTCCAGTTACAACCTCAGTTCCAACTACAACTATGAGAAGCCTCAAGTAGTAACCTATTCAACCTTAATTGAAGGCTAATTATGTATAATTTTGTATGTATGATTATTCACAGCTAGTTAATTCTTATTCCATCCATGTTATAATTAAACAAATTATTTTGACTAGCATGCACACATTGTATGTTTGATGTAATCTCTAAGTTATAAGATGCAGTTTTGTATCATACTAGAACTTATGTTCTAGTTATCCTAATGTAGTTCAAAGTTTTTATATACTTGGAGGATGATCCCCCCTTCCTTAAGTCCTTTAAATACACGTAAAACCCACTTTTCAAAGGGTTGA
Organism: Torreya grandis; assembly: GCA_037957365.1. Taxonomy (NCBI): domain Eukaryota; kingdom Viridiplantae; phylum Streptophyta; class Pinopsida; order Cupressales; family Taxaceae; genus Torreya; species Torreya grandis. Next base: position 3,852,891 of record JARHVA010000624.1, read on the forward strand.
AGTTTTGACAAATATATAGGGAGAAATCAAGTGATTAATTATCATACAACTGTGTTTGTTATATCTTCGTCCCTTTCTATGTTATTGAAATTTTAGCTTCTTTGTCTATATCAATTCAATAATTTTAAAGTGTGCTAATGCTATGGATGAATCTGATTGTTTCAATTAATGAATATTGATCTTAGATGTGCAACAATAATCAAGGATTAGTAAATTTCATTGGTTTAGGTAATCAATATAGATTGAGTTGATAATCTAAGGTGTGTAGGAGTATTTCCTTTGGTATAGTCATCTAAGAGTGTGCTATAGCTACTCTAGATAACTTCATGGTATGAGCTATAACATCTTAGATAAGTATGTGCAACAGTAACCCTAAGGATAACAATCTTCAATTGAGATCAGTAAGCTTCCTATACTTATTTTTCCAAACTAATAACCATGCTTGTTTGTGGGCATGCAATAGCTACAAGCGGTAAACACTAGTCTTGGAAATACTTATCCACTAAAGAAATAGTCTTAAGTGTGACCTTTCAATAACACAGAACCTTCTTTTTTGCCTTATCTTCCCCTCTTTTAAGTTTCTTTAAGATTTACCCACCATAGAGTAACTCTCCATCCATCCAACTCACTTAGTGTTTGCTTTTCTATTAGATTTCACTCATCCATACACAAACCTTTTCAAACAATTTACAAGCGCTGCCTACTATTCCACCACCTAGTTGTTTTAATTACATACCTACAACTCATGCCCCAGAGTGGAAACTTGTTCCATAGAGATCCCAAAATGTAAGAGGCTACCTCATTCATTATTCTAGGGTGTACATAAAACCCACTTAAATAATTATAACATGTGCAATGGTATTTATAACATATGTGATGATATTTTTTTTATTGATGTGATCAATTTCAAAGCGATGAATTTAGTTATCATTCATTTATTAGTGCTTAATGCTCTAACAAAGGGGTTCTGTGACATGGATTAAACTTTAACTACCTAAAACTCATGACCCAGAGTGGAAATTTGTTCCATAAAGATCCCAAAATGTTAGGGGTTATCTCAATCATTCTTTTGTGGTGTGCATAAAAACCACATCAATGTAACATGTGCGGTGATATTTATAACATATATGATGATAATTTTTTTATTGATGTGATCGATTTCAAAGCAATGAATTTAGTTATCATTCATTTATTAGTGATTAATGCTCTAACAAATAGGTTTTGTAACATGTATTAAACTTGGAAATTTTTGTTATTATACATTAATTCACAATATGGGAATTCAGGCACTTGTTCACTCATTTTTTACCCGTATAGATCTGTAGACTACACAAACTAGGTGAGATAGACACATTTTAACTATTAAAAAAATTAAATTGTGTTTTGTATTAGCACTATATATATATTATAGATATATTTCATAATGAGAAAAAGGTGAATACCCATAAACAAGTCAAATTTATAACTAGAACTATAAATGAAAAAAGTAAACTTTGTAATATTGAATACAGTGGGTTGATCAAATTTTGAGTAAATTATTAACAGTTAACAAAGTGTGGAAACTAAATCAGTAAAATAGTTCAAAGACTCAAACCAATCATTGATTTTCTATAAGAAGTATCTTTTGTATTCATGTGCTTAACAATGACAGGGATTTTGAAGCATTATTGTGTCTATGTTTTTGGTTAAGAATATTTACTTTGATGGTAATAATATTTTGTCATAATTGTGGTTGTCCATTTTTTAATTGTTTATTGTACCGAGGTGAGCCGTAGGATGATGGCTTGCATTATGATTTTGATCTATTGGAGTGCTCATATAAAAAGTGAGGAACATGATAGTTATTGGTAAGTAGAGCATCAAGATGATAACATGTGTCATCATATTGTCAACCCAAAGAATACACAAGAAAAGCATATAAAAAATCACTTATGAGCAAGCAAAACATCGAGATGATGAAATGTATCATGATGTAGATTCCTTATAGTAGAAGTGAGGAGCTTCACAGTTTCAACCAAGCAAAGCATTGTGATAGTGACAGGTGTCATCATTCGGCTCACTTAGAGAGCATATAGAAAAAAGTATAAGTATGACACTTTCATGCAAATGGAAGGCCATGATGATGACACACACCATCATCTGGTTCATCTAAAGTCTTTATAGCAAAAAAGAGGAGCACAACGTTTGTGCATAGATAATGCATGGGGATGATGACATGTGCCATTATCCTAACGACATGGAAAATGTAGAGCAAAAGCAATATTTATGATAGTTCCAAGCAATCACATTTTTAGGATGATGACACGTGTCATCATTGCACTCACCTGGTGCCAATAAAAATATCAAAGGTAGGATAATACACCTTGTGAGAATGAGACCATGATATTTGAGTATGTGTTATCATATGAAGTAGCAGAGTAATTATATTATGCCATCTAGAATTATCTCATCAATGACTTGGATTTTAGGTTTGATCATGTCATTATTTTTTCCAAATATTTTGAAGAAAATTGATGAAGTTGTAGACACCGAAATCGTGTCGACTCCCCTAGTCATCCCTCATGTTATTCTCCCTCGCCTATTTAACCCTTGTCGACCACTTTCCCACTAGCCTTAACCCTGGCAGCTTATCAAAATGAGCAAAAGGCTAAAGTTAGTCTTTGCCCCCATTTTGCATCTGCCAACCATGGTCGCCACCCGACTGACGTCGTCGACGTCGGTCTCTTCTCGGCCGATGTCGGCGGTCCTGCCGGTGTCGATTCTACTTAGCACTGCGTTCTCAACCTGAACGCAGGAACCGTTATTCTGTTACCCGTTATCCATGCGGTTGCCAATCCATTTTCGCGATCGGTTATCGAACCGCCCTTTGATCAATCAACAAAACCATTTGAAACTCTCATCATTCGAACAGACTCTGGCAATCATTAAACCAACTCTGACAATTACCCCAAACTGCTATGATCAATCAACTCCAGCATCTAACCAATCTGCATTCACTTGCTCTGTTTCTACTTCGATCAACTTCTGCGGCACATCAACGACTTCAATCATGTCTTCAGTGTGTAACAGGTAAGTATCTTGCTTAGTGTTTTTGTTTCTCTCTAGTTATTATTTGTTTATTACTACTATCACTCTATTTAGACTCAGACTATAGACCTGAGACCTTACTCCTTTCCTTTACACCTCTGTTTATCATTCCAAAATATACAGTCACTCTGCCCAGATCCCTGTAAAAACCCCCTGATTCCTAAATCGACTCCTAAACCCCAAACGAACCCTCATACACCATTCTGCAACTTGACCAGACCCTGGCTGGACCCGACCAGACTCTACCAGACCTGTACAAGAACTGCTGCCTCGACTGACGCCGGTCATTACCCCGACTGACACCGGCACTTTAATCGACGTCAGCACCCTTTCCTGACCGACACCGGCACAGAGACTGACACCGGTGACTGTGTAGAACAGTTCGCTAAATATCAGGTATGCATTTTATTTTTCATCTTTTATTTGCTTTCATTCTGTCTTTTCATTATTTCCATTTTTGTCAAATATTTCTATTTTTAATCAGTGGGTTGATATCCTTCTAGGAAGTCTTCGTACTTCCAGGATCAGGCATTTGCCTGACAGCCCACCATATCCTTGACTAACGTTTTTCGTGTTTAGTCTCTTTTTCTTCGCAGGTGTCATTCCTCCACAGCCAAAGAGGAGTACCTTCCAACGTCTGATTTCGGTGTGCACGACTACAATCAGGTACACTAACCTTGACCATCTCTTAGTTTCTCATTTCTATCTTTTGAATGTGGAAGTGAAATTAGCATAGAAACAGAAGTATTGATAGGCATTTCAAACAGGCCCAAATGTGATATGAGATCCACATGTGGTGGTAGGAGTCTTGGTGCAGAATCAACCAAGTCCTTTAAAACAACATAATTTATTTTTACAAACAAAATATGTGATAAATTCTGAATAGTTTTGGTGAAGATACTAAGCTTAGAACATTTCTGTGTAGTCTCCAAAACTTTTGTTCATGATAATTATTTCAACTATTTATTTGGCTTTGGTTTACTAAGCAATAAATTTTTTACTAGTCAGGGAACGGGAGTCAAATATTTTGAATATGTGTCACCTTAATTTTTTCAATCACTAATAAGCCCCTTTTATTTCCCTTTACAACTGAGGAGTGTTTGTTATTTCTTTAAATCATGGTGCTAATACTACAAGTCGATCTTCACTTAAATCTCTCAAAGTCTAATTCTCATCCTGTAACAACAAACTTATTATCCTCCATGGTAAATTGAGATATCTGAATATGATAAGTAACTTTTAATGAATCACTTTCCTTTTTTTTACTTTGTCATTTTATGAATTTCATAGATCCTGTTCAAATGAAGAGGCACCACATTACTAGTTATCAGTCTGGTCAGTTACCTAGACCTGCTAGAGAGGTTTGAGCCTAAGAGAGGTTGAATAAATGAAGAGGGACTAGGTCACTAGTTATCAGTGTGGTCAACACCCTAAAGTTGTTAGAGATGTGATAGCCTATGAGAGCTCAACTAAATGAAGAGGTGTCAGGTTAGTAGTTGTTAGTGTCTTTAATACCCCTGACATGTTAGAAATGTCATGACCTGTGAGATCCCAACTGAATGAAGAGGTGCAATGTTACTATTGGGTGAATATTTTGTCACCAGCTAACTGATGGGAAAAATAGGTGTTTCAACCACAACATAAGGAGATTTATCGACCAAAACTTTGGGTCTACCACATCAAAATGGGACAAATCTCTCCTCTTATCAAGGGGAGGTTCCCTATAACTATAAGGTGCTATATACTATATATATAAACTAAAAATAACACCCAGGGGTAGGACAAAACCATCCATCTCTCTTTTTTTAGAGATGATGTTCACAGATCAAAGAAGAAATTTGGGATGATTGGTGAAAGTACTTCTCTTCTTTCAGAATTAATATTCAGCTAACAACCATATTCCTTCCTGGATAGTAAAAGTAACAGGGTGTAGTAACACAGTAGGATGAAGTGTAGCACAAAGTCTCCACCTCAATTGCCAAAGAGTGAAATATATGAAGGACAATGGGGACACAAATTTGTCACAAGATCCTTTACACAGAAACATAAAAAGAAACACGCTAAAAATAATTGTGGCAGCACAAAGTCTCTCGACAGTCGGCTTCAGGACACCTTCTTGATTACTTCCACTAGTTCTGCTTGTTAAATTAAATGGACAAGAATGCTTCTAGGAAATAGACATAAGAATAATTTCCTAAATAACACAAGCTATTCCAGCACAAAGTCTGAAAGGTCACTTGTTTTCTCATTCTAATAAAGAAATATGGTTAACAATATGAGCTCAAAGTCTTAGGAAATGTCTTACAATTTGGGCAGAATTTTGCTTCTATAACAGAGAGATCTCCTTAAAACAATAAGAGAGATTACAATATATAGCGCTCAAAAAAAGACTTGGGTACTTTGTTTCATGGAAATGGCCCATGTTGCATTCAATGCCTTGAATGCATTTTTGTGAAAGAACCATGCTGGAACAGGTCATTGGCCTTAACTTTGGCGTGTTAATTCTTCTCAAATGTCTCCTCCAAAGTATGGGCCGCCTAGTCCTCTACCTGATATTTGCATAGCTGTCCACTTCACCTTTACTTAATGCAGAAAAATAGGCCACATCTTTAAATGCTCATGCTCTCTAATGTCCACCTAGTGGACTATTTTACCTACTGGAAATAACTCTCCTGTAGATATTTTTGGATTTCCTATAGTTGTTCTCTTTTTCCTCACCACGTCTTGTCCTTATTTAGCGATCTAAGCTCTCAAGCTATCTTCTCACTTTTAGCTGGCTCTTTTGGCTCCTTCTTTGGCCAGTTGCTGAGTTTGTTTTAGGTCCATGCCATATTTAAAAAACAATAGATATTTTATTACCCTGAATTTGACATTTGCGGGGACGTCACTGGTTGCTTGAACCACATTGAACCTCAAACCTTTGAACCATGAGAGTGCATCAGTTTAATGGTTTAATAGTTTAGGTGGTCTTATCAGCTCCTTAGTTCAATTAGCTCCTTGGTTTAATAAGCTCCTTGGTTCAATCAGTTGAACCATCTCTTTGAACTTGTCTCTGGAATCTTCCACTTCCTTCCTTCACTCGAAACTTCCTTTCAAATTTTGAAATTCCTTGAACCTTTGAACCTTTAAACTATGAACCATTTTGGTTCAAGGTTCAATGGTTCATTCTCTTTCTTTGAATCTTTTGGTCCTTTGAACTTTATTAAACTCATTGAACCTTTGAACTTTGAACTCTTTTGGTTCAAGGTTTAACAGTTCAACGGTTCAATCTTTCTTCTTCAAAGTCTTCTTTTGTTTAAGTCTTTTAACGCTGTTTGAACTTTTCAAAGCGGTTGAACTTCTTTGAACTCGTTGAACCTTTGAACCATTTTGAAGTGAGGTTCAATGGTTCAATCATTCATTCCATTTGTTTGAAGCCTGCCGATGGACCTTTTGGTTGAACCTCGACGTTGAACCAACCTTGAAATTGCCAAAGTGTTTGGAAGTTGTTCCTTTATGAGAGCCTGCCTATTGCAGTTGTTGAACCCATTGAATCTGTGAGTCCCTTGATTAAAAATGCTTGAATAATTGAAGAACTTGAGCACTCAGAACATTTTTTGAGAAGAGAAGAGAGAATTTTGGCCTACAAGACCAAAATAGTTGATATGTTGTCCCCAAAAACAAGTGACAGATTTTGGGAACAATAGCTGGCTCTAGTTGGGGAACTTCCATCGATTGTAAAAATAATCGAAGGGAGTAGAATCCATAATTTCTAGTGCCTTTAAGTATGCCATTAGGCTATGGAGTCATGCTACCCAAAAATAAAGGTGCCAAAAAGAAATTAAAATGAAAAGCTCCAAACAGAACTAGAGACTAAACAAATATACAAACGTACAACCAAACTTATCTGATACTTCAAGAATTAAAGTGCTTCAAATGCCGCCCACTATGAGATAGTGAAAATGGCATTCTGTTTTGATATATTAGCAAGAAAACATTTTCTCCCTAGAAGTGATGATTGGTGAATGGACCTCTCCACCAGGAATCAAAGTTTTTGTGCATTCCTTTTGGTTCTCTCCTCTTGCCCCACAAAAAGACTTAATTTCCAGTCTAAAAATCATGGATCCTTGTTCTCTTGTAGAAGAGTTTATTTTATTAATTTTAACGTGTAGTGACATGGTCTATTTCCATAATTCATTACTCTTCTGGTTCAGTCCAACACATGATTTGATTGTCCCCATCAGATACCTGCCAATGATTGGCATTATTAGGCACACTTGGTCGAAAGACCAGCTTGATAGTGTACTTTTGCTCTTCAAGGAACCAAGAGGGTCGTAGAGACAACCAATGAATCTGCATGACTATGAAGCTCTCTGGGCACTGCATATATATTGAAAGCATCAAAACTTTGAATATAGTCCCATACCAAATTACAGTAATGGTGCAATATTTTATTCTTATTTTGACATAGGTTCCTCACCTAAAAAACCATTAGTTCAACATCTCCTTTGGCGTGAAGGAGTTTAACACCTTTGTCTTGAGTAGCCTTCAACTTGAGTAACAAAGATTCATATTCGACAGTGTTGTTGGTGTTGCTAAACTGCAACTTGTATGAAGAAGGAAAAATATCTCCTTACGAAGATATTAAAACAATCCCAGCTCTAGAACTGGTAGAAGAATAACTGCCATCAAATTCTAGAATCCAGACATTATCAGAAACTGATCTTTTTTTAGATTCCTCCTGGTCAGGGAGGGAGGATTCTTTTGCATCTAAACATTGCTCTACCAATTCTCCTACTGTCCTGTCTAAACTTTTTGGATTGTCACCTACATGAATTTCATCAGATGAAACAGGGATATCCTCTGTAGACAAAAGAATTTACCCATTCTTGAAGACTCAAACATAATTTGAGCTTTAGGGGATGATGTTTGGGTGATAATATATTTTGCCTCCTTCTCAGGAAGTAGCCTCTGCATGATGCGCTTCACATGGATCCTTGCCTCAGACAGGTCCATGCTCAATTCTCCACCAACATCCTTACAAAAATTTTGCCCAAGAAAGATGCCATATGAGGCTGGGATGTCAGCCACTAGGATTGTCATCTTGATTCTCTTTTCTAAAAATATGGCAAATGCAAACTAGGCATCCTTAATTTGTCCCAACAAAGGTTCTTATTTATTTTCTATGGAGAAACATCTCTCAAAAGTCTTGGTCAGTGTGAGGCCAAGAGATTCAGCTACTTTGGCAGGGATGATGTTGTCAAATGTGCTTGAGTCTATGATGCAATTATTTAGCTGATGTCCATTTATCAACAGGGAGACATAAAATAGTTCTATCTTCCTAGGGGTAGCTAGAAGAGTAATGACAATGTTATTCTAGGTGGATGTGTTCTTGGGGGAACTAGGAGTTACTTTTGGAATTTCTTGTCTTACAGGGATGACTTTATCCTTCACACATTCCACTAATCTATCCAACTGCTCAGGATTAGATTACAAGAATTCAAACTCAGTCATATGAATTTTGGTCTTCTTGACATGGTCAATTATATCAAACGACTAGAAAGAATTGGGAATAGAGGAAGGAAGTTCATCCTTCTAATTTTTTGGGGGTGCTGTATTGGTCTAATAATTTGAAATAAAAGGTACAAGAATGTTTGAGGTACTTACTTTTTTTGTGATTACTAGGTCCTTTGATTGAAAAGGCAGAGTAGTCCCCTGTTTAGCAATTAAAATTGTTGGTTGAGATCCTTCCTTTGATTTTCCCTTATCAGCTTGTTGAGTTGACTGGTTCTGGGCCCTGGTAAATACAATGTATGATCCATCAAACACTTTTGACTTACTTTTAGGTTCATCCTAGTAATTTAGGAAACTAATGTTGGAGTCGTCAGTTGATTCATCTTGGTCTTCCACAAAGAGATCAGCACCATCTTCCTAGTTCAACTCAGATTGGAAAGAAGAATTTGATTCAGTTTCAAGGTATCCAATTGCTAAGTTGGCTAGAGCTGCCTCAATGGCAAGTTTTCCCTATGGGGGAGGAAGACAATTTGGCTGCCCTTGATTCCTGGCAGCATTGCCTTGGTATGACTGATTGGGGAATGTCTTCCTTGGTATATCTCGTTATGAAGGAGGAGTAGACATCCCTTGCGCCATTTGTTTTCTGAGAGCTAGCAACTCATTTTCCAGATTTTGCACCAATGGATTAGTGGTGCCTGTAGATGGATATTCAGAGGATGATGAAGATTTACCTTTGTTAGGATCTCTCCTTATCTTCCCCACCAAGATGAGATCATCTTCCACCTCAGTAGCCAAATCTTGTGCTGTATCAAGGTCTATGTGGCCAGAACGTCTCAGCAGAAAACTCACTTCAAGCAGCTGAGAGTTGATGAAGAAGCATTTGAGATTCTTAGCTGTTGGCTGAGCAATTATAGGAATCCTATTCCTCAACTTGTCAAATTTTGCAATGAAGTCCCTCATAGGTTCGTGAGGCTCTTTCTTCATTTGTGTGAGCTAAGCCAATAGGGCATGCACATCTTTTGCAAGCTTGAATCTAGCTTAAAACTTGGCTTTGAGGGTGTTCCAGTCAGTCATGGTCTGGGCCTGCAAATGATAAAACCAGTCTATAGTAGCACTTTGTAAAGTTTCTATGAATAACCTGACTACTATATCTTCATATTCCACACCTATCACACCATAGGCTATGCTGAAGGTTGCAATATGTTCATCATAATGAACTCTCCCATAACCAAAGAATTTGGGGAAATTCTTCCTTGAACTGCGTGGTAGCTCATGTAGAGGTGGAGTAAGATTGAGTGGACCAAAAGAGTTACCCCAGGGGCCTTGAACTGCCATTGTATGACTATGGAAAGGAGGGATAACAAATCTTGGTGGGGTATGTACGAGCAAAGCTTTGCTAGCAGAGGAAAAAGAAGCTCTACCTTGTGTTGGTGACCTGGTGTTGGTAGGAGGAAGACTCCTAGTTTGTTGAAGGTGAGGTTGTGGAGGAAACAAATCAAAATTACTCTGCTGCACCAACTCAAAAATAGGGTCAACAACACCTTGAGATTTCTAGCTTCTTATATAGCGTGGAGCTGCTAGATTGTAAATAAAAAATGGAGAAGAATTAGCACTGCTTCAGCTTGGAGCTTGAGGCTCCAAACTACTCGTTCTTCCCCAATTATCATGGAGATGCCAAGGAATTGACTTTTGAAATGAAATGCTCGATCTCCAACATCTCTAGTTTCATAGCTCAGAGTATATAATGGAAATGGATAAGGCTATAATAATAATGGATAAGACACAGGTGATGCTTCAATCTGAAGCTTGAGGCTTCAAATTATGCAAAATTTTTGTGTCCCCAATAGAGTCACTAAAAACTGTTAGCGTGAAGCTGGCAGTGTTCTTTCATACTTCACGTCATTCCACAATGATATGAAATGCTTTAATTTGAATAGATTGGAAAAGGCCTAGAAATGCTCATTCATCCCCAGTGGAATCGACAAAAATTGTTGGCATGAATATTTTATCACCAACTAACTGATGGGAAAAATAGTTGTTTCAACTATAACATAAAGAGATTTATCAGCTAAAACATGCGAGTCTACCACATCAAAATGGGACAAATCTCTCCTCTCATCAAGGGCAGGTTCCCTATAACTATAAGGTACTTCATATTGCTATATATAGTACTTCATCTGAGATGATTGGTGAAGGTACTTCTCTTCTTTTAGAAGTAATATTCAGCCGACAGCCAAATTCCTTCTTGGATAGTAAAAGTAATAGGGCGCAGTAACACAGTAGGATGAAGTGTAGTACAAAGTCTCCACCTCAACTGTTAAAGAATGAAATATATGAAGGATAATGGGGGCACAAAGTCATCCCAAGATCTTTTACATAGAAAGAGAAAAACAAACACGCTAAAGACAATTGTGGCAGCACAAAGTCTCTCCACAGTCGGCTTCAAGACACCTTCCTGATTACTTCCACTAGTTCTGCTTGTTAAATTAAATAGACAAGAATGCTTCTAGGAAACAAACATAAGAAGAATTTTCTAAATAACACAAGCTATTCCAGTACAAAGTCTGAAAAGTCATTTGTTTTCTCATTCAAATAAAGAAATATGATTAACAATATGAGCTCAAAGTCTCAGGGAATGCCTTTCAATTTGGGTAGAGTTTTGCTTCTATAAAAAAGAGATCTCTTTAAAAAAATAAGAGAGATTACAATATATAGCACTCCAAGAAAGACTTTGGTACTTTGTTTCATGGAAATGGTCCATGCTACATTCAATGCCTTGAATGTATTTTTGTGAAAGAGCCATGATAGAATAGGTCTCGACGTTAACTTTGGCATGTTAGTTCTTCTCAAATATCTCCTCCAAAGTATGGGCCACCTGGTCCTCTTCCTGATATTTGTGCAACTGTCCACTTCATCTTTATTTAATGTAAAAAAAATTCCACATCTTTGAATGCTCGTGCTCTCTGATGTCTACCTAGTGGACTGTTTCACCTACTAGAAATAACTCTCCTACAGATATTTTTTGATTTCCTATAGTTGTTCTTTTTTTCCTCACCATGTCTTGTCCTTCCTTGGTGATCTGAGCTCTCAGGCTATCTTATCAATTTTAGATGGATCTTTTGGGTCCTTTTGTTGATCGATGAGTTTGTTTTCAGGTTTGTGACATATTTGAAAAACAACAGATATTTTATTACCCTGAATTTGACATCCGTGGGGATGTCATCGATTGCTAGTCGCTTGAACAACATTGAACCTCAAACCTTTGAACCATGAGAGTGCATCAGTTCAATGGTTCAACAGTTTAGGTGGTCCTATCCTTTCTTTGGTTCAATTAGTTGAACCATCTCTTTGAAGTTGTCTCTGAAATCTTTCGCTTCCTTCCTTCGCTTGAAGCTTCCTTTCAAATTTTGAAATTTTTTGAACCTTTAAACCTTTGAACTTTGAACCATTTTGGTTCAAGGTTCAACGGTTCATTCTCTTTCTTTGAATCTTTTGGTCCTTTCAACTTTATTGAACTCATTGAACCTTTGAACCTTGAACTCTTTTGGTTCAAGGTTCAACGGTTCAATGGTTCAATCTTTCTTCTTTGAAGTCTTCTTTCATTTAAGTCCTTTAAATCCATTTGAAATTTTCAAAGTGGTTAAACTTCTTTTAACTCATTGAACCTTTGAACCATTTTGAAGTGAGGTTCAATGGTTCATTCCATTTGTTTGAACCCTGCTGATGGACCTTTTGGTTGAACCTCGATGTTGAACCAACCTTGAAATTGCCTAAGTGTTTGGAAGTTGTTCCTTTATGAGAGCTCGCTTGTTGAAGTTGTTGAGCCTGTTGAACCTATGAGTCCCTTGACTGAAAATGCTTGAATAATTGAAGAACTTGAGCACTCAGAACATTTTTTGAGAAGGGAAGAGAGAATTTTGGCCTGCAGGACCAAAATAGTTGATATGTTGTCCCCAAAAACAAGTGATGGATTTTGGGAACAATAGTTACCATTTGTCAATGTGATGAGTCCCCCATACCTATAAAGATGTTAGAGCTATGGAGAGGCTAGATGATTAAAGAGGTGCCATGTCTTTAGTTAGTGTGGCCTCTCCTTTTGACCTATCAAATATGTCAAAGCTAGGGAGAGCTTGGTTGAATGAAGAGGTACCATGTCACTAGATATTAGTGTGGTTAGTCCCCCAAACCTATTAGATATGCGAGGGCTTAGGAGACTTAGTCAAATGAAGATGTGACATGTCTTTATTAGTCAACATGGCTAGTCCCCCAGACCTATCAGAAATTTTAGGGCGTAGGAGAACCCAATTGAATGAAGAGGCACCACATTGCTAGTTATTAGTCTGACTTGTCCCCTAGACTTGCTAAAGAGGTTAGAGCCTAAGAGAGATTTAATGAATAAAGAGGCATCAGGTTACTAGTTGTTAGTGGGACTAGTCCCCTGGACCTATCAAAGATGTTAGGGCACAAGATAACTAGGTCAAATAAATAGGTACTAGGTCAATAGTTATCAGTGTTGCCAGTCCCTTGGACCTATCAAAGATACCAGGGCTTAGGAGATCCCAACTAAATAAAGAGGTGCCTGTCATTAGTGATCAGTGCGGTGAGTCCCCTAAACCTATTAGATATGTTAGTGATTGGAAGAGATTGACTAAATAATGTGGCATCACTTGATAATTGTTATTGTGGCTAGTCCCCTAGACTTGGCAGAGATGTTAGATTTAGGGAAAGCTTGGACAAATCAAGAGGCATCACATCAACAATTGTCAGCATGGCTAGTTCCCCAGACCTGTCAGAGATGTAAGGGCCTGAGAGAGCTAGGTTGAATGAAGAGGTGACACATTACCAATTGTTAATGTGGTATGTCTCACAGACCTATCATAGATGTTAAGGCCTAGGATAACCTGAGTGAATGAAGAGTCATTGCATTGACTAATATATAGATGAACTAGTTGCCATCAAAGGCCTTGGCTGGCTCAGAATGAGGTACATATGAGATTTAAAGGCTTATAAGAACATGCCACATGTCCCTATTTGACACATTACCTAGTCTAAGGAATTAATATAGACTATGAAGCCATGTCTAGGTACTGATCGTTAATGGGAAGACCAATGAGGGGACAACACATATTAAAAAACATTAGTCAACTGAAAAACTTCTAAGAGATATGACCATGTGACTATTATGTATTGGCATTAACATAATAAGATTTTGATCTTGATTAGATAGTTTTAAAAAATAACATTGCCATTGTTATATTTGATTGGCAGTGCAAGATCGTGAGCTCTGAATTCAATACTAGATTTACAAATGAAGGGAGCAAGTGTAGCCACCAACTCAAATTCATAGCAAGTGAGCCACCAAACATCATTAATGTAGTGAGATACATGCATATGCTTATAAAGCCTAGGAGAACCCCATTAATGGTTACTATTATTCACTCCAATCTGCTCATCCTCATGAGATGGCCATGAGGTTGGGCATTCCCTAAAAAAAGAAGTTAAGGATGACTATAGTCTTTCATACTCTATTTTAGGATTGATCTGGCATCAGCCTAGGGCATGGTTATGGGTATTGGAATTCACAATGGAGTTTGCATGAATAGTCTCTAGGAAATACACTATCATCACCAAAAATTCAATACAGTGCACTTCACACAAGCTAAAGATGGTTATGAATATTCAAATATTGGGTTTATCTTTTTTGAACATAAGGGGAAAGGGTATTTCAATTTCAATAAACAAACACAAAAGAGAGGGAAGGGTAAGGTAGAAAAAAGAAGCTTCTAGGTTTAAAATGTACTCAATGTAGCAGTCATTAAACCAAGTAACTCTGCTTCAGTTATACCACTATAGACTGAGTTTCACTAGGGTTCTACCTTCAAGAACATATAGTGGGATAAGTCTAAGGAAAATGAGGATATACATTCTATATGAGTTCTCACTTATTATGATTATTAAGAGTTTATTGTTGAAAACACACAAACACCATATGAGAATTTGCAACTTGGGGCCCAAATTATTGGTACTACAAAAAGGGAAAATGAGAGAAATCGCACAAATATCATAATAGTTAAGCACCTCATAACTAGGACATACATAAAAGAATAAAGTATTAATATAATTAACCTAACATTAATGATCATTCACACCTAAAAATGAAAGAAAATTGAAATAATGAAGAGACCCTCTTACAAAAAATATAGATTATATTAATTAAAAGAGTAAAAGCTATTACAATAATTGATTTAGGGTAATTTTGCAGTCTATATTAGTGAAGGAAATATAGGTGAGATCCTGGTAATAATCTAACAACACTTTAGATTAAATTTGATCATTCGTAAAACATAATACAATTATTTCTTGTATAGATAAGAATTGGGGCTCACCTCCAAATAACATTAGGATCCCATCTCGGCCATGATGGCCACTCATTACAATTAAAACCGTATTTCAAAATTTAAACAAAATAAAACCCTCACAAACCTATGGGTGTGAACCACTTAATTGATACATGGAAATGACCATGATAATTTGGATCCCAACTATTGAGGTTTTGCTTTATTGGCTTCCAATGTAGCTATCATGAGATCAAAGTCCCAATCCAGCTTGGCTAGGTTCATTGGGGGCTCCTTGAAGATGACCACAACTTAAGTTAGTAGTCTTTGAGATACATTGAAATATGTTTTTATTGATGCTTAGACTCTAAAAACTTGGTTAATGTTGGCTGTAGATATATTTAACAGATCAAGCATCGCTTGGGACCCTTCTTGATCTACCTTGGCCACTTTCTCTTTTTAATCTTGGTCAAACTAAGCCAGGTTGAATTTGAATTCCCTTTGGTCGAGTAGGGTGCCATTTGAGTGGAATAACACAAAGATATTGACCTATTTGAAATAAGTCAATATCTTCTCCTTGCCATCTTCTATGGGGTTTATTATCATGTGAGCCAAAGTGAACCACTCCTCTATTACCACTCTCATTTTCCCAACATACATTTGTTACAATCCTAATTATGAGGTTGGCATGAGTTTAAAATCTAAGAACATCACCTTATTGACCACCACCTATAGCTTTCAACACTTCCCATCAATCTCTATAATCCTCCCCATGTAGGCCTAAATCCACTATATAATTGCATTGGTCTTGGTTTGAGTCTCCACTACTTTCCTAAGGATTGAGAAGAGTAGTAAGAGGGCATCCTTGACCTACCCAATGAGGTTAACTAGGAATGTGCTCTTCACTTAGGCCTCATTAGTCTAGACTTGTATCTGCATGTCTTTAAGGAGCTTCTCAGACATGTCTTGGGTAGCTCGTAGGATGGATAGTGGGTCCTCAACCATCTTCACCTCTCTAGTGGTAGTCCTCACCTTAGTGAGGGAAAACATATGCTAATGGGTTTTCCAAATCATCAAGTTCCCCTCCTAGATGAACCTCTAGGTGAGTGTTCTTTTTGTGTTCTCAAATGCTCAGTCAAAACTCCACTAAATGTTCAGGTCACCCTACATAACCATCTCTAGGGTTTGCACCCTTGGGATCATCCCTATTGTCAAATTAATGGTAGAGGGTGGAAGACAAGGTGGAAGGGGAATGGAGGTAGTTGGAGGAGTGAAAGAGGAAAGGAGTGGAGGTAGAGGAGACATGGTAGTAAAAGGAGGAAAAACAAAAGGGGAGGCCCATGGGAACATCTGTGCCCACCACTATTCCTAAGTCATGTTCACCTAAGGCAAAATTGTCCTCGGGAATAGGTTGTAGATTAACAAGGACGTTATGGTCCAGTTAAAGGTAAATCCCATGGGACCTTGGGTAAGAGAGAGAGAGAGGGCCTAGGATTCAAATACCGAGGTGCCATTTGTGGGAGTGGAAGAGCCTATTAGGGCTTGAATCACTTTTTTGGTCTCTTTCTTAGGTTAGTTATGCCCACCACTATTCCTAAGTCAGTCCTTATTTTATGCTCCCAAAGGCTATAGTCATGCCTAATGTTAAAGACATGCCTAAGGGAGGTGCTGAAAGGGCTCTAGGTTGTGAGGTGGGGGAGTGATGGGTAAAATAGAAATAAGGACACTCTAAAGAACTAAAGCCAAAAGTACTTGGGTGAAGGATGGAAGGGGAGCATTGGGAAACTACTACTTGGGATGGAAGAGAACTAGTGGGGTGTTGGCCCTAGGATTTGGAATGAGGTAGGAGTGAGTAGTGGAAGGGAAATAGGAGGAGGTGGAGGAGTGATCCCATGGGACCTTGGGTAAGAGAGAGAGAGAGGGCCTAGGACTTGACTATTAGAGTTGTTGGTGGAGGTGGAGCCAAAGGATGAGGAGTAGTTGGAAAAGGTGGAGGTATCGCTAGGGCTTGAAGAGGAGAAGGTGGTAGGATTCCTTGTAAGATCCTCTTGGAGATGGCCAGAGCTATCAGAGTTGGGTCCTTTATGGAATGAGTATGAGGAGGAGTTATGAAGAAGGATAACCATACCTTCTTCTCCTTCTTCTTCTTGGATGCTTTTTAGGAGAGCACCTCTTGATCATCGATGGTGTCTAATTAGAACTTGTCATCATCTTTAGCTTAATGGTCATAGTGGTCTCTATACCAAATTCTTAGGGTTATTGGATCTTGTACTTTTTAGAAAGTCTTGAGACCAAAAAAGTGCAACATACACACTTTCTATTTCCAAGAAGGTCCAAAGGTGATCTCCTTATGGTTGTGGTAGAATCTTAGATAGTCATCTTTATATAACCAAAAATCTCTTATGGTTGTGGTAGAATCTTAGATAGCCTTAGAGAGTCGAGGCATCAAGGTTTAGTTGACCTTCTGGTACATGACTGGGTAGATATGCTCATAAACATAACAAACATGTTGGTGGAATTGATGGACATATAACTTATAAAAGACCACATGGATGGTTGGTCCACCAGGGACCCATTCATGAAAGGCTAAAGGCTCTAATGAGAGTGTCTTATAAATTACATTTGACAAGTAGCCTACCATGTAAAAGTTACATCTAATTCAAGAATATACAATGGCACAAACCAAATTAAATTTGATTAGGCCCCCTATGTTTGAGATATCCAAGTGTGTCAAGATCATGTGAAGGAGAGGAAACTATAAATCATTGATGTGCAGGCAATCTAGGTCCTCAAAAAACTAGTTTAGTAGGATCATGGCTATTTAAACCTCCTATCAAAAGGTGAAAACTATGTAAGCATTAATATTCTCTTTGTTGACCTACTTGGAGTCAGGGTTATCAACCCATTTATGGAGGACATCTTAAATATGATAGGTGCCCATCTAGGCTATTACCATTGCTACATCATAAGAGACAGATAATTTTATGAGGTGTAGTACACCTTGAAAGTGTTTATAGTTATATCGATAATTCATTATCAAGAGTTGGTTGAGCAGACCCAATCACTGATAGCATGTTGCACATGGATGGCTTTGTAGATGTTGGGCTTTTATTCTCTTAATCACATATTCTTAGGTGCTAAAGTGTATCCCCAACAAGATTATGCACTGGCTCTTCACACATGATTATGGTCTTGTGTACTCACCCAAAACATGCAGTAATAGATTAGTTCCCATGGGTTATGTTGCTCAATAACAAACCTGTTATATACTTGAGTTTATTCATATATTTGATTAATAATTACATAGAAAAAAATTACACTAATATAGACCTTGACTCATCAATCATAACTACCATGAACATAAACATAATTATGATAAAGTTTAAGGGATTGTCAATTCATAATGCATGTTCTATAAATCCCATTATGAGAGATAAGTAACAAAATTAGTTAATCTGATCCACTATTCATACTCAAATGCCAATTAAACATAAACACATAATCCCTAAACTTATCACAATATCTATGACTCTATATTATATAATTCCAATATTCTATCCATCATAGGTCACCTTACATGATTCCATATAGGGGTATTTATACTTATTTTTCCCTGAATAAGTAGTTACATAATAAATGACAACATGGGTGACTAGCCAATGAACTCTTAGTAGACTGAGAGTTATGGCATTTTTTTATTGTTCTCTCCTAAGGACCCAAGCCTTTGCATCCCCATATTCTTATTTGATGCTAGATATTGGCTGCCATATGTCCTCCTCTTCATGGGTTGGTGCAAAAATCATGATGAATAAAGTATAGATGGCACTTGAGAAGCGCTTCTCAACTATCTCCCACTTCCCATGCACTCCCCAAGTCTTTCATTACTATTCTAAGTCCTATGCTCTTGGGTTCCTTGTAGTTATGTTTCATATTTGATTGGGTTTTCTCACACTAGTACTTCCATACCCTTGTCCTTTCATGTCTTGTTAGTTCCATACCACAGTCTTCCTGTGCCAGGCTAGTTTCCTGCCATGGTCTTCCTGTGCCATGTTCCTCTCATGTTGTGCCAGTTCCATGCCAAAATACTAAAACACTTAGTCAAAATTTGGGGTCCAACATCACCCCAAAATGCATTCTTAGTCCATCTAAGACTAAGTCTTAGTTTCAGCCTCAGCCAAAAACTTAGGTCTAATTTGTTCAATCTGCTTCTTAACATTGTCCTAATGTGACAAAGTGTCAAGTAGATTTAACAGTATCTCTTTGATAGCCACCTTTGATTGCTTCATCTCTTTAGGTTGGTTAGGACATTTGTTGGCCTTTTTGACCAATTGGTTGAGGGATGTGCTAAGATCCTTCTAAACTTCTTCTAGTGTAGTGACCTCAACGACAACCTATCATCAAAGAGATGTAAAACTACCATTGAGTTATTGCCAATGCACATTTATTGTCTCATCCATAGATTTGACATATTTAAATGCCTTTGTATGCTTGGTGTGATCCTTTATTAGAAGGGTAGCATCTACTAATTATTGCCTTTAAGATTCCTATGTGTTGAGCTGACTCTCCAAAATTTTATTAGGACATGCCAATTTTTTCAAAACAATATGGGTATCACTTCCCCAACTCTTTTGAGGGCACGCTTACGAACTTCCACTACCTTTATAAACTATTCTACCACCCATAATGCTTCTTTCTTTGGTGTAGGCTATTCATTGTAATATTTTAACAAGAAATTCACTAGGGTCTCCAATTTAGCCTCAACTTCTCTATCTAGAGGCATTCCATCTACAAATGTCAGTTTTTGGCCCAAAATAGATTTATATAAATTCAAAGTTTTTACGTTGGCCTCTATGGCTTCCTTCATTTGTTGTTTTATTGTAGTCACTTCTTTGAGTGCCTTCTGAGCAACAACCTCTTTATCATACATTGCCACTACCTGGCATGTTTCTTCTCTACATCATGCAAGTCAGAATCTGAAAGTATATTTTGGCATGCGACTTCAAAAGCCATTTTAAAAAATATAACACTTACTTATAGAGGAGAGATCTTTTTGGGATCAAACCATAGTGGATTTGGTAGTGTTGGTGCTTGAGAGTTTAACAGGGGGCTATCTGGAGGACTGTCAAAATGGTGCTCTTTATTGCACATGTCTAAGAAGAAGGATATTTATCACCTTATATCAATAGTTGCATCTTGGGGAAGGAAATGAGACCATATATAAAATATCCTATGTGGGATGCTTATTTGATATTGAGCTCATAAGTTGGTGGATGCATCAATCAATAGTGGTTATTTTCCAAAAATGATAGGCTCATTACCTTTATTGGGGTTTTGCTCAAAGATTTTGATCTCTATATCGATAGCTAAAGAAGTACTATCAATGGTCATCTTACTTATCTATTGAGTATCATAACCATCCCTCTCTTCACTAAATAGACCCCCAATGTCTAATTATGCATCATCAAAGGTGGTCTCATCTTCTTGCATTAGGGAAGGTGTCTTTTCAGAGTTAGATTCCTTTATTTCTTCCTTGTGGCTTTTAGGTTCTTCTTGCACCAGTTTTAAAGGGGGTAATGGTGTTAACCCCTCAAGTTATTTCTCCAATGTACTTTGTAGAATATCCCCTGATGGAAAAACCCTCGGTGGTTATGCCTTTGGTGAAAAAGTTTTTGGAGGTGAAGCTGGGGGTGGAGAAGCTTGTGGAGGTGAAGCTGGGGATGGAGAAGACTATGGAGATGAAGTTTTGGGTGGTGAAGGTCTAGGTAGAGAAGTTCACGGTAGTTAAGGTCTAGATGGTAGTGTCTAAGTAGTCCTCTACCATTTTAGAGGATCCTATTATAAACTTGTGTTGACATCGTGTCCAGTTCACTTGTTCTTCATAAGTTGTGGTACTGGTGGAAATTTTTCTCATGTATGCTCTATGCTTTTTAAAGACTTCTTCTTGGGCCACAACATGTAAAATCGATTATACACTTATTCTTCAACCATGGTCTGATTGACCTTGATATAGATCTGATCGATCTCCCACTTTTCTTTGTAAGCCTTCTTGCCAGGATAAATGTACATCTTCTAGAGAGTGTGAATATCCAAATCGATTCAGTCTACTTCTAAGGTGAGAAGTTGTGCATCAAAAATGTGATTTACTAAATTGATAAAGTACCATGCTAAAAAAACATAGGGTATCTTCAACCATGCTAAAATTTATCTAAAAGGGATCATTTTGATGCACGCTAGAGAGAAAGGTTGCTTTTCAACAAATTGAGCTTGCTCACTAACTTAGACAGGCAAGTCTTTAGGAATGCACCATTGATTCCCAAAGGCCTCCTTCATACCATCATATCATGATTTCATCTTTTTTTAGGTACGGGTGATGTGCCCAGGGTATGTGGATGCTTTATATTGCTTTATGGACTTTTTTTTGGGCATATATGCCCACTTTTGTTCTCTCAAGGTGTAGTCTGGTACATTGATCTCATCAAATACCATTAACAATAAAAATACCCCAATGGAAACCTATGGCCTAGTATCTACTGGGTATTCTTAGCATCCTCTATGATCTTGTGGGCAAAATACATTTCCCAATTATTTTTCAATCCCTCAGTTACTTGGTGAGCGATGTAGAGGTGATCCATATCCACCTCTTTGTTATGATTAGTACCACTAATCTTGGTTATGATGATGCACATGACCACCCAAAGGGTCAGATCTTTTAGGCTCTGGATGTGCATGACATGGCCCTATTTTTTATACATGAGAACCATTATTCTTTTCCTTATTTCCTCTAAGTCTTCTAAGTCAAACTCCATGTCCATGTCAAAGCACTATAGCTCTGACACCTTGCTTATTCTCTCAGGTGTAATCTTCATGTTACACCCAATCAAGTAGAGATAGTCCTCATGGATGTGTGAGAGTAGATAATTAATTCCATAAGTATTTTAAAGTATGGAAGGTTGAACAATTGAAATAACCTCTTAACGTTCACAACATTGAAAATTCTTTGGTCATACACCAATTTATTTTTGGTGTTCTGGGACTCAACCTGGTAGTCATTTTGTAACTCAACCTCACTCCTTGGTTGATGGTGGTTATAGTTGAATATGGTATAAGAAGGTACTTTGAAGACCTAATTTTTCATGTGCAACTTCATCTTTGGGAACTATATCTCTTTTGTCATCAATGGTGGGGGTGGAAATTCTTATAAGTTATTTCTTTGGTGTGTCATCCTCAATTTTTTGCTTTCCATGCATTGTGTTTGTTCTTTAGGTGTCTCTTCTTTGATTAGTATTACTTCCCCCAAAGTGATGTTTCCTCTTCAGGTATAGTTGGTAATGGATTGTTTCGTAAATATTTATTCTTAGGTTGCATCACCCTCTATAGAGCCTGAAGGTTGAGGCATGAATGTCTAATGTTCCTAAAAGTATATGTGATTACGGTGTAGATGACTCAATTTTTCCTACTTTATTACCCTCTAATAGTAGATGTCTATCTCTGTAGCCTACAACTACCAGTTCTCTCTATCATAAGTCATGTTTTAGGGTTAACTTTGTGCTTAATTACTTAGTTTAATGTTCATCTCAATAGTTATTTATAGGATTTCGATGCTCTAACTTGCACTATCTCTAGAATCAAGTGGGCTTAGTTTGATCTTCAGCTCTATAGACTTAAATGAAAGCAAAGATAAAAAGTAAAATGAGCTCTCATGTCCTTTTATAGGATTGAGGGGGTAACTTGCATTTACTACCCCCTTCCTTTTTGACCCTCAATTGTCATTATTAATAAATTTGTAATGGCCACCATTTTTTTACTATCACTTCTCCCCATAAATGCATTTAATAGTATTGTCTTGTCACAATGTTGGCACATTTATCAAAACTACTACTCCTTTCATATTAATGACATGTCTTATCCCATTATTTTCTCTAGAGTGGAGGATAGTTTTGTTGTGCACTTTTCTTTGAAGTGGAAAACAATTGTTCTATTTTTTTGAATTTTCAAACTATTTGGTAGGAATATCTTGTCCTAGGGCTATTTAACTTGCATGCCTTAAGTTGTGCATGCATTCTTATCATGAATACATGTACTACTTTCTACCCCACACTAAAAAATGTGTCGTGGTCTTCCATAAAATTACAAGTACAAAAATAAACAAAATATTTATAAAATAAATGTTACACATAATTAAGGTAGTGCTTTTATTAAAAATAATAAATCTTAAATTAATGGTATAACTCTTATTATTAAAAAAATTATACTATTAATTAGAGATATACATATGTATCTGGTTACCATTATAATTTCTAGGAAGAAATTGGCCATCCAATGTTTGTAAATAGTAAGCACCAATAAATCAAATGCTATGAATGATAAAAGGACCATCATAGTGAATACAAATATTTTCATAATGTCGTATGAATTTGGAGTCATAGAGCAAGAATTTCATTCTAGGGGTAAATGTCTTATACTTGATGTGTTGATCATGCCATGCCTTTTGTTTGAATTTCTCCACATCTTGACTCCAATGAGTAAGGAAATGGGATTCATCCAACTGAAATGTATCATCCAAGTGTGCTTTTAATGATGACTCATCTAATTTTCCAACATGTGTAATATAAAGAGATGGTACCAAGAATTCAACTGGTAGAACTGCTTCTTTACCATACACCAAATTGAATGGTGTGTTCTTATTCAAGCATTTATAAGTTGTTTGGTAAGCCTAAAGTACTGTAGACACTCTATCATCCCAGTTAGTTTGGCCAATATTACAAATTTTCATAAGTGTTGTGCCTAATATTTTATTGAATGCCTTGATAGTACCATTGACATGGGGATGATATGCTATTGTTTTGTGATGGGAAATCATGAACTCAATAAGTAGGATGCAAATAGTTTCATTAAGGAAATGTGTACTAAGATCACTAGTAAAACTTAGTGGGAATCTAAAATGAGTTGTGATATGTTTCCATATGAAGTGTACAACAGTACTAGTGGTAGAATCCCTCGTTGGTGTGACTTTAGCCTAATACATGAGATAATCAGTTATTGTAATGATATAATGGGAACCTATACATCATCCAGTTGGATTGATGGGGTTGAGAAAATCAATGACCAACTTTTCAAATGGTTCTTGAGATAAAATTGGATGTAATGACATGGTATGATGATGATTTGGTTTTCCCATGTGCTTATAAATATCACACTTCATAACATACATCTTGGCATCTTGAAAAAGGGTAGGTCACCATAATCCAACCAGTAGTACCTTACATGTAGTAGCCTCCCCAACATAATGTCCACCATCAATGCCTTCATGAACTTCTTAGAGTACTTCAGAGTGCTCATGTTTCATGACATATTGCCAAAGAATTTTATCTCAACCAAGCTTGTAGAGGTCCCCTCTAATGGGATACAAAGGTGAAACATAGACTATAAGTTATTTCTTAGCTTATGGAGTCAGATAATCAAGCATTGAGCTAGTAGTTAAGAAAGCTCAAATATCTTCCAACTCCTAAGGAACATCAGAAACACAAAATAGTTAAACATCATGTAGTTCATCTTCAATAGCATGTGGTGGGTCGCTGAAATCAATTCAAGAAAGATGGTCAAGGCCACAATTAGTTTTTCCTAGTTTGACCATGATAGAGAATTGATATTCTTAAAACAACACTATCTAGCGACATATGTAGCCATGCAACATAGGTTTATTTACTTGGTATTTTAAAGCTTCATGAACTATATATAATATAAAAGAATTTTCCAATAGGTATTGTCAAAATTCTTGTAGAGCATAAACCATTGATAGTGTTTCACCCTCCATTTTGGTGTGATTTTGCTTAGTTGGAGTAAGTTTTCTACTAGCAAAATAGATAGGGTGATCAGGGTGACCTTTACCTATGTTTACAAGTATTACACCAACTACCATTCTAGAGGCATCCACATGGACATAGAATGGTTTTGTCCAATCAGGGAACTATAGAATTGGAGTAGTGACCAGTTTCTCCTTGAAAGCCTGAAAGGCTTCTTGGTAAGAGTAGGTCCAAATAAAGTGCACATTATATTTTAAGAGTTCCTCCAAAGGTGTGGTAATCTTTTCATATCCTTGGATGAATTTCTTGTAATACCCGATATGCCCTAGAAAGGTGTAAACTTCATGCTGAGACTTTGGCATTGGGAGGCAAACAATGATATATACTTTTTCTAGGTCTACCAAAAGCCCATCCTTGCATATAATATGCCCTTGAATAATATTGAAAGGTGTAGAAAAAAGACACTTATTTAGATTCAATGATATTTGTATTACTCAACAATGATCAAGTATGAGTTGTAGATTAGAACAATGGTCCTTAACTAAGCCATAGACTGTCTAGTCATACAAATAGACTTGATTAAATTAATGGATGAAGTCTTTAAATACCTCAATATCCATACAAGAAAATACAATAGGTGCATTATTCAACCCAAAAAGCATGATAATATATTCGAAGGATCCCCAATCAATGGCAAACATAATCTTAGGTTGATCCTCCTCGATGATCTATACCTAATGGTACTTGGAGAATCCATTTGTGAAATTATAAATTTCACACCTAGCAATGCCTTCAGGGATTTATTTTATGAGTGGCATTGGGAAGGGACCAGTAATGCTAGTTGTGTTAAGTATACAACAATCAATGCAAATCGTAATGTATCCATTTTTTTTATACTTATGACCATGGGACTGACCCACTAAGATTAATCAATTGGGGTGATCACTCTAGTATATGACATACTATCAATTTCTTCCTTCATTCATACTCGTAAATTTATATTCATCCTCTATGGCCTTTTCCTGACTGGTCAAACACCATCAACTAGTTTGATATGCATTCTACCTAGTGATGGATGAACGCCTTTCATCTCACTATAACTTCTTGGAAAGATATCTTTGTATTATTTTAATAATTTAAATATTTTTGAAACCTGTATGTCAATCTAATAATTATCTACAGTAGCTATTTTTGGTTCTTCCTTTATGTCGTTGTTGTACTATATGGTTTGAAAAGGTTTCGAGTAAGGGTGGTCTATATCAAGACCAATATCACAAAAAGTTCATGTGCATAGTCTATAAGGACATCCAAATGATTTGCCAATGAGTCAGGTGGGTTAGACCCTTCATCTTCATCCACCTAAAATACTAGATTTTGCTTCCCTAGGCATATCTCTTCATGGAATTTTTGATCAAAGATTGGGTCTAGTGCGGGAATGGGGTTATGTAGATGGATCATTAAAGAGAACTAGACCTTCTTTTGGGACATAATGGATATATCTGAAGTAATCTTCAATGGGACTAGGGTTACCAACAACTACTTCATGTATGGTTTAGAGAGTGAGGCACAAATCCATTCTTGAAGATGAATAAGATAATATTGATTCATGCTCTCTTTCAACAGATGCCAAAAATGAGTACCCATATGTCGTTCTTCATGAACATAGCATGCTTTAGCCTAAGTTCATAAAATTCCATAAAAGCATGTTGTTTCATGTAAATTTTCACTTTAAGTTCTAATAAAGAGAGAAAATAAACTCAATATGGGTGTGGTTAAAAAAACCTATTCTTTTATGCACATGTTGAATCAGAATTTTATGAAGAGCTCCTCTTTGGCTTGGGAGGAAAACCTCTAGATAAGAAAACACTAAAGCAAATTGTTTTTTAGATAGATTGTTCAGTGGATTGGCTAAAGATAGCTAGATATTAGAAGTGAGGGCTTCCTTAAGGGCTGTATATCAACACATTTTAAACAATTAAGTTCAAAAAACTAGAAAGAATGCTTGCTTAAGAAAATTGACTAGAAATGATCAAATTAGTGATAAAATAGTTAATACTAGTGCTAAGTGGTTGGGGTATGCTTCAAAAAATTTGAAAGAGGTTTGTGAGTGATCAAAAATATAGAAAATTAGGTTTGGTTGAGGGTAAGTGGGCAAAAACAACTTGTTGGTTTTCACTACCACAGTGACCATCAGTTGTTAGGGTGATCATCAATGGTTAAGGTGATCATCGATGATCAAGATGAGTACAAATAGTTGTGTAGACCATTAGTGGTTGGATCAACCATCAATTGTTACTGTGTGAAGATTTAGGTTATTAATTGCTAAATCATGGGGTCTAAAATATGGATTCTAAAAGATGGGCAAGGGCTAGACTGATTGCAAAATGGAAATAAAGTACATGAATATTGACAAAAAAATACTTGTCTTACTTGAAGTTGATTAGGTGAGTGGTGAAAGTAGTTAGCCTATTGGTGGAATCTGGCTTGATGTTAGTAGCGTAACAATACTCAAAAATTTAGTTGAAAGGCAACAATAAGTTAGATCTCAACAAGATTATTGATGATGCTTGATAACATTGATTGAATTGTAAAAGAAAACTCCTAAATCCTTGAGCTCCTGATAATTATTAAAAATGGATTTGACCTCTTGGGTCTCTCTCTCTTATAAGCACAAGCAAGAGGTGGAAGTGAAGGTGTAACTATGCCATCTAAAAATAAATTGTCCATGTAAAGGCTTGCAACAAGATTTAGATAAGCTATATTAAGAAAAGTAATGTGGGTGGTTTACATGTGCTTTGTTAAGGAGGTGGACCTTGATTGTCGATGGTTAGGGTTTCCCATGGTGATTGTCGATGATCACCCTAATCATCGATAGTTAGGTTCCAAAAGAAAGAAGTCCTAATGGTTAGGTTGAGTTAGTTTGTGAAACTATCTATGGATGGGCTTAATTAAGCCATATTAGTGTAGGTTGGAGCCAATAGGGTCCTAGCTAGGTCCAGGGGGATTTTAGACATTCAAAAGTGCAGGTGGGTAGATTTTTGGTGTCTACATTTTGTACCTTTTTGTTGTGCAACTTGCATGAATGAGATATAAGACAAAAATGAAGTATAGGTCAAAGGTATGGTTGCCCTAAGAGTAGGTGGAGGTGTTCCCCCTCAAATCAGGAGGCAATGAGGTGAAATTGAAATCAGGTTAGGGTTTGATAAATGGTAGTTGGTAATGGAAATGGGTGAATAATAGGTTGGGCACTCAAGATGTAAATTTACACTCAAAGTTTGATAAAAATATATGATAGCCAAGATCATGCATAGACTAGGTTTCTAATATTGGTAAAAAAAAGGGTCGATGCCAAGAAGGACAAATGACAAGTGAACCACATGATTGCCTATAAGCATGGTAGCTGAGAACACTTGTAAACACAAGTCCCCTAGGCAATTTTTATGTTTTCTATGGGTATCCAAGGTAGGAAGTGCTCTCAGGGAAAACACAAATGGGTCAAGTGTCATGGTCTGAGGTAGGAAGTGCTCCCAGTGAGACACAAGGGGGTTGGTATGCATGAGGTGGCACAAAATTTAAAAAGGTTCAACATGGCATTATTATCACTATAATCAAAGGGCTGGATAAAAAATATTATAAATTACATTCCAAATGGGCTAAAGTAGACCAACAATAAGGTCACAAGGTGGTTGGGTTGGTTGGATAAGGGAATCTCCAAAAGTGGACAAAACCTGGTTTAGTTATGCTTAGAAATGGTAGTTTAATTTGAGAAGTGTCAAATTGGGGTTTCCTAACCATTAATGGTTAGGGCCCCAAAAAGGTGACCGTTGATGGTCACCTTGATCATCGACGGTTAGGGAAAACCATAAAAATTTTCCAAGTAAAAAGTAAAAACAAAAATTTCTTTCACTCATTGTAGCTTTTGGGTTGGGATGACTTAGCTCTAGCGATTGTGACATGTGTAGAGAGAGTTCTTGCTGAGTTGGTGACTACTTGTTGGTTGAAGGAGTGTAGGTGCAATTTTCATGGATCTAAGATGTAGGGAGCATGTAGACATGACTGAGTAACTATTTTCAGGCTTTAACCATGGTAGATGTTGGGGAATGAGGTAGGTGGTGTATTCAATTGATAGTTTTTTGTTAAAATTGCATTTTTTGTACTACTTAGGTAGGTAGGTTAGTATAGTTGGTAGAAGTATTTTTCACCTATTGTGCCCTTGGTAGGTTTTTGTTGAATTCATGGGTAAATTTAAAAATTGATAGGGGCACAGAGTTGGGTTGGGTAGGTAGTATGCTAGGTGTTTGAGGTGATCAGGATGGTGTTTGCATAGTTAAATGTTTTGTTTTTAGTAGCTAGGGTTTATACATTTTGACCATGGAATTCCCATAATAACCATTGATGGTTAGGTCTGACCATCGATGATTGACACCTTATGAAGTAGGGGTGTCTAACTAATAGTGATCACCATGATTGTTAGTGATCAGTCAGGGTAGGTAGTTTTTAGGGTAATGGTAGGGGTAGGGTTTAGGGTTAGGGTGAGTTTATGTTTAGGTTTAGGGTAAGGTTAAGGGTTAGGATGAGTCTAGGTTTAACTTTAAGGTAAGTTTAGGTTTAAGATAGGTGGGTAAAAAGCTAGGGTAGACAAGAATAACATTGAATAAGCTAAGTGTTTGATATGATGTAAGCTAGGGACTAAAATTAGATGCATGATCATGTGCTATATATCTTTCTCAGATACATGCAAGGATGAATCCAGAAGATTGGGCCCATATGGAAGAGGTAGGAATGGGGGCTATGAGGCACTACCAACATGTGCCTTGAGATGCATCCATGGTCATAACACTCATCAAGAGATGTGATCCTACTATGAACACTTTCTTGCTGCTGACTGAGGAGATGACTATTCTTCCTAAGGACATTCATAGGATTACTAGACTCCCACTACATGGTGAGATGATTTATCTTATTAAACATGAGGAGTGATAGGATTTTCTTGAGCACTTATATGGGGATGAGAGTGATCAAGTTTGATGACATGTTAGGGGATTTTGGTACTCAACATGACCATATTCATGATCGTAGTGACATGTTTTGGGCTTCTAGATTTGAGTAGCAGGAGGTTTCACTATTATTATGGGGGCTTTGGTGGAGTTACTACTTGGTAGGATGGTATTTGGTACGGTCCCTATTTTTCTCATGTAGATATATAAGGAGCTATGGGGGTTTAGGCATCGCATGAGATATGGTATCAGTGTCAACCCAATTCTACATTGCTAGGCCTATGAGCATATTTGGGTGCTGAGACCTATAAGATTATTGTGGGTCATTTATACTCAAATAGAGTCCCCTATGGGATTCATGCAATGAAGGGATGATATGTATGCATCAGGTGTAGGAGGTAGTGCCCATGATGTTGAGTGGTTCAAGGGTACACTAGGTACACAAGTGGTTGGAGACATCACCTGGAGGCCATATCTTTAGTTTTTGATATGGCCAAGATACATGAGGTAGACCCTTACCCTTTAGAGCGACAGATGGATCATGAGCAGGTGAGAGGGGGAGGTGGATCTACTTATATTTGATAGGGTGTAGTAATAGTTTGGTTTGATACAGGGTATCTTACGCCCATTTCATAGATACAAGAGGGAAGATTTAGAGGTTTTATTACCAGTGACCTAGCTTACTCCCATAGTTTTGGATGGTGGGTATGAAGAGTTCCTTTTTAGGGCTTTGATAGATGATGTTGGGTATATAGATGGATATATGGCCTCGTATTAGCCTATATATGCAACTATAGATGTTGATGGATATGACATAATCATGAGGCTGATGGCTATAGATCTAACTAGTCATGATGGATAGGCAGGGGGGATTTAGTTGTAGCCCAACTATAGGTACAAACATTATAGGGATAGGTAACCACACTGAAGGGATAGGTTGTGACATTGCAGTCATAGTTGGTGACCCTAAATGGTGAGCAAGATCAGGTGAGGATCTCTCTTAGGTTGGTAACACAGGAGAGAGACTCATTGAGGTAGAGGGTAGGGGTGGTCACAACAGTAGTGGGAAGACCACTAGACATAGTACTATGGGTATGTTATCTTGACAATATGGAGGAACTCAGGTATTATGAGGCCATAGTGTTAGCATAACTTCCTATTGAGATGACATATAGTGAGTAATAGGCTAGCTTTGTAGGGGGTCCCTCTGTAATTACTCTAAGACAATGAGATTCTACAGTGGGCCATGCAGGGACACCAAGGGGGCCACCACTAAATGGGAATGTAGGTACATGTATAGTGGAGCCACAGGTGGGGCCAATAGTAGTGGTGCCACAAGATTGTGTTTTAGACATGTTTTGATATATATTGGTAGCGATAGGTATACACTATTTTGATATCATCCTGGGTGCTAATGCAATAAGATGTAGATTTTTTGATAGAAAGGTTATACATTATTATGTGTATTATTTATGATGACATGATGTATGGTGTTATATATGATGTATGTTTATGGTTTACATGTTATTTTGGACATTTATGTTTATGCTTATGGTTGATGGTCTATAGTTTCTTGCATATGCGTTATGAAATATTGACTTAGTAGCTTAGGCATGTGATGTTTGAAAGATAGTTATGATACTTTGATTTTATTCATGGATATGATAGGATGTGTTATGGATGGATATATGGTATATGATGATGTAATAATTAATAGGTTTGGTTATGGTTATGATGATGTGGTTTGCATGAGATATATTGTGGTAATGTTATGGATAGATTGGTGGATGACATATGATATTATTCATGATGTTTTGATTATTGATTTTGTTTATGCTCATTAGAATGAATTAGGATATAATATATGTTGACATGATTTTTTGATGGTAGATGGATAGGATTATATTTATAACATGACATGATATGATGCACTTTCATGGTGTTTTAATTATAGATAGGTAGATGATGTGGTTCATGGATATAGGTCATAATGTTATGCTTTTGATTTGATATTTGTTGTTTGTGATATGGAGATAAAATGTGGATATGGTTGAACATGTGATGAGAATACATAAATTAAGTAGATAACAAATTGAATGTTTAGGACAATGTGAGGAATCATGAGAGGTACGTCTACATTAACCAATAAAAGATAAGAAAAGAAAAATGATGCCTTTTCATTGGTAAGGATAAAAATGAAACCCATATTTGGATTAGCTTAGTGAAAATAAGCCTTTCAAATTCTTTGCATTAGTATGCTTTGGTTGGTAAATGGGTATATTGATCACAAGTAAGCTCATAATCCCATGCATATGATATATAAAGGGAGGGTGGGTGGAACTAGAACCTTTTGTGAGACTATCATGCCTCTTTTGTAGGCTTTCAAGAGGATAGTATAAGCAAGCCTATGCTCATATATAAAGTGTAGACTGATAGATGTGAGAAGTCTACTTAGGAGAGCTAATTGTTTCTTTCCAAGATTATTGTTCTTAGGAGAGTCGATTACAATGCTTCTTATTGATTTTGATTTTGTTTAGAGTTGGGGAAGCTGATCGATGAGGGAAGCTTCCAAGAAATTACTAGCTTTTGAGAAGTGATTTACTTTTCCATCCTTCAAGGGAGTGGTCTAAGTTTATGTGCCTAGTTCAAATGCTTGTGATAGCTATCCTTCAAAGGAACAATTCACCTTATGTTTTGTAATTTTAGATGAGATTGCAACAACTATCCTTCAAGGGAGAAGTCTAAGAATTCTAAGAATGACCCATGATTCGGTTATGACTTTGATATTGCTTTTGATTTTGTTTGATTATACTTGATATAGACTTGCTTATACATGCTCAAGGGGTTACCTTTATCAAGGCAAAGCTAGAGGTACAAGAAAGTTCATTAGGTGAAAAGAGGTGTTGGTGACAACGACCATGGGAATTGATCTCGAGGAGATGGGAAGTACCATGATAATCATGCCATAGGTATAATTGTGGTACCCATAGTTTAAGACTAGGCTATGACTATGATGGATAATCACATGATTTAATTATAGTCTGTTGTCCTTAAAAAAGAGGGAAATGAATTTTGTTGCAAGGGTGTGAGCTTTAGTTAGACCAATGGTGATTGCGATCCTTATTTACTAATAAAAAGGATGCAAATGCAAAGCATTGAGAGGGTTGGGTTCTGGTTTGCCTTCGAGAAAGGAAAAATAATAATCTCTTGATCCATACTTATGGGTTTTGATGTAGGGTCCAAGTTAATTGAAAGAAAATTTTCCCCTTTTGTTGTTTTCTATATTAGTTACATGTTGATTTTCCTTGAGGATGAGATCTCCAATATTAAATTCTCGCACTTTCAAGTGTTTTTTATATGCATGCTTGATTCATTCTTGATAAATATAGAGATGGGAAAGAGTATCCAAATGATGCTTGTCAAATATCTCAAGTTATGCTAAATATTCTTGATTGTAATCATCTTCTAAAATAAGGTCGCACAAAGATATGTGACGAGAGGGTATTTAGACCTTGAGAGGCAACAAAACTTCAAATCCAAACATAAAGGAAAAAGGTGTAGAACCTATAGGGGTTTAGATGCTAGTAAAATATGCCCATAAGGTGAAAGGGATGTGCAGGTGTGAATCCTGACCTAAGTCATTGACCATTTTGGTAAGCATGTTGTTAAATGTTTTGTTAAAGGTCTTTGCTTGTCCATTTGCTTGTGGATGATAGGGTGATGAAACACTAAGTTTTATACCAAATACATCACAAAGGCCTTAATTTTGTTTGTTTTTGAAGGATTTACCATTGCCAGTGATGATCTTATGGGGAACACCAAAGTGGTAGATGATATGATGGGTGATAAATTTGATAATCTTTTTAGCTTTTATCGAGACAAGAGAAATAACCTCCACCCATTTGGTGAAATATTCGATCATAGTGATGATAGAGTGATGTCATTATGAAGAGTGGGGGTTAATTTCACAAATATGGTCCAGACCCCTTTATGAAAAGGCTAAAATTTAGTGGAAACTTTAAGTCTATAGATGGGTGTGTGATGCAAATTAGCATGTTATTGACACTTGACAGACTTTTTCACATAATCAAAATAGTCTTAGTTAAGGGTAGGCCAATAATATCCTAGGTGGAGGATGTGCTTAGCCATAATGAGTCCACTAAAGTGACCCCAACATATACCATCATGTATTTCCTTGATGGCATGAGAGGCTTTTGGACCATGGAGGCAACAAAATAGGAGGCCATCAAAACTGCATTTATAAAGGATGCCTCCCATAATGGTATAACGAGAGGTGCTCTGAATAAATGATCGATGGGCATTCTTTGAGAGGTTAGATGGAACTATACCAAGGTTTAGGTAGTCAAAGGTGCATTGATACCAAAGGTCAAGCTAGATTTCCTCCACATTAAAGATGGTTAGAGTGTCTAACTTGAAATAAGAAGGTTTGGTGAGGTGATGGATAATGACTGATAGCTTAGAATCTGATGGTGTTGATGGGATTTGGGAAGAAAGAGAAGCCATGTGTCAACAAACTTGTTGGTAGATCATGGGGTGGTTTAAATATGGTAGTGTTCAGATGATGTTAAGAGTTTCATAACTAACTATCTATATAGTTGTAAAATCTCATTCTTACACTAGTAGATGCCATTAACTTGATTGACCATAAGTTGGGAGTCACCAAAGATGTTGATTGTTTTGACTCCAAATGTTAATGTACATTGGAGACCTATTACTATGGCTTCATATTTGGCCACATTATGGGTACATTCAAAGTCAAGTTTAAAAGATAAAGGAAGTGGTTCATTAACAAGGAGGATAAGGATGCTACTGGCTCCCCCACCACATTGACATTTGGAATCATCAAAGAATATGGTTACATGATTGGTGAAATCTTCTTGGGATAGCCTTATGAGGGACTCATCTAGAAATTCAAGAGGAGGTTAGTTTCTTGGTAGGGGTGCTCGACCAACTGGTCAATAATGACTTATCCCTCAATTGACTTCTATTGTAGGAGCTCAAGATCAAACTTAGCTAAAAGCATGAGCCACTTGGCCATACGCTGGTTTTGGTATATATTGGAGTGTATGTACTTGAGTGGGTCGGTATTGGTTATGACAAAAGTTTTGTGGTTAAGAAGGTAGTGGTAAAGTTTGTTGGCCATGAAGACTAGGGCCAAGTAAAGTTTCTTGGTGTGAGTATACCAAGTTTCTTAGTCTATAAGGGCTTAGCTTATGTAATAGATGGCTTAATCTTTGTATTGTTCATCTTGATGGGTGAGCATTGCCCTTAGGGAACGGTTAGTGGTTTAAATATAAAGGTAGAAAGGTTGGTCATCTTAAGGAGGTGAGAGGATAGGTGGAGATAGAAAGTACTCTTTAAGTGCATCAAAGGCCTTTTGACAATTGACGTTCTACTTGAAAGAGATGTCCTTTTTCAAGAGGTGATGGATAGGTTGACATCGATCTAAGAGATGAGAAATGAAGTGACAAATGGATTGGAGCTTTCCCTACAAACTGTGGAGTTGCTTAAGATTGGTTGGAGGTAGCATCTTGAGGATGGTTTTGATCTTGGCCAGATCAAGCTTGATTTATTGAAGGGAAATGATGAAGCCAAGGAGTTTGCCTGACAAGACCCCAAAAATACATTTCTTAGGATTGAGTCAAATATGGTAATGGATAAATCTCTCAAAGATAATATTGAGAATGACTAAGTGGTCCTTGTGAAGTTTGGATTTTCTAAGGAGGTCATTCACATATTCCTCAACAATTTTGTGGATAAGATCATGAAAGATGAAGGTCATAGCACATTGGTAGGTTGCACCAATGTTTTTAAGATTTAAGGGCATGAACCTATAATAGAAAGTCTCTCATGGGGTGATAAAGGCAATTTTGTGTTGATCTTTAGAGGCAATCAAAATTTAATTATAACCTAATAATCCATCCATAAGAGACAACATCTCATGGCTTGCTATAAGATCAACAAGTTGGTCAATGCTAGGTAGAGGAAAGTCATCCTTTGGGTAGGTGAGGTTGAGGTCATGAAAGTCCACTTAGATACATAGTCCCCCTGTGGCTTTAGTGATAGGCATGATGTTCGAAACCCATTGGGGATAATTAATGGGTTGAATGAAGTTGACAGGGAAGAGGCATTGAAGATCTTCTTTGATAAGAAGGGATATGTAAGGATGCATTCATCAAAGTTTCTATCTAATAGGCTTGGTGTCATGATTGGTTATAATGTTAGTGTTGGATGGCTAGGTCAATATCATGCATATCAACATATGACCAGGTGAATACAATGCTATGGTTTCAGAGGAAGGTAGAGAAGTCATAAAGTTCCTCAAGAGTGAGAGATTGGCCCATTTTTACAATATGAGGCTTACCCAAAGTGCTTATGTAAATATTTATAGTGCATTCATTTAACATGGCTGAGGTATTTGGATGTAGGGATTTGTGGATGGAGGAATCAAGTGCACCAAGGTAGGTGATAATAGAATCATCATCCTAGCACTGGACAATGTTAATGGTAGGAGAGTCTTCTCCCACCAGTTTAGGATGAATCAAAGGGATGGATATTGGCACCCCTTCTTTTAGATAAGTCAAGGTGCCAAGGGTAATCATGTTTACCAAAAATTTTTTAGGTGGGATGATGACCTGATCCTCACACTTAGGTGGAGGGGGTGTTGGTGAGGAAGGGGTCTCTTCTGCAATAGTGGTAGTGGTAGGTTGTTTGGATTTATTCTTATTAGGTAGAATGAAGCCAAGGTTGTGATTTTTATGAGGCTTTTAGGTCTCAATCGAGATCAATGTGTGTGGTCCATGCTCATATCATCCTAAGCCAAATCCTTTCTAGGCACACTTGTGAAGGTATATTTTGGCAAAGTTCAAGTTGTCCAAGGAAGAGAATGTAGAGGTGGATAGTTGTGTGGAAGAGGGGGTGATGACAACATCAAGTGGCTTGTCAATTCACCCATAGATAAAATGGGTTTGATAGTTGAGACACCCCAAGGGAGTAATGGCTCCAATATTGGGGTCTTAACTTGGTTGGTGGTTAATTTTTTTATACTCTTAGGGAGTAGGGAAAGCATCAAGGGTAAGGAGTTGGTATTCTTTAAGTGTAAGGTAGTGGAAGGTAGATTCAAAGGGATTAGTGGTGGGTATTTTGTCCATGGGAATAGATGAACTGATAGATGCCTTTAAGGAAGGAGAAGTAATGGCTTCATTTTTCATGGTTGAGGGCTTGGTGATGAATGCTTGGGGTGCTATTGTCAGAGGTAAGAGGATGTCATTAGGTTGGTAGGTCATGTTGCATGATATAAAAGGGCTTGAGGTAGCTTGTATGGTAATAACCTAACCCTCATGCTCAAATTTGACACAATGGTGAAGGGTAGATAGTACATAACCCATAACATGGATCTAAGGTCTCCTTAGCAAAACATTTTACTAAAATTCACCTTTGAGTAGATAGAAGAGTTTAGGGAGTGTGCATGGTCCAAGCTAAATGTGTTGGATAATAGTTGCCAAGGTAGTGGTCATGGTGCCATTAAAGGATCTAAGGATAGGTAAAGTTTGGGACATGACATTGTCCAATAATTTTAGTTGGTCATAAGCATGATAAGAGCTGATGTTGATGCTGGGACCACCATCGATCATAACCCATTTGATGTAGGATTAGTTGATGTGGGTAGTAATGAAGAGAAGAAGATCCATATCCTTAGGGTGGATAGAGGGTATCTCTGAGTCCTTGAAAGTAACAAGGGTGGAGAGTTGGAGAGAACCTACGAAGGCCTCTATAGGTGGGGATTTGCCTGGTTTGACCTCAATAGATTGTTTAGCCTCTATCATGGCCTGATGATGGTGAGGTGAGGTGGAAATGAGCTTTTAAAGGCTCATATTAGTTGGATTTTGGTGAAGTTGCTTTAGAATGACCCTCCTAATGGATTTAGAGGGGTTAGCCTTAGATGTGCCTAAGATGATAATTTTGGGCTTAGCTAAAGATAAAAAGGTTTGGATCTAGTTTGGTTTAGGATGAGTTGGTGTGTATATCCATGGAATGGACACTTTGGCATTCCCTTTATCTTTTTTTTATGATTGTGTGACCACATTAATGATATGATAGAGGGAAAAGGTGTGATAGGAGGTTGGATAGATTATCCATCACTCTGAGGTGAGAGTGGAGGATTAGGGATGCATTGAAAAATGGTTATTGGGTGCAATGGTAGAGGAGTTGATCCAGGAGCATCTACAATAGCACCATGGAGGACTAGTTGCAAATGCAAATGAAATTCTAGCATGAAAATTCAAATTTTGGTTTTCCCTCCAAATTGTGTGAGATTTCAAAATTTCACCTTAAGAGTAAATGCAATGGTAAAAAGTGAAAAGTAAAAAGGTGAAAAGTGATTGTTAGATTGTTGAGGAAATAAAGGGGAAATGGTTGAAACTATTTTCAACCTTAGTAAATTGTTAAAACTTAAAAACAGTCTTTTGTTGCCTTAAGCCCAATTAGGGCGTAGAAGTTAGAAGGAAAGTTCTTGAAAAGAAAACAAAGAAAAATTCATTAAAAGAGGAAGAGAATAAGATAGGATGAGAGGGGCATATAAGTAAAGAAGGACAGAGAGGAAAATTCCTCTCATTCAAGGGAAAGAAGATTGAATGAAGAGAAGAGGAGAGAAATAGTGAGGGAGGACCTCACTCAAGAGATGTAGAAGGAAAGAGAAGGAGCAAATTTGATTGAAGTCAAGAGAATGTTTGAAGGAGAAATCAAGGCTTTGAAAGCCATGGAACATGGAGATTGAATCTGGTATTAAATTGTAAGTCTTTTATTGATTTATGAAAGAAAGAATGAATGTATTTGTTTCACATATGGTTTCTTATGAATTCTGGTAACAGTTCTGTGTAAGTGTGTGTATGATGGTTCTTTATGGAATATTGAGAGAGACTGGGTATTTTGTATGTTGATAATAAGTTTAAACTGGTATTTATGTAAACAAAAGACCTTAAGAGCTTTGAAATCTAAAAGAAGCCTAAACAGGCCTAAACAAGATAGTCAGTAATTTAAAAATACAACCCACTGTCTTAAGTAAACTCCAAGTAAAAATCTTTGTATGGAGTCTAAAATGGTGTGGAAATAGGTCCCTAAGGCAAGCATAAAACTAGATCAAGAAGAAACAGGTGTTATAAACCCTTCTAATATACAAAAACTCCACAGTTGGAATTCAGGCCTGTAGGTGACAATATACAGGCAAGGGTCAGACATTTACATGTTTTTGCAAGGTGAATGCATTGAAAAGGTCTTATTTGTTATAAGTATGGGAATAGGGAAATAATTTAAGGTATGGACATGTTTTTATAACATCTTGAAGTCCATTGATCATTGAAATAGATAAGGAAAATCTTGAACCCTGCTGACTGTCATACAAATACAGTCAAAAGACACTGAAATGTTAAGCATTGGAAGGTACAGAGGGTTGATATGACTTGGATGATTATTGGAGAAGGTGTAGGGGGTTAAAAAATACCCTATAAAATTGATTGGAACCCTTGAAACATGCTTTAACACTCCCAGCAAAATTAATTAGCTCTCGGCCTGTGACTGTCCAAGGAAAAATCTTGAATTAGCTTCTAGCCCTCAAAATGAGTTTTAATGCTTGAAAACTCTTGAAACTTTGTAATCTGAACCTTGAAGGTGTTATAAAACTGTTGGAAGTGGTTTGAAGGTGATAAATTATGGAGAATTATGGAAAATAACAATTGCCAAGTGGATCCTAGGTGTATGTGAAAGGAAGAGCATAGGCCAATATAGGAAAAGTGAATTTCTCCAAAGAAGTGCCCTAAAAAATGATTGATTCACCTGTAAGAATGTAATTGGTATCTGTAATGATTCTTTTTTTTCTTAGAAAGTCCATACTTTACTCTAGACAAGGTGTTTTGCACACAAGGAGGGCTTATTAGAACAGGGCATAAAGAAGGAAGTACAATTCCGTACAAAGTAACCTCAGGATATTTTTTAGTATGTTATATAAAATCTTAATGGTATCCAGAAATGGTTTTATTTTCATGATTGAGCTAACCTATAAAAAAATATTTCCAATAAACAGGGAAAATAGGGCTACAAGGAATGAATGATCTAGATAGGTCTGTATCAGTTTATTGTTGGTTTCAAAGCAATCCAAGGCCAGTTACATGAGGAATCGATAGAAGTTCATCTAATAAAATATCATCCTCATCATAGAGCTGATGGATAATGGCCTAGAGAGATTTGTAATTCATTATGTCATGCTTAGGTGTCCTGTGATAGGAATAAATTTGATGGTCATTATACCAATCTGGTTTCAAACCAAGAGGATCGAAGGGCCTGATAAGAGGTAAAGTGAGGTAAGAGGTTTGTAGTAACCTTTGGAAAATGGTTGTATAGGATTTAGCTATAGGTGGGGAAGGTCTAGAGGTATTGGTGTTGGTTGGGAAGATAAGCATGTTGGTAGCAATGGGTTTGGTGAAAGAGGGTTTAGGTAAGGTGGTATTTTTGGTCAATGGTTTTAGTTTGGGTATGCTAGTTTTTGGGGTGTTCAAGGTTGATAGTTTGGTTATTGGTAATTTAGGAAGGACTAACACATTAGACATTATGTGGGCTAGTGGAACCAATAGCAGTGGGTGACATATGTTAATCAGAGCTTGATTTTTAAGCAAAGTTGAGGGATGGGGCCCCAAGATAGAAAGCAAAATAGAGGGAGGTAGAATCCTAGCCATGTGGATCTTCAATGGTTTTTTCCCCTTGGTTGGTTTGGGTTGAGATTTGGGTGTAGGAATGGATGAGGTTAATTTCACTTTCAAGGATGGGTAAACCAATCTTCATGTAGGGAAGGCACAAAGAGTTTTGGAAGGTTTGGTTGGTGGTGCGATCATTGGAGAGGTGACTATTTTGATTGAGTGAGAAGGTGAGGGGTCAGTAGAAATTTTGATTGGTTTAAGAAGTGGTGGAAAAATGATGGTTAGTTGGTTAAGGGCATCCTGAAAGGTTCAGGATTGTTGATGTAAGGAATCCCTAACTATTTACATAAAGTGGATTGATATATGCCCAACTTTGTGACCATACCTATCTTTTGAATGAGTTTAGAAAAAGGTTTGTATGTTGGTTTGGCCTCCTAGGTAGCGGGTGTGAAGGGTACAACTATGGGCTAAGGATGAGGATTGGTAGCCTCATTTGTTTCATCAAGAAAAGGATGTAAGTTTGGAAGTTGCTCACCTAGGCATGATGTCCATAGTTGTGGTTTGTCTTACGGTTAGGGGAGATGGTGGATTAGGAATGGTTATTTTTTTGGATAGGTTATTTAAAGGGGTGTTTGATGATTTGAAAACCTCTATGAGAGAAGCTAAGGAAAAAGGAACCTGCTCAGTTTGGGCCTCTAAAGGAAGGGAAAGTGAATCCACCACCTCAATGGGTGAAGTGGGGGAGAAGCAGGTAGGTTGGATGGTAGGTTCCCCATTAATAGGCATTTCAAGGACCATATTGACCATGTGGGCATCATGAGAAAATTTAGATTGTGTGTCCTCAGTTTTATTAGGGGCATGGTTAGGAAAAGGTTTCTTGAAGATATCAAGAGCTTGATTTTGAGGGACATTGGGATTATCCAACATAAGTTCCCCCTTGTCGATAAGGATCTAAACAAAATTCTTGAAAGTATTGAATTGATTGACGGTGTGTCTAATTACCTGATGAAAAGCATAAAGGTCATTCTCATTATGCGAATCAAGTGTTGGTTCAAAAGAATGAAACTATTGAAGAGGTTTGATGGGGGGAAGCTATATGAGGTTAGCTTTTAGAAGTTTCTCCAGAACTGAGGCATAAGATTCTCCAAGTAGAGTGAATTTTTTTTGGTTGATTTAGTTTGGGTTCTTTGTGTTTTGTTTGAAGGTAATGGGATAACTTTGTTGATTGACATTGGGTGGAGGGGTGGTTTTAAGGACAATGGCATTCACAGTTCCCTTGCTTTTGGTTTAGTATTGGCTTGGTTGCCTAGTTTGGAGGAGGTTTCATTGGTCTTAAAGGTAGATTTATTGTTTCATAACTTCAATTTTCCCTCATCTAAGGCCCTATTTTATAGCTTATGCACCATGGTAAAAGATTCATTAAAAGTTATGAAGCTTTGGACACACAGTGTAGAAGATATATGTTTGGTGCAGGCTCGAGCAAAAAGCTCTATAAGTTCAGGTTGAGGAAAGGAAAATGAAAGATGATTAATCAAAATTCTCCAATAGGTGAAAAAATTGGTAATGGAATCATCATGAAATTTCTTAATAGAATATAGGTTGGTGATATAGACCTTCTTGGAAATGTTAATGGAAAAGTGATCTAAGAAGACCTGAGCTAGTTGGATGAAAGAAAAGATTGAATTCTTGGTAATAACACTATACCAGTCAAGTGTCAGGTCAGATAAAGACATGGGGAAGGTTTGAATGAGAAGGGCATCATCATAAGAAATCATGTAACATGCATGAATAAAAGCCTTAAGCTATTGTTGGGGGTCATCCTTTCTCTAAAATTTGGTAAATTATGGAAGCTCCCATTGAGGAGGGCAAGGTCTGATAGGGATAGAGGGATGAATAGGTTCATTACACTAATCATAGGATAGGATGTTATGAGCCCATGAAATGGATGACTCAAGGTTTGTCATCTTATCCATGAGCATATTCATTAGGTTGGTTTGAGGTGATGGACCAAGAGGCTTGTAAGGTTGATACTATAGTTGAGATTGGGTAACATATTAGTAATTATTTGGTGGTTGAGAGGATGTCACATTTTGGAATGTGGATGATAAAAGTTAGGTAGGTGGTATGTAAGGATAGGTGGATGATGGTGGTAGAGTAGTGGGTACATACCCTTGTGGGTTAGGGATGTATCCTAGATTGGGTGTAATGGGTACCTACTAAGGAGTCCCTAAGTATTGGGCATGAATGGTAGTTAGGTTGGTAACAAAAAGAGAGGTAGTGACCTTCGTGCTAGTAGGTGGTGAAGTAGAAGGGATAGATACCCCTAAGCTAGGTAAAAGGCTATTGATCAATGGGTTGGCATTGATAGAGGGAAGGTTGGTAGTGCTAGTGGTGGTACTCTAGTAGTAAGTGGAGCATGATGAGTTAATGTTAGGGTTGTTCCTAAGGTGGAGGAGTCATTGGTAGGGGTGAAAGGTGTAAGGGTAGTGGTTGGTTGGATAGGTTAATTTTTAGCTATGGTGTCAAAGGGGTTAGTAGATGAAGATTCTTGGGTAGTTGAAGGTTGGGTTGTGACCATGGCAATAGGGATACCCCTCATAAGGTAGGATGGCATGCCATAAGGAGGATCCTAAGGTGGAGTTGGAACTGGGACAAGGTGAGGGAAGGTGTTAAGGTAGTGCTGGAGGGAAATTAGAATATTATCTAAAAAAAGGGTAAAGTCCATGTGTCTTTGGGAAAATACGTAAGGAAAATTAGGGATTCCCAATGGACAAGGTGAGTCTTCTTCTTCAGAGATGTACTCCATAGATGAAGAGGTAAAAGAGGTTGATTTGAGTGATGGGTTCTATTATACTAGGTCTCTTCATTGTTCGTGAGTGAGAACCATACAAGAAAGGGGGAGAGATATCAAGAATAAACTCACCACTCAAATAGGAAGAAGATAAGAAAATGATCAAGGCAATCAAGACACACACTGTAAAGTATGTTAATCCTAGAGGTTAGTTTTAATCTCACTTTTGGCTTAAGCCTTAGTTTATAAGAATGAGTGATAGAGGTTGGCTTGTAGATCAGGTACTATAGAAATAGTCTACAGTTGGTTTTGGGTTGTTTAGGTCCTCAAAAGAATCTGTATTAGAATCAATATGTGGCTTGGTAGTAGGGCCTACCCCCTCACTTCAGACATCATAGTGATAAGGGTATCAAGTACTTAGCCAATATATATTGATATCCAGAGTTTATAATCAACCATAGAGTTGACTTGGTTCTCCCCTTGGTAATGAACTCCAAGTAGGATTTTTGAGAAAGGGTAATGTGACCGTTAGGTGATGAAATCTTAATCGTGCCTTTTCTCAAATTATTTTGATGTTTGATTGATGAAAGTGGTTTGGCTATTGTGTGAAACAAAAGTGGTGCTACAATAAGATTACTGTGATTTAGTTCAAAGTGAACTAATGTTAAAAGCAAGCAATGGATGAATTTATTTTTAATCCCAAAAGAAATTTTAGTTTCAATTAAGACCATAGATAGAGAGATGAGCATATAAATACAAAGAAAAACATGAGTAAAGACTCTAGATCCCACTGGGCATGCCAGAATGTTTCATGTAATTTTTCACTTAAAGCTCTACGAAAGAGAGAAAAGAAACTCAATATGGGTGTGGTTGAAAAAACTTGTTTGTTTGTATGCATGTTGAATCAAAATATTGTGAAGATTTCCTCTTTGGCTTGGAAGACCTATAGATAAGAAAGTACTAAATCAAACTTATTTTTTAGATAGATAGTTGGGTGGATTGTCTAGTGATATCAAGATCCCATAAGTGAGGGCTTCCTTAGAGGATGTCAATTCACACATTTTAAACAATTAAGTTCACAAAACTAGAAAGAAGGTACTATCATCAATAATAAAAAGGTACTAAAATTGAACACAAGAATGCTTGCTGAAGAAAATAAACTAGAAATGATCAAATTAGTGATAAACTAATTAATACTAGTGCTAAGGGGTTAGGGATTACTTCAAAAAATCTAAAAGAGGTTTGTGAGTGATTAGAAATATA
Source organism: Torreya grandis (assembly GCA_037957365.1). Classification (NCBI taxonomy): domain Eukaryota; kingdom Viridiplantae; phylum Streptophyta; class Pinopsida; order Cupressales; family Taxaceae; genus Torreya; species Torreya grandis. The sequence continues at coordinate 3,897,369 of JARHVA010000624.1, forward strand.
TAAAATTAGGTTTGGTTGAGGTTAAGTGGACAAAAATAACTTTTTGGTTTTCACTACCATAGTGATCATCGATGGTTAGGGTGGCCATCGATGATTAAGGTGATCGTTGATGATCAAGAAGTTGAATCAACTATTGATTGTTACTATGTGAAGATCTGAGTTGTTAGTTGCTAAATTATGGGGTTCAAAAGATAGATTTTTGGAGATGGATAAGGGCTGGATTGATTGTGAAATGAAAATAAAGTATATGAATATTAACAAACAAGTACTTGTCTTACCACAAGTCAATTGGGTGAGTGGTTGAATTAGTTAGCCTATTGGTGGAATATAGCTTGATTTGGGTAGAGTAATGGTACTTGAAAACTTGGTTGAGAGTCGATGACAAGTTGGCTCTCAATGAGATTATTGATGACATTGATTGACCTGATTGACCTACAAAAGAAAACTCCTAGATCCCTGAGCTCTTGATAATTATTGTAGATGGATTTGACCTCTTAAGCCTCTCTCTCTTATAGGCTCAAGTAAGAGGTGGAAGTGAAGGTGTAATTAGGCCATCTAAATATAAATTGTGCATGCAAAGGCTCATAACAAGATTTAGTCAAGCTATATTTAGAAAATCAATGTGGGTGGTTTGCATGTGCTTTATTAAGGAGTTGGACCCTAACCATCAATGGTCAGGGTTTCCCATGATGTCCATCAATGGTCACCCTTATCATTGACGATCATGTTTAAAAGGAAAAAGGTCCTAAAGGCTAAGTTGAGTTAGTTTTTGAAATTGGCTGTAAACGGGATTGGTTAAGCCAAATTAGTGTAGGTTGGTCCCAAGAGGGTCCTAGCTGGGTCTAGGGGGATTTTTAACATTCAAAAGCACATGTGTGTATATTTTTGATGTCTACACATGTACCCATAGGTACTTTGGCAATAAAGACTCTTTGGTCCTCCACATGGATTCACAAGCTTCTATGTGTGGCTCAGGTGCTCAAACTTTGCTATAGCTGATTATACCCTGTATTTGATTATCATGATGAAATCAGTGATGTAAAGTAGTGCATACTTGATCCCAATAGAGAAGTCACTCATTTTGGTTTCACCACCACCTTGATGTTGTACCATCAAAAAGGTGAACCAATGATCATATATGATCATTATCAGAGTTATAAAAGTCTTCAATGCACTGGATAAAGTCATAAACTTCTATTTGTCCATAAAATTGAAGAGATTCATCAAGTCTTTCTAGTGGTGAATCCATAACTGATCCTCTCATAACTTCTCTGATACCAAGGCAAATAAACATGTGGCATTTATGATACTATCATAGAATGTTCTCAAAACTGCCAATGGAACCACATACTCTTCTATTGAGGTCTTAATCACTATGGGTCCAATAATTACAAACATTACTTGTAGTATCAGAAAGGGACCAAGTGTCTATCCATCAGAGGATGCCATCAAGAGTAGGGTCATGTTGTTCACCAACTCTAGTTGTGACTTTATATATATGGTTAATATCTTCTTCCACATTAACATGTTTTACATATAGGGGCCCATGTGTTTTATCTAATGGAATAACAACATGTTGAACAATATTATCAAAACTAATGTAGTGATTTTTGAAAATTAGGTTTGCATTGTTTGCATAACACCAAGGTCACCCCAATAGAGCTATAAAATCATCTACCTCAGCTATATCAAGAACTTAAAAATTAGCTTTGAATGGTACTCAAAGGATATCAACCATTGCATTCTTAAGGGTGTCTATTGGTAGAGCATGAGTTTTATTAGCTGTAAAAAATGTGTAATGATGGTCACAATGTTGGACTAGAAATTTTATGTCATGCATCCTTTGTGAGGATGTTAAACTCAACACCAGTGTTAACCAAGATGTCCCAAATCACCTAACTATCGATGGCAACATTCACTAGTATTTATTTGTCCTCTTGAGGGCTAGGATGAATAGGGGTATCTTACCATCGAGCTTGATTCAATTAACAATCCTCAATTTGGTAAAGCAATTGAGCTTGAGTGTCAGTTGGTGTTTGTACCTAATTTTTAAGCCAATTACTTAGTTATGAGATAATTTATTCATCCAACATATGCTTTCAAAGCTCTTCAAAATTGTCTCATGCCATGTTTTGAGGTTTTGTTGCCTTTTGCATATCAACACATTATGTTTCTTCTTGGTCCTTAAAAATTAAATTTCTCCTTGCAGTTCCCATAACAATGTCATAGTATCTTGTAGTACATATTTTTGTTGATGGGTATTAGGACACCTCTTTGCATGATGTTATTCATGTTGTACCTTCTCAATAAGAGTAGATGTAGATTGAGATTTTCCACCATTATGCATAGTGATATTCACCTGTTAGGCTATTAGGGTGCATGAGCATGACCACCAATGATTTTTATCAAGGCAAATCATACATACACCTCTTTCATTTCTTTCTTTAGTGATGAGTGTGTATAGGTCAAGACATTCTTCCAATTGATGCTCCTTTTTACAAAAAGCACATGTTGGATAAATTAGACAATCCCATTGATAGTGGTTTTGGGATCCAAATTTATAACATGTTCTTGGTAGGAAAAATCCACCTCCTCATGCTCAGCCTCATCCATGATAACCACCATTATATTGATTATTGGACATAGAGGTTTGGTGCGTACCACATGTGCATACCTCATGTATATCATTAATTAGCTGGGAATCATTTGTATCATTGGTGTAAGCATCATATATTTTGTAGTATTTAGATACCTTAGATTGCATATTTTCTTATAAGAGAGGACATTTGTGTACATCATGCTCTTCATGGCAAATTTCACATGACTACTTCAATAAAACATAGATGTTTTTGCATGGGCAGTTTCTTCGATTATGACCTTTAGACTCATAATTAATACACCAAAGACCATTACGAGTGTTGTACACATTTTTTTATAGTTAAATTTTCTAGTTACAATGGCATTAAATCTATTTGGGCTTCCATGAAAGGACTGATTCCAGTGTCAATACTATTGATAACTTTAGCATGGAGGACAACTTCCAAGGCTTTGTACGAGCTAGTAAAGGTCTTCTAAGATAATGTTCATCTGAAGGGAAGCAACAAAACTCCTATAGAACATTATGCATGTTGAGAAGAATTAATTTCAAATGAAATCTTTAACAAAAGTGTTTTGAACTATGCATCATATTCTTGTACACTTTTAGTGAGCTCTTGCTTTATATCTTTTAGTGCAATAATAATTTCTTGCTAAAATTTGAGAATGTGAAATTCTTGAAGGAATTTTGTTTTGAGATGATCATAGTCAACTAAATATTGTCAAGGGTCAAACTTCCTATACCACTTTTGTGCTCTCTCCAAAATCATGGTCAGGAGTTGTGTGGCCTTTTGCTCAAAGAACTTATGCCTCGTGCCCTTCAAATGAGTTTTCACTTATGGAAATGCTCCACAACATTCTCCATGCCCTAATATTTGGGTAGGTGAAGTGTCATTTCATAATATACTATTGGTAGCTGAGGTGCTTACACTGATGGTTGTTGAGAATCCCAGATCTTGTTCCTTGAGGGTGAAGTCCCTAACTTCCTCCCATACCACCTCCTATCCCACCTCCAACAATAATACCCATGACATAGGGCATGGTAGCTAGTTGATTAATAATATTTGAGCATGTACTTTATCCATTATGAATATCATGTCTGCTAGGTATCCCAAGTTGGGCCATGAAATTTCCTTAAAGAGGAAAAGAAAGTGCTAACTCAGTATGAGTTAAAATTGGCTCAACTATAATTTCCCTTAGTGGATTTGTTGCTAATTCTACATTATATGTATCCCAATTATGTATAAGTAATTCATCTAATTCAAAAACATGAGCGTGCACTATGGTTGGGAAACTTGGTTGGTTCAAACTTGGTACTTCAGTCTCTTATATCCGACTAGTTTATCCTTCATATGATAGAATTGGCATGGGGCGTGGTTTAAAAGTGATGGGTTCCTCCTTGTGCATTCTTACTTCCTTACATATCCTAACAACACTTCCTAATTTCTCTTAGTCCCTTCCTACACCACTTCCTCCTATGATCCTCTATTGAGCTTCATCATATTTTTGCTTTCATAATGCTCATTAAATGGCTACCATTTTGAACCTAAAATTCCTTACCAACACTTCTATATTCCCCTTCCAACTATGTGGCTCATGTAAGGGTAGATTTAGCCTTCCATTTGTAGATTTTCAAGTCCACAATCAATGAACAACTTATTAATTTCTAGTGGGAAATGTCTAATATAATGATCGTATGGTTCTCAGAGAAACTAGAACTTGGCTTCTTCAAGACAAGAGCAAGTGGTTACAACATACTCCATAATGTAGCTATTCAAAACTCCTCTCCACTAAATATTAACAACTCATGTCCATGGTGTTCCTAGTCATGATAAATCCCTTTGACATTCTAACGTCCAAGTTCATCTTCTCCTAAAATTTAATGATCAACCTTGAGCATAAGCAGATATCCAAACATGTAAATGAATAGGGACTTCAACAAAGAAGGTTTCATATAATGCACTATAGATATTTTGTTTTATCCACTGACATGCAAAAACTCTTAGTTTAAGATAATGAACTATAAAATTATCCTCGACCCCAGTAATCCATTATTCAATACTTTAAAGGGTTATCCATTCAAGCATCTTCTATTACTATGAAACAAATGCTATGGGTCCTGGTACTAAAACTAAAATGTTAGGTTTTTATTCTCTTAATCACATTTTCTTAGGTGCTAAAGTGTAGGCCCAACAAGCTTTAGTATTGGCCCTTCACACAAGATTATGGTCTCATACTCTCACCCGAAGTGCACAACAAGAGACTGATTCCTGTGGGTTATGTTGCTCAATAACAAAATATTCATACACTTAAGTTTATTCATATATCTAATTATTAATTATATAGAAAAAATACACTACTATAGACCTTGACTCATCAATCATAACCAACAAGACCATAAACATAAATGCCATAAAGTTCAAGGGATTTTCAATTCCTAATGCATGTTATATAAATCCCATTATGAGAGATAAGCAACATAATTAGTTAATCCAATATACTATTCATACTCAAATTTAAATTAAACATAAACACACAATGCCTAAACTTATTATAATATGCACAAGTCTATATTATATAGTTCCAATATTCCATCCATCATTAATCTCCTTACATGATTCCACATAAGGTTATTTATAATAGTTTTTCCCTGACCAAGTAGTTACATAATAAATGATAATATGGGTGATTAGCCAATAAAATATTATTATACTAAGATTCATGAAAGTATTTAAATTGTTCTCTCCTTAGGACCTAGGCCTTTGTGAACCCTATATTCTTGTTTGATGTTTGATCCTTGCTGCCATATGTCCTCCTCTTCAAGGATTGGTACAAAACTTATGATGGTTAAAGTCTAAATGGCCCTTGAGAATTGATCCTCAATCATCTCCTACTTCTCATCCACTCCCCAAGTCTTTCACTATTATTATGAGTCCTATGCTCTCAAGTTCCTTGTAGTTATGTTCTATCTTTGGCTAGGTCTTCTTGTACTAATACTTCTGTGCCCTTGTCCTTTTGTGCCTTGCTATTTTTGCACCATAATCTTCCTACACCAGGATAGATCTGCACCATGGTCTTCTTACACCATATTCCTCTCATATTTTATTGGTTTCATGCCAAAATACCAAAACACTTAGTCAAATTTTGGGGTCCAATAGTGGATGATGTCACCCATTAGGTTAGCACAAGGAAATGCCTCTAGTTTGGCTACAACCTTATGGATTCCACACTCCTTATATGACCTAAGGGCATCCTCATACTCTACCTTTTGGTCATTATCATTGATAATATATGTATGTACCCACTTAATCACTTTGAATATATCATTGTAATGCCTATACTTGGTTAAACTGATAGGGAAGGTAGTGTCCTAATACTTGGGTTCAACCTTTGGGTTTGAGAATGTAGCAACCATTGAACTGGGATAAAAAGGAAATCAAGAATTTTTGAGTACAAAAGGCATGGGATACAAAGGATCTATGGGATTTTGAAAGCAAGGAGTTAGAGATTTCTTTTGAAGTCTATTTCTATGCAAAATTGCTTTCTACATTCAAAGAAGAAATAAGAAACTAAAAGAAATGGTCAAGGCTAGAAGTACCTGATAAAGTTGTGCGCAACGAAATCAGACATTGGAAGATTCTCCTCTTTAGCTGTGGAGGAATGACACCTGCAAAAAAAAGGCTAAAACACGGAAAAACGTTAGTCAAAGATATGGTGGGCTGTCAGGCGAACGCCTGATCCCAGAAGTACGAAGACTTCCTAGAAGGATATCAACCCACTGATAAAAAAGTAGAATATTGGACGAAATTAGATAATAAAAGATAAAATGACAGAAAATAAAGTGCGTACCTGATATGCAGCACTGTTCTGCACAGTCACCGACGTCGGTCTCTGTGGTGCCGGCGTCGGTTAGGGAAGGTGCCGGCGTCGGTCAAACTGCCGGCGTCGATCGGGGTAGTGACCGGCGTCGGTCGGGGCAGGTTCTAGACAGATTGCAGAAGGCCTGGGAGAGTCGGGACAGGTTCTTGACAGGGTCGGGACAAGGTTTAGACAGAGTCGGGACAGGGTCTGATAAGGTCAGGGCAGGGTTTGGACAGAGTCTGGGGGTTTTAGTCGAGTCTAGACAGAGTTATGGATGCGGATAGTGGGCAGGGATGTAAAGGAGAGATGTAGAACTTGGGTCTGTGGCTTGAAGATTCGGGATGACAGAACTAATGAACAAAGAATAACCAAGAAGAAATAAAATAAACAGAGTAAATACTTACCTGGCAGAAGACGTGATGAAAGCCATAGTTGAAGTCGTCTGTGCAGTGCCTGATTGAAACAAATGCAGATTGGTTGATGCCGAAGTTGGTTGATCGCGAGAGTGTTGATTGCCAGAGTCTGTGGATGTCGGAGTTTGCAGGTCGATTGAATGATTGCTCGGGTTGATTCATTCAAAAAATGGTTGGCGGAGGCTGATGAAGGCAAGGGACGATTCGAGAGATGATTCGACAACTGTTTCGGGAAACTGATCGAAAACCGAATGATAACTGATAACGGATAACGGCAAGGTGACCGACGTCGACAGGATTGCCGACGTCGGCCGATAAGTGACCGACGTCGACGACATCATCCGGGAAAAGACCATCGTCGGCAGATGCACAATGGGGATAGAGTCTAGCTTTAGCTCTGTGCTCATTTTTACATGTTGCCAGGGTCAAGGTTGGTGGAACAAGTGATCGACAAGGGTTAAATAGGCGAAGAAGAATAAGATGGGGAATGACCAGGGGAGTCGACACGATTTCGGTGTCTACATTTGCCCCTTTTTGTCTTGTTGGTTGTTCTGGACGAACTGCAAGACAAAAATAGGAGTGAGTGCCCCAGGTGAGGGATAAGGTTGATTTCATCTTGTTGGTTGTTCGAATGAACTGCAAGACAAAAATAGGAAGCGGAATGCCCCGAGTATGGATAAGGTATTCCCCCTCAAAGTAGGAGTCGAGGGAAGGGAACCGGGAATCGGGTGCTGATTTGATAAAGAGTGGATGAAAAAGGGGTGAGGGTGAATGCTGCAAAAGTCGTGATTACGCGCATACCACTGCACGAGAGGGTTAGGTCAAAGTGTCACAGGTCAAGGGTCGAGGAGTGCCAAAATTGAAATAACCGGGCCCCAGCATTTAGTCATCTGCTGATCAGGTTACTCAATCTAAGCTGAAGCTCCAAATGGTCGTCGTGTTCCAGGTATCCAGGGCTCAGGAAGTGCTCTTAGAATCATGAAAAAGTCACAAGTAGTGGGGATCAACCGGCTTGCGATCCTATACTTGTGAAGGGTCAAAAAAGGTCTGCGCACAATTTTGCTAACCAGTCATGAGGTAGCATACATGCAAAAACAACCAAGGCAACAACGTCTTGGATGTGGTCGAGGTCGGAGGAGATAGGCATGATCTCCAATGGTTGGTGGTCGATGGATGGATAAATGGATGAAAGGATGCGGCCGAGCTAACCCCAGAAGACCCCATGTCAACTGAGTGCTGCCTACATAGCCCTGGTGATAGGGCCTCAGGCCGATGTAGTTCTCCCTAGAAGGGAGGAAGGGTCAAAGGGATGGAAATGGGTCGTGGTGAAGGGCAAGGTTATGGTTAAAAGAAGGAAAGAAGGTTTGTTCATCAGAGGGACGAACAAATGAGAATGGTCGAGCTAACCCCAGAAGACAGTGGTGTCATCTGAGTGCTGCCTACATAGCCCCTGTGGAAGGGCCTCAGACTAATGTAGTTCAGACAAAGGGTCCGAGTAGTAGACAGGTAGTTAAAATGGTTAAGAGATTGGTCTTGGTTATGATGAAATGATGAGGAGAAAAGATGTTGTAGCCTTTTCCAAATGGTGTATTCTGCAACATTGGTTGAGGGGTTTTTCATCCCTAGCAATATTCCATATTCGTGATGGATGTATGCTAAAAATGAATTGAGGTTTATTCATGCTTCAGCAAGTATTGGTTTATGCTGAACATAAATTATAGCGGGTCGATAGTTTCTATGTGTATTGGTGTCCATAGAAACTAGGGTGAATAGGCTAGGTCATGTTGATGGTCTGAAAAGAGAGTTGAGTTGAGTCGATTGACAAGTGATGAAGGTGAATGTGACCAAAGTGCAGAAGAAGTGAAAAGCATATTGCTCTTTCATTGACAAGGACCAAAAAGATAGCATAGATAGGGGTTATGAGAACCAAGAGCCCCATTCATGCGTGACGTCGTTGACCATAGTTATGTTAGAGCGGTAATCGAATCACTTAGACATTAAAGTGAGCTCGAAGTCCCTTGAGTAGGTGATAGGAGGAGGAAAGAGGGTAACCCATTTTAAGAGCAGAGATAACTATGCTCCTTTTTATAGGAGACCCTGAGACAACTATAAGTCAAGTCCATGACTCTTTTTTTTTTTGCGCAGACTGATCAATGCGGGAAGCCTGCATAGAGATGTCATTTGCTTGGTGGTCAGTTTGTGAAGCTAATCAATGCGGGAAGCTTCTAAAATAATGCTGTTTATTGCCAGATTAGTCATAGCCATCCTTCGAGGGAGTGGTCTAGATTTTTATTTAATATAAGGGCTTTTGAATAGCTGTCCTTCGAGGGAGCAGTCTATTAATTACAACAATGATAGTACAGCTATCCTTTGAGGGAGCAGTCTGTGTTTTTGATTTTATATTGATATAGTGACCATGGATATTGTGTGATATCTTGATTTGTTTTTATAGAAATGTGAGTCATGGACAAGATTATAGAAGGTCAAGGGCTCCCTTTTATTAGGACAAAGCATCCATATATCATAAAAGGGTTGTAGAGGACTTGTTAAAGGGAAATAAGGTTGAAAGGAATGAGGATTAAGAGGGATGGGGATTGCTCAAGGGACGAGCTCAAGTTAAGTGTCAAGTGGATGAATACTCGACTAGCAGTAGAACGGTCACAGATGCAACGCATTAAGAGGCTCAGGTTCTGGTCGTCCATCAAGAGAAGACAGACGGTAAGTCCCTGATCCATACTTGTGCGTGATAATAAAAGGTCCAAGCCAATTAGGAGCAAACTTGCCTCGTTTACTTCGCTCCATGTTGGTCACGTGTTGATTCTCTTTGAGGACGAGGTCTCCGATGTTGAAATCTCGTTCTCACATATTTTTGTCATAGGCGTGCTTGATGCGATGTTGATAGACATGGAGATGATTAAGGGCAGCAAGACGGCATTCGTCAAGTAACTCAAGTTGAGCTAAGCGATCTTGACGAAAGTCATCGTTGGAAAGGATATCATGTAGAGAAATGCGGAGAGACGGGATCTGTACTTCAAGAGGTAAGACAGCCTCTGTTCTGTACACGAGAGAAAAAGGGGTAGCACCCATGGAGGTTCGGATGCTAGTGCGGTAAGCCCACAAAGCGAAAGGAATGTGAATGTGACAATCCCTGCCTGTGTCACTGACCACTTTCATGAGAATTTTGGTGAGAATTTGTTGGAAGCCTCGGCCTGCCCATTTGCTTGTGGGTAGTAAGGCGAAGAGAAACTAAGTTTGATGCCGAAGGAGTCGCATAGCTTTTGGACAGTTTTGTTTTTGAAGGATTTGCCGTTATCAGTGATGATTTTATGAGGGACACCGAAACGACAGATGATGTGGGTGTTGATGAAGTCGACGATCTTGTCGGCTTTTGTGGAGACGAGAGGAATGGCTTCCACCCACTTGGTGAAATATTCAGTGGCTGTGATGATGGATTGATGACGAAGAGACGAATGAGGGTTAATCTCACCGATGAGATCTAAACCCCACTGAGAAAAAGGCCAGAAATCTTGAGCAATTTGTAAGGCGTGACTGGGGAGATGAAGCAAGTTAGAGTGCTGCTGACACTTGATGCAACACCGAACATAATCGCTACAGTCTTGATGAAGGGTAGGCCAATAATAGCCCAGATGAAGGATGCGCTTGGCAACCGAATTCCCATTGAAATGTCTGCCACAAATCCCATCGTGGACTTGCTGAATGGCGTGAAATGCTTCAGTGGAGGTGAGACAGCGAAGAAGGAGGCCGTCGAAGCCTCGCTTATAGAGAAGACCCCCTAGCATGGTATAGCGAGCAGTATGCTTGATAAAAGCTCGTCGTGCATTACTAGAGAGGTTGGGAGGAATGACAGAGAGAGATAAGAAGTCCACAAGTTGCTTATACCAAGCATCTTGTGGGCTAGGGTCTATAGTGTTGACATGATGAATGTGAGGAGAGATATATGAAGGCAATGACACACGATGCACCGTGACAAAAAGTCTGGATGCAGATGAAGAAGATGGGATATGCGAAGCAAGAGAAGCCATGGTGTCAGCAAACTTATTCGTGGATCGAGGAACAGTCTGTAGGAGGAAATGGTCGAAAGATGCAAGGAGAATGTCAACACGGTTTTTGTACCTTTGCAAAATTTCATTTTTACAGAGGTATGAATCGTTGACCTGATTGACGACGAGCTACGAGTCGCCGAAGATGTTGATGGACTTGATGCTGAGAGAGAAGGCGGTCTGAAGTCCCAAAATTAAGGCCTCGTATTCGGCCATATTATTGGTACAATCAAAGTCAAGTTTAAAAGACAAAGGCATGGGCTCCCCTTCGAGTGGGATGAGAATGACCCCAGCACCTCCACCTAGTTGACATTTGGATCCGTCAAAGAACATAGTCATCTGATAGGTGGTGTCGTCAGAGGAAAGCGCAGTGATAGACTCGTCAGGGAATTCACACTGCGAAGGTTGAGTGTCAGGAAGAGGGGCATTTGCTAGTTGATCAGCGATGGTTTGCCCCTTGATAGATTTCTGCTAGATGAATTTGAGATCAAACTCAGCAAGCAGCATGAGCCACCGAGCCATACGTTGATTCTGATATGGCTTGGAGTGCATATACTTGAGAGGGTCGGTGTGGGTGATGACAAAGGTTTTGTGACTGAGAAGATAGTGGTGAAGTTTAGTAGCAGCAAAGACTAATGCCAAACAGAGTTTCTTGATATGGGTATACCAAGTTTCATAGTCGACTAGTGTTCGGCTGATGTAATAAACGGCTTGCTCACGGTGATGCTCGTCTCGTTGCACGATCATGGCACCTAACGAATGGTGAGTGGCTGAGATATAAAGGTAGAAGGGTTGGTCATCTTTAGGTGGAATGAGAACTAGTGGAGAGACCAGATAGCGTTTTAAGGCTTCAAAAGCCTCTTGACAGTTCTTATCCCATGTAAAAATGACGTCCTTCTTAAGGAGATGATGAAAAGGTTGACAGCGGTCAGAAAGCTGTGAGATGAAGCGACGAATGGACTGGAGCTTGCCTTGCAAACTGCGAAGTTGCTTGAAATTGGTCGGGGGAGGCATTTCGAGGATAGCGCGAATCTTGGCGGGATCTATCTCGATGCCACGAAAGGAAACGATGAAGCCGAGAAGCTTGCCAGAGAGGACCCCAAAGACACATTTCTTGGGGTTAAGACGAACATTGTACTGAAGAAGACGAGAAAAGATGATTTTGAGAATGGTCAGATGGTCACGACGAAGTTTGGACTTGCCGAGCAGGTCATCCACATAGTCCTCCATGATTTTGTGGAGGAGATCGTGGAAAATGTAGGTCATGGCACGCTGATAAGTGGCGCCTGCGTTCTTCAAGCCGAAAGGCATGACTCGATAGCAAAAAGTCCCCCATGGGGTAATGAAAGTAGTCTTGTGCTGATCTTTCAGAGCGATCAGGATTTGATTGTATCCTGAAAATCCGTCCATAAGAGATAGCATCTCATGGCCGGCCGTAAGATCAACAAGCTGGTCAATGTTAGGAAGAGGAAAGTCGTCTTTAGGACAGGCTAGGTTAAGGTCACGATAGTCTGTGCAGATCCAAATCCCCCCAGTTGCCTTGGTGACTGGGACGATGTTAGAGACCCACTGTGGATAATCGATGGGCTGGATGAAGGAGACAGAAAGAAGGCACTGAAGCTCCTCCTTGACAAGGAGGGCAACGTGAGGATGCATCTTTCGAAGCTTTTGCCTGACAGGCTTAGCCTCTGGTTTGGTGACAATGTTATGGGTAATGATGGTGGGGTCGATGCCAGGCATATCACTGTAAGTCCAGGCAAAGGCCTTGCTATGGTCAGAGAGGAACTGGGTATAGTCAAGCTGCTCCTGAGCGTCTAAAGATTGGCCGATCTTTAAGACATGAGGAACATCAGAAGAAGGAAGGTTGATGTCAATGGTTGATTCATTTAACATAACCTGGGTCTCAGAAGGGAGGGAGTGCTGGATGAAAGAATCATCAGCACCCATGTAAGAAAGAATGGCGTCATCGTCAACGCAGTGAACAGTGTGAATGGTTGCCGACTCATCTTCGATCATGCTGGGAAGAATGAGAGGGAGAGACTTGGATACCCCATTGAGCTGATAAGTCAAGGGGTCCAGGCGGATGGTGAAGCTGTTTCAACATGGAGTCATGGATTGGTCCGAAAGAAGAAGAAGAAGAAGAGGGTTGAGGCGCGCCAAGGATAGAAATCTTAGGCTTAGGCGGTTGAGGTGGATTGACAAAAGGGTAGGTCCAAGGAATGGCGGCTTTTTCTTTCGCCTTGTCCTTTTGTGACCTAGTGGTGATGTGAGTGGCATTGATTTCAAAGATGGGAGGTGAAGATGATGAAGGGGTTGTAACCGGTTGATGAGATGTGGATGGGTTTGAAGAGGTTGAAGGGTTATGAGAAGGAGTCGGGGGGCGGTCGAAAGTGTCCTCAAAGAGAAGAGTGTCTTTCTCCAGATAACGGTGAATGACAGCCTTGAGGGCACAACAAGTCTCGGTGTCATGTCCTGGTGTACGATGATATAAACAAATCTTCGTGTCGTCGAACCAGGAGGGTTTAGACCCGAGAGGTTGAAAGGGCTTGATGGGTGGAAGAGTTATGCTAGAAGTTTGCAAAAGTCATTGCAAGATCAAAGAGTATGAGCCCACTAAAGGGTCCATGCTCATCGATGTATGTGATGTCGGTGACTTTTGCTTGGGCAAAATTGGAGGGAGTTTTCGTACCACCTTCTGGGTTGATGGTGCGATGACAGGCGGAGACGGTACACTCTTCGTGAGAGGTATCACCCTTTTTGGAGAGGGTAGGCTAGCGGTAGGTAAAGGAAGCAAAGGAGGCAACCGGTTTTGATTAGAGGTTGAAGCGGGAAGGACTCTGGTTAAGGTTGAAGGATGCGGGCCCAAAATGGAAGGCAATGGTGACGGAAGAGGAGGCATTCGCCTCTGTGGTTTTGCAGTCTTTTGTGATTTAGGTTGAAGACTACTATTAGTTGAAGTTTGGGTTAAGTCCACCTTCACTTGTGGATGAGTGAGGTTGGAGACGGGGCGAACGCCAAGTGATTTGATAGGTTTAGGTGGAGTAGATGAGGGTTTTGGTTTTGATGAAGTTGATGAAGATGTAGACGGTTTGGAAGTGGAGATCGGATTTTTGTTGATAGTCTTAGGAGGTTCTGCCATGGGAGGATTAGCAGCATGAGATGAGAGGGCCCAGGCTTGTTGAAGAGCTGTGAGACGGTCCCACAATCCCTAATGTTCCACTTTCCTAGAAGGGAGAAGTTTGAGTCTCTCCACTAGTCGGGAAAATGGCTGAGAAGATGCGGGATGAGGTTTAGGCTCTTGAGAAGATGTCGACGGTTGTGGGACTGAAGGTGAGACGGGTGTAGTAATCTCGGGCCCAAAGCATGATGAAGTCATGACAGGTTCATGTTTGGTTGGAGACGAAGGAGAGATGGGTTCTTCCCTGGGTGGAGAAGAAACTGGTGAATGAAGATCCTCAAGCGGGTAAAGGGCAGGGATGATAGTGCCCTCCACTTGTGGTCGAGGAGTTGGAAAGGTTGGGTCCTCCATGGGCAGCAAGAAGGAAGATGGTGAAACCGGCGGTGCTGGTAAGGTCGAGGCGTCCTCCAAAATTAGAGAAGTTGAGGGAGAACTAGTCAGAGAAAGAGGTTCATCTACATGTGATGGACTGATGGATGAACTCACCTCTTGGGGTTGGTTAGAAATGAGGGGCGAGATCGTATTGACTGTTTGAATATTATGTTCGTGGGTATTGTCAGTCAAGGTCTGGACGTTGTTTTGGGTTGGTGGATGATTGGGGAACGGTTGTTTGAAGATATCGATACCCTGATTAGGAGGGGCATTAGGATTGTTGAGGATGAGGTCACCCTTTTCCAACATGTCTTGGACTATGTTTTTAAGGGTTTTACAGTTGCCCGTGTCATGACCTTTAACACGGTGGTAGTGGCAGAAGTCATTTTCCCTATACCACGCAGGGATGGCGCGTGAGGGATCAAATTGTGGTGGAGGTCGGATCTGAGGGAGATTGATGGCCCCTTGTTTGATGAGTTTTTCCAGCACAGACGCGTATGATTCTCCAAGTGGAGTAAACTATCGCTGTATGTATCTCTGCTAAAATTGACAAGTGGCGCTCATAGATGTGGATTGTTCAGGTTGATTAGTTGAAGGCGAAGAAGAGGAAGATCTAACAACCATAGCATTTGCTGAAGCTTTAGATTTAGGATTGGATGAGGAGGGCTTAGAAGAAGGGTCATTGGTTTTGGAGTTGGGATTCTTACTCCGCAACTTGACTTTATTCTCCTCGACAACACGTAACTCAAGTTTATGAGCCATCGTGAAGGCTTCGTCAAAAGTGCGGAAGGTTTGAACCCTCAAGGTAGAAGAAATATGTTTAGCGCAGGCTTGAGAGAAAAGTTCAATAAGCTCAAGCTGAGGTAAGGAAAATGAAAGTTGATTGATAAGGCCCCTCCACCGAGTGACAAAATCAGCAATAGATTCATCCTCGAACTGGCGAATAGAATAGAGGTCTGTGATAGAGACCTTCTTGGTGATATTGATGGAGAAATGATCGAGGAAGAGCTGGGCTAGCTGAGTGAACGTGAGGATGGAATGGCTGGGAAGAGAGCTGTACCAGTCAAGTGCAGCACCTGAGAGAGACATGGGAAACGTGCATAAGAGTAACGCATCATCGTGGGTGATAAGATAACAGGCATGTCTGAATGCCCATAAATGTTGTTGTGGGTCTTCCTTGCTCTGGAAATGAGAAAACTTAGGAAGTTCCCACTGGCTGGGATATGGTCTGATGGGGACAGAAGGATGGATGGGCTCGTTGCAGATTTGTTCGTATGAGAGAGTGTTGCGTGAGCCGGTAATGGAGGTCTCTAGGTTGGACATTTTATCCATCAGCATCTTGATAATATCTACTGACAGATTGGCGAGTGGAGTGCCTCCTAGATTGTAAGGCGTTTGAAAGAGGCTGGAAGAGGTATACGACGTATTCGGTTGTACCAATAAGGGCGCAACGTACGGATGACTAGTCGTAGGGATAGAAGAAGTGACTAAGGATGGTTGGATGGAAGGCATGGCTAGGTTTGATGTTATCATGGGAGGTTGGTTAGAGGTAACATGGGCCAATGGATGGGTAGCCACCCTAGTGTTGATAAGAGTAAGGGTGGGCGGAATAGAGACGACCAAGTTTTGAAAGGGGGTAGAAAGTGGTTGAGTGGACTGAGATTGATTAGGGGCCGAAACCCCGGTGAAAGTGGGCCCAACGATGGAAGGAGAGGCCACACTTGGATGGTTGGTAAAAGGTTGGTCATTGGTTGAGGCAACAGCCTGGGTGTCTAAGGGTTGGACTACGGATGTCGTTGATACGGCTGCAGTCTCGAGGAAAGAGGTCGGCATTCCATAAATTGGATTGCCCAAGGGGTCTCGCGTTTGGCTATTGTGTTGCAAGGCTTTGGTATTGAGGTCCAAGAATCGTGCGAAATCTTGGTCCCCTTCTGGGATAATAGGCGTTTGGGTCGGAGATGGTCTGGTAGGAGTTCTTTCAGTTTCCGAGTTGAACTCCATTATAGGGCTGGTTGTAGGCGGGGTAGATGGAAGAGGATGATGCCTCGCGTGATCGACTAGAGCCTTGGCTTGGCTACGAGTCAGAACCATTCAAGGCAAGGAAGAACATCCTCACAAGCTCAAACAAGCAGATAAGAACCAAAAAGATGAAGACACAAGCAGATCCTAAAACCCTAGAAGTAAATTATTAGGATTATAGTGGCTTATGCCTTAGAATGTGTGTAGAGGAAGATTGGCTTTATGAGTCGGGTCCTAGAAGAAGCAGTCTATGGATGGTTTTGGGTTTTGTTATGGTGCTCAAGAAATCTGTGTTAGCTTTCGTACAGGCCTGGTGCTAAGGAGCAAGCTCCCCTCACTTCACGATTCCAGTGGTTAGCTGGTTTCGCTTAGCCAAAATATACTTCCACTAGAGTTGATCCTCCGCCAGAGAACGGAGTGGGTTTCCCCCTTGGTGATGAAATCCAAGTAGGGTCACTGGGACGGGTAAGGTATCCACTGGGGGATGAAATCCCAGTTGGGCCTTGTCTCAGGTAAGTTTTATGTTTGTTTTGTGCAGGTGGTTTGGTCGTGTAACATCAAGTGATCTAGATTAATTCAATATGCGGTTTAATTACTATGTGTGGTCTAAAAGATGCAGGCAAACAGAAATGAATGCACAGTGTTTTAATGCCCAAGTTGAAATGTTTGTTCGTATGAAGACGAATGGAGAAAGAGTCGAAGAATATGAGTTTTAGCTAGTCTAGAAGTGCAAGAAAGAAAGAAATGTTCGTTTTAGTCCTGCTTATGATGTCGTTTAAGAAGAGACGAAAGGAGGCGAAAAGGAAGGAACCTAATGCACCTAAATGAATGAAATAAAGAAAGAACCCAAGGAGGACCTAGGGTCCCACCGGGTGTGCTAGAATGTTTCTAT
Organism: Torreya grandis; assembly: GCA_037957365.1. Lineage (NCBI taxonomy): Eukaryota > Viridiplantae > Streptophyta > Pinopsida > Cupressales > Taxaceae > Torreya > Torreya grandis. The sequence goes on from JARHVA010000624.1 coordinate 3,914,760, forward strand.
GCAAAATTGCTTTCTACATTCAAAGAAGAAATAAGAAACTAAAAGAAATGGTCAAGGCTAGAAGTACCTGATAAAGTTGTGCGCACCGAAATCAGATGTTGGAAGATTCTCCTCTTTGGCTGTGGAGGAATGACACCTGCGAAGAAAAGGCTAAAACACAGAAAAATGTTAGTCAAAGATATGGTGGGCTGTCAGGCGAACGCCCGATCCCGGAAGTACGAAGACTTCCTAGAAGGATATCAACCCACTGATAAAAAAGCAGAATATTGGACGAAAGTAGATAATAAAAGATAAAATGATAGAAAATAAAGTGCGTACCTGATATGTAGCACTATTTTTCACAGTCACCGGCGTCGGTCTCTGTGGTGCCGGCGTCGGTCGGGGTAGTGACCGGCGTTGGTCGGGGCAGGTTCTGGACAGATTGCAGAAGGCCTGGGAGAGTCGGGACAGGTTCTTGACAGGGTCGAGACAAGGTTTAGACAGAGTCGGGATAGGGTCTAATAAGGTCAGGGCAGGGTTTGGACAGAGTCTGGGGGTTTTAGTCGAGTCTAGATAGAGTTATGGATGCGGATAGTGGGCAGGGATGTAAAGGAGAGATGTAGAACTTGGGTCTGTGGCTTGAAGATTCGAGATGACAGAACTAATGAACAAAGAATAACCAAGAAGAAATAAAATAAATAGAGTAAATACTTACCTGCCAGAAGACGTGATGAAAGCCATAGTTGAAGTCATCTGTGCAGTGCCTGATTGAAACGAATGCAGATTGGTTGATGCCGGAGTTGGTTGATTGCGAGAGTGTTGATTGCCAGAGTCTGTGGATGTCAGAGTTCGTAGGTCGATTGTATGATTGCTCGGGTTGATTCATTCGAAAAATGGTTGGTGGAGGCTGATGAAGGCAAGGGACGGTTCGAGAGACGGTTTGACAACCGTTTTGGGAAACCGATCGGGAACCGAATGATAACTGATAACGGATAACGGCAAGGTGACCGACATCGGCAGGATTGCCGACGTCGGCCGATAAGTGACCGACGTCGGCGACATCGGCCGAGAAAAGACCGTCGTCGGCAGATGCACAATGGGGATAGAGTCTAGCTTTAGCTCTGTGCTCATTTTTACATGCTGCCAGGGTCAAGGTTGGTGGAACAAGTGATCGACAAGGGTTAAATAGGCGAAGAAGAATAAGACGGGGAATGACCAGGGGAGTCGACACGATTTTGGTGTCTACAAAGTCAACAATGGTAACCGTTAATGGGCATTTCATTAGGCATTATAAGTGCATGCATGTATCTCCTTGAATTGATGACATTATCATATCACTTACTGTGTATTTAAATTTGAGTTGGTGGCTAGATTTTCTCCCTTCATTCCTAAATCTAGGATGGAATTTGAAGCTCATGAATCTACACTACTAGCTAGATATAGTAATGGTAATGGGATGTTAATTTTTTTTTCCAATCGGGTTGAACTTCCCATTCTATTAATGCCCTGCACATGATAGGCACACGATCACATCTCTTAGAAAATTCCTAAGTAACTCCTAATTAAAGACACATGTTGTCCACCCATTGGTCTTCTTATTAATGATTAGGACCCAAGCTTAGCTCCATACCTTATATCATTCCCTTGGGATGGGTGATGTGTTTCTTGAGGACACATGGCATGCTTTGATAGGGCTTCAAGTCTCATCCATACTTTATTATGATCCCACCAGGGCCTTAAGAGGCAACTAGTTCATCTATATATTAGGTGATGTGGCACTTCTTCATTTGGATGGGATCTCCTAGGATCTGACATCTCTAACAAGGGCTAGGGGACTAGCCACACTACAACTAAAGATGTGGTGCTTGTTCATTTGATCAAGTGCTCCTGAGCTCTGACATCTCTGATAGGTCTAGGGGAATAGCCACACTAACAACTAGAGATGTGGTACCTATTCATTTGTATAGGATCTGTTAGGCTCTGAGATCTCTAATAGGTCTAGGGGACTAGCCACATTGACAACTAGAGATGTGGTGCCTCGTCATTCGACCAAGCTCTAAAAAATTCACAAACATGATAAAGTAAGCCAAAGAGAAATAAAGTGTTTGATTAAAGCTTACTTGTCAGAAATGAAGATTTGATTCACTATGGAGGACCATGGGTCCATTACTATGGGATATGAATTAAAGTCTATGAGTTTTAAGTAAAAATAAACCTGCAATGTAAAGCCAAGATTTTCAAAAAAGAACAAACACAATTTAGTTCAAAGGTAAATAAAAGGGTCCTCTCATCAATTGGGGAAATCAAGGTGATGAACATTAAGAATATATGAGTAGGATTCGATGATGGAATAAGAGAAAAGGACCTTGAATCTTTGGTTTGGGGAAATCTCATAGGGGTCCCCCATTTTGGGGAAAATGGGGTGTGTTGGCCACAATAGTTACCATTATTAATTTCGAAAGAAATCTCTAACTCTTTGCTTTCAAAATTCCACAAAGTTGCTATATCACATGCCTTCTATGCTCAAATATTTCTAATTTCTCCTTTGTCCTATTTAAATGGCTTATACATCCTCAAACCCAATGGCCTAACCTGAGTATCAGGACACTACCTTCTAGAACAAGGACAAAGGCCAAAGAACTAATGCTTGTTGAGTGCTACTTTAGCACACAAAATTGATAAACATAATGAAATTTTTTGAGGGATCTAATTTAATTAAATCCAAGTTACTAGATAAAAGGTTATTTGTTATCAAAATTCTTGCAATATAACTCAACACAGGAATATAGCTAATACCAAATAACATCTTCTACTAGCTATGGATCAATGCATTAAATCATGGTTTCACATAAATTTCAAAGAGTGACATAGCTAGTTTTTAACCTTAAAATAAGATTTATCGACTTATATTGTTATTTCACATCTTGATTTGATAAAACCTTACTAATTGACTATAAGCTACGTGAAACTGCTATTGCATATATCAAAAAAGATAGTTACCACATAGATCAAAATACATAAACATTATGACATAGATATGAAACACAAATAATGAGTGATACAACATAAATTGTTGGAACAACCATAAGCTATATACCTATATTGAATATCAAAATTTGGTCTACCTTTGGAATGCAAGACATGGGTGTACATATAGGCTTGGGATGAGGGTGCATCATCTTTCAATCCAAGTTCACGTTTAACCATAATCAGAACCACTAATGAAGAGTCATGCATAATAATCATAGCCAAGACTTATCTAATAATTTATGAGAGAGAAAAAAATTATCACAACAAAATTATAGTTATAAATAATATTAAAAATAAAAAAAGAGATAGGCTACAAAGAGGGAGCTATGGTCAATGACACTTGCACTTGAGTAGTGGATGTCATTGTAACTGGAGTTGTAGCTATAATTAGCCCTAGAGTTTGAGGGTTAGTTGTAAGTGAGGTAATTGGGAGAGATGAGGTGGCTAGGAATGTTTGTGTGCTTAATTGGATTTGATGGTAGAGAGCATGACTCCCTTGGAAGTCTATTTTGATAGTCCTAAAATCTAACATAGGTCTTTTGAAGAGTTGGGGGAACCCATCTATTAATTTACTATGCAATTCAATGCAGCCCCAATTGCTACATAGAGAGTCTTTGTTTTAATAACATGATCCTAGAAAAATTCACCAATTTCTACAAATCATCAGAGCCTCTATACACCATTCCCTTGACCTCTGTTCTAAAACTATTTGCTATTGTCCAGAGGAGGTTTTCAAAAATGGCCTAAAGTATAAGTTCCCCACTTGGATTGAGAATGATAGTAATTCTCATTTCATCCAAGATAAATAAATCTTGGAACTCATACTTGATGAGTTATTACACTATACCTTGCATCTATTTTTGCCATTGGATTAAGGCATCCCTTTTGGTAGTAACATAGTTTTATGCCCATGTTGCATTCTTAGTAGTTATCAAGTTTAGATGACTGTAGGTGTTGTTTCTAGCTACGTAGCTTAAAAAATATAACTTATCCTTCATTTTTTTCATATCTCATGTGAGCAAAGAGACATCTCCCTAATTGGGATGTGACTCTTCTTTTGCATGCTTTATTAATTGGAGGGCATCATATAATTTTTGTTTAGCTTCTTGCAGACAACCTATGAGGTCCCTTAGAGGTTGTATAGGGGATCTTTGCTGCAATGCCTCCACCAAGTAATCATAACCTCTTAACATATCCTTTATTACCCATCCTAAAAATTCCATAAAAGTGTAGGGGTCTTCTCTATGGCTAGCCATGTTTGAAGGGATCATTTTTTTTCTTTTTGTCAAGGAAAACACGTGTTCTCTTTGTTCCAATTCCATTTGCTGTCCCTCAGTTATTATAGTTTTAATTTTGATTTTTCTTAGTCTTAGTTTCTTTTTTGAAATGAAACTTGAATATGTGATGCTCAATAATAACTAGATCTTGCCTGACTTCTTCTACCTATTGTATTTTATAGATCTAGTTAGGAATGCTCAAGGCCACTAGTTGTTGTGACTTTTATGCCTGGGTTATAGGATTAGAAGATGGATACTATGTAAGGGACAATGTGGGCTTAGGAGGGGAATAAATTTCTTAGGGGAAAGGAGGGATTGATATTATCTGTCTAGTGACTTTTTTAGGGGCTAATGTGTCAATTACTAGTTTTCCTTTCCTTGGCCCCTTTGCTAATGTGATATCACTAGACTCTATTTGGGGTATTTGTCCAATTGGCAGGCTCAATTAGGTGAATGGATGGGAAGGAGTGATTGTATAATAAAAAATGGTGGAGTATACTAAATTATCAAAGTGTATATGTTTATTATGTTATGAGGGTTGAGGGCTTGGGGAAGCAAATAATGAATAAGTAGAAGGTGTGCTAAGCAAAATTTGAAAATAATATATTACATATGTATAGGTAATCCCAGTAGGTTTTTTTTTAAATTTTTTTTGGGGTGCCATAATCTTCATTATTGGGATTAGGTTTAGAATTTCAAAATTAGACCTGTAGTAGCCTCTGCTTCATTTAATTGGGATAGAAAATTGAAAGAATAAGGACTAACCACTGAAGTAAAAGCTGGGATAGAAGAAATTGAAGCAAGAGATGGAGAATACAAAGTTTATATAGTTACCCCTTCTATTGTAGCATAGTAAGAAGCTATTTCTATAGACATCATTGATATGCTTGGGAATGCTGAGGTTGGAGATATAATTATTAATTGTCCTTACGTCAAAATTTGAGGCTTCAACTCTAATTCACCTCCATTGTACCCATCTTGGTCATGAAATAATTTAGTAGAACTAAGTCTTTAATATCTCTTTATCATCTAACCAAGCTCGTTCTTCTGATAACTATTCATCCTATGGATAACTCACTTTGGTTTCACTAATGCTCATGGATAATGATGTCTCTATCTTGTCCTCCCATTCATCCTCTATAAACCGTACTCTTTTAATGAGTTTTCCCTTCCCTGATTCAGAGTCATCTAAAACCTCCAGGGGCTTTGTTTATTTTGAGCCCTTTTTTTCTTTCTACTAACTTATCTGAGGTTCCTTCTGTTAAATTGTCCTAGGGAGAAATTGGAATGGTCCTCAGCTTGCTTTGGTACACAAGAGGGGGTGAAACAAAACTAAAAGTTATTATAGAAATGTGGGAAGAAATAAGTGAATCCAAAAGATTAGTGAATGGTGGTGATCTAGTGGTAACAATGGTTGTTGGAGGGGAACCAGGAGAAGAAGATGTTGGTTTATGGGATTGAAGAACTAATGGAGGTGATGATGTAATGGTTTGAACTAAAGATAATGATGGATCCAAAGTAAAAACAAGGGAAAGTAAAGATGAAAAACTCACCTGGTGTGCTACAATGAGTGGAGGAAATGGTAACATAGAGAATGCTCCACTAAGCTGAGTTATACTTGTTGCATTAAATGTAGTGGTAGCCAAGTGAGTAGGAGCAGATATGATGATGGTTTTTGTGAATCTAGTGATATAGATTTGATGTTGAGGAGGTTCCTAGATGATTTCTTGTTCAGTGCCCATAGAAGCTTATCTAGATGCATTAGACTGCTCATGTCCTTGAATTCTAGTTTTTGAGAGTGGTCATAGGGGTTTTTGAATCCCAATGTTCTTTCTTAATTATTTGAGCATATTCCTTGGTGGTATTTAGATTGTACTAAATATTCTTGGCCACCACTATTAACATATTTACATAGTTCATCTTAGTTTGAACTTTATGTCATTTAGAACATCTAGGAACACCTATTCATGTGGATATGACACATGAACATAATCAAATTTCACCTTGACTCTAATTATATATAAGTGGTTCCTAACCCTCTTTTTTGGATCTAACTACCTATAGGGTGCCTAATTAAAGTCATAAGATGTTTTGGTCCTGTTAAGAGGGTGAAAATGCTCCCACTTAGTGTACTAAATCCTACCAATGTTAGTAGGAGGTGGGTGGAATGCCCCTTGTTTGGCACTCCTCAGATTAACATATACATAATTTTTTAATTAAGCTTTAATTTTTTACTTAGCCACCTTATCTTGTACCAAGAGATTAATATATAGGGGAGCAAATTTGGTTCCTTCTATTCAGATGACCATGCAATCTATGTTACATCCTCATTCCTTGCTAAGCAAACTATTTGATTATCCATAGATATTTATAGTTGACAAATTTGATTTGATTATTTTTAACTAAGATTTTAGATATATGATGTTATAGGACAATATGATATTGCTTAGGTTACATGATTACATTGCTATGAGTTAGCTATAGTGTATATGTTTACATTACGAACATGTTGATTTGTTATTTCAACTATATTTCATGATGAATGCATATCATGATGTTATGATCTAACTACCTACTTATTATGAGGTTGATTCAAGAGAACTCATCCCTTAGATCATGATGGAGGGAGAGTATCATCGAAGAGGGTGATGTAGATGGAGATGTTAGAGGATGACAAAGGAATGGCTAGAAACTTGCACATACCAAATTAGACAATATATGTTATATGCTTTGTTTGAATGGTTAGTATAATGTGTTTTTGGATGTTGATTGCATTTGGATAATTAATTACGCATGGTTAGTTCTGTATGCTTATGTAGAATTATTATTTTGTTATTGTTATAAGTAGATTGGATGAATAATGTTACTGTGCATTATGTTATGTTATGTTGACAGGAATATAAATAAGTATGAATAGTACCGGGTTACTATGGTATGTAAACTAAATTAAATGTCCTTGTATTGTTTTTTAACATTAGCTTATTATTATATGATATTTGAGAATATCAACATATGCCTTAATAGGTATAGATTACAAAAGATGAGGGTAATCTATACTACATAGTGATAACAACAAATACGTTTATATAATATAAATTTAGGTAATAATGTGTTATTACCATTTCAATTTAAAAAATAAATATTATTGACTATATAGGGGTTGAGTTATCATAATTATTAAGATATCATTATTAATTTGTTTGGAAAAAAGAATAAAATGATAATTATATATTTAGAGGAATATATTATTAGAAAAAGAAAGAAAAAAATAAAACACAAAAAAGGGTAGCTTTGAAAAAGTGCCACATTCATGGAAAGAGGAGGAAAAAGAATAGTAAAACAAATTTAAAAAAAAAATCAAGAAATAAAATTATGGAATAAAATACTAATAAAAAATTAAAAAAAAACAAAGAGAAAAATTCTAAGAAAAATAATCCACTCCATGTTTATAGAAAAAAAAGCCTTTGGAAAAAAGAAAAGGACGCATAACAATAAAAAGGTAGTATATGGAGAAGACGAAACAAGCTAAGGGAAACAAATAACCTTACCATTGCTTTGAGTGGTGAGAGTGCAAGGGTTTTTCTTCATCAAAATCTCTTGTCCACTTCATTAAATTAAATATTTCAGTGAAAACTTGATTTTTCCTATTGGATTGTTTGAGAGGTATGTATTCTGTTATTTTAAAACTACTCTGCATAGTGAGTAGGCTCCCTTTTTCATAGCATTGGATGTTTTTATTTCTTGATTAAAACATTGTGTTCATTTTTAATATATTGTTAAGGGTACTCATCATATTCCAAAGGCTTGAAGGGAAGCATATCGAGTTTATTATGTTTGTTTATCTTGTTGGAAAGACACGAATATAGTGCAGTAGAACTTTGACTAAAATCTAAGTTGTAGATTAATTGAATAGGAAATATGTTGCCTTCACTACAAATACTTAGTGTGGTCATTCCATGGAGGAATATATGTCTTTTATGTTTAGGGAATTTTCAAATTTATTGGTAGGGAATTGTTAGGTATCTATATAGTGAAATTGCTAGGTTCAACTATATTAATATATCGATCTGGTTAACATTCACAGTGATCTATATTTTAATGTTGTGCTAATTAGTTACCCATATATCAATCTAATAATATGGAATAATATATTTCTAATCTATCTATATTCAATGAATACCTCAACATTATTTAATGTACATAGCTAGCCGCAAGATACATTGATATTAAATGTATTAATGTATAAAATGTATGTATGCTTAGTATTAGAGTGATTATATGGTATATACAATATTAATACAATAAAATATCTATACAAGTGTATACATATATTTGCATACTAAATATTAATATGTACATTAACATTGATATACTATCAAAGCATTCATATCATTTTATTAATACATGAGGTGATATGTGCATACAATTTGCTTCTGGGAATATACATCCCCAAGTTTTTAATAATAAATAATAAGATATGGATATCGACATACAATGATATATATACAATAATATATTTTTATTATTAATGTATTAATATGTATATGAGGATACGACGATTTCAAGTTATGTTTATGTAATTGACATATAAAATACTTATAACAATCTCTACAATTCACTAATATAAGATATATACTATATATTTAATTATTTCCTAATATATAGACTCGATCATATATCGGATTATACATTTACTCATAAATATAATATAGATTAATATATTCCTATAGCAAATGTTTATTTACAGTGGTTTATAAATATACTATAGATTTAATTATTTATTTTTTAGACGTATATATGAAATATAGAATTAGTTAAATACAATGATTTAAATAAATACATGTGTATACAATGACTAAATGGATAATGCTTTAAATAGTATTAGTATATCATTCATTAAGGTTTAAACATTTATTGACTTAACATGTATATATAAAACAACAATAATACGTTATATATATATAAAGTATTGCTACATACCTCAGAGGGTCGCTTAACTACAAGAAGTGGATCCACATTCTAAATAGGTTAAACTTATGTTATTCAGGTCATTATTATAGCTGATGTATGTGAATGAATATACCAAATGTGGCTATGTGGTACATGATGTTAGAATTGTATAACTTATTAATCCTCGGTAATTCACTTATCCAAAGTATACAACATAATAAATGATAATGTATCTCTTATAATTAGCAACTTGAGTACTTGAATAGACTAATGTGGATTTAATATTGTTAAGTACTTATATACTATTAACCACCATGTAAAATACAAGCTTGGATTTAACTTGTATTGGATTTGACATGAAAATTTTGGATAATGTATAGGTAATGGATCTCATGAAGATTTGCATGTCTTTCATGTTTGGAAAGAAGTATTTAGAGACTATGTAATGCTTTTCAAGCAGAGTAATTTGTATAAAATAATTCGATGGAGTTGAACCTATAGTAAAATATATAAACATCATGCATAGGCTACTGTAGGGTATAAATACATAAATTAATTAGGTAAATGATTTTGTGGTGAATTTGAATTATAAATTGAGTTGATTAATTTCAAAAACCAACAATAATTATAGAGACCAAAATTTTGATATAAAATGTCTATTAGTACACAAGTTATATCTTGATGACTCACGAGCATAACGATTGTAGAAATATTATAAGTCTTAACTAACATTAGATATGACTATGGTATTCACATACAATATCTATACAATATTAAAAAACTTGTGAATGGTGCATAAAATGAGTATACTAATATGTATGAGGGCATATACATATATATCTATGTGGGGATGTGTGCCTATAACATAGATTTGACTAGTATCTTGTCATGAATTTGGGTGATTTATATATCTATGCACTTGATGAAATTTTTGTGCATCATATAAGAGTAATTTGGATATTTCCAAATAATTTTATGAAAGACTAAGTAGTTTGGAGAACTCGTGTACATATTTATTGATTGGAGCTATAAATGACCGTTAGTTTATAGTAGTGAAAACTTATGTGTAATACAGATTATGATGTATAAGTATTCGTATATAGGAAATATACTTATAACTAAGTGAATGGTTAAAATATGTCATAAGGTTTCCAAGGAACCAAAATTATAACCATATGAAAATAGTCTCCTAGATATGAAATGAGTTATTTATATGGAATATTACCACAGGTTTATAATAAATCTAATTCTCTACCAATATTATGATTGAATACCTAGAATAATTAGCGTGTACGTAAAATGGTGGATTGTATTTTTATTGCTTGTACTATATACTTGAATTTACTTACAAATATTAGATTTTGTAGTCTAAACATAGGATATACATAATTGGTATAATTTATACTTGTTAACCTATTATTTAGGAGTATGAGACACTTTTTTCTTGAATTGTAAGGTTGACTATTTGTAATTGAGTAGTGGTGCTCATGTATAATGAACTATGATATTATAGGATGTCATATAGTGTATTATGTTTGAAAATTATAGTCTAAACATATGTTATACCTAAGTGGTATAAACTATAATTATTATGTCTATATTCATTCATACATTTGACAGATTAAATGTTGCATGTTGGATATTTCTATGAGTAGTATGCTTTATGATAGTTAGTAGGGACTTATTTATGTGTTCATACAACCCCCTGAGAGTATAACAAATGCTATAATATAGTATTTGATGTTTTGTGTAAACTAATACTTTCTTTGTTATATCTAGATGCTTGAATAAAAAATTATGTTTCTATGGATTTATGACTACTTTAATGTGATTGATTGTGGTAATTAGTAGTTGTGTTTTAGAATACTAGACTATGATAATATGGGTTATCAGAGGATGTAGTATATTTGGAAAATATTTATAATTATTAGAACTGTAGCTAAATGTGTATTTTACTTGGGTGGTATAAACTATAGTCATTATTTATATTATGGGATAAATAATAATGTGAGATTCATTCATACATTTTATGGAATAAATGTACATTGTTAGATTATCCTATGCTTATCATGTTGTATATTTTATAGTAGGATGTAATATGTGTGAATCTATTAGTTATATTATGTTAATCAAATCTCTCATTGTTGATACTGAGTAAGTAGTGAGATGGACTTCACTAGCTTACTAGCATCACAATACCAGATGAAGGTAATCTGATCAAGTGTTGTGTATGAATTTTGATTGATTCTTAGATCATTATTATTCTTGAAAAGTTTGGCCAAAGTAATATTTAGTGAGACATTATCATTTCAAGAGTATGATTTACATCACATGTTTATTTTAAAAATCATACAACAAATGGGTAATAGCTTGTCTTTTTGGATTATTATGCCATCACTATCTACTTATCCATGAAGGGAGGGCCATTCCTTGATGGGATTAGTGTGGGGGATTGTTGGTCCATGGTTGGTGTGAAAAAGTGCTTGGATGATGATATCCCTCCCCATAATAGTACTACTTTTGAGATGACACTTGAGATTGCTATAGATACTAGACTACGAGGAACTATGCTCTAAGGAGTAGTGTATCTTATATATGTACATTGTATTATATTATATTGAAATATTATCATGATGAACTATCATTAATTACTTATTTTACATTGATAGTAGTGGCTGTAAACTTATACCAACCATGGCTAGATAACTGTAAATTACTTTCAGTAATCAATTATGATGTTAGTGATTAGTGATATATGATGTAGTATGCTTCATTTATAGTTATCACACTTAGAGTATTTTATATGATCACTGATTAAATTCTCATGGTGTAATCTATTTATAGTATTTGTGTTTAAATAATTTTTTTCACGTATTTCTAAGTCAAACCCAGTGGGGTTATAAAATTTGGGTAAATCCAATACCTACCAATATTTATAACCATTTTTTTGATATTATAAAATAATCTAAGCATATCCTTGCCATTAATAGTTTTGTATACCATTAGGTAGAATGTCTCTGTAAGCCTAGTCATGTTATTTTTAAACTTGTGGATGTGAAGGCTATTGAAATCATCACAAATCATATTCTTGGGATACTCAGAGGAGGGTTCCCAAGGGTCCTCAAAAGATGAGTGAACAATTATAGTTATAGCATCCACTAGATAAGACATCATGTAAAAATTACCATCTGACCAATTATCTAATCTAGCAACTTGGTGCATCAAATTATTATTGATGATTTCCCCAATGGAAATGATCTTGATGAAAGCGAGGAGGGTATCTAATAGTGAAATCCAAACTACATTAACATAGGTTATGGTTGAGAAACTATAGACTTTGTTTTGTAAGGAAATGGTAGTCCTTATTCCTTGTCTAAAAGTAACAATTGTGATGGCTGAGATGAGTCCCTTGAGCTTGAAGGTGGTTGGGTCAATGGCCCATTCTTGTAACTTACTAGCTACATTATTTGGAGACATCCATTGATCCACAAGGGCTTGGTTATAGGTCACCTCTAGGCATAGGAGTTGGTAATATTTATTGAAGGCATGCCCACTAACATAGGTCATATGTATGTTGCTTTGATGAAAATATAAAATTTTTCTAAAAAATTGGCCATTTGCAAACAAATCATAAACTAGGTTAATGCAAGGCATTACCTCTAGTTTTGATACTATGTCATATAAGCCCATTGATTTGATTGCCACTATGTCTGTCTGTATCTCTATGTGAAGGTCAAGAGTCGCTCATCAAAGATACAAGGTTCTACAACTTCAACTTCATTCCATATGGCCGAATAGTGCTTGAACTTGTGATTGAAGGATACTTCATCAAACTTTATATCTGTGTATTATTTAGAGCCTGTAATAGAGTATGGAGAGGGGGGAGGTGGAACACGTGAATTAGAAGCCATGGTTATGCACTAAAGCTTTGGTTATTTGAAACTATGTGGATAACTGGTCACAATAAGGCTTGAAATCACATGATTATTATTTTTCTGACAATGTGATTACAATGAATCTTAGTTGATAACATATATCATCTCTAGGATTTGGCAGTGTTGCTAAATTATATGCATTAAGTTATCTAATTAATGTGAATTAATAGATTCAATGACCTTATCTCCATCTTAGCTTTGTCTATTTTCATATTTTGAATCTGTTTTGTAATATAATTGTGACGTGGATGGTTGTTACTGTTCTAATTATTTAAAAGAATTATAAACTTTATTGGAATGTTTTGATAGTAGTGAGCCTTCAGGATTGTGACACATAGATGACTATCACTACTTCACTTTCCCTCACTTGTTTGAAATAATTAGAAACTTTTTTAGAATTTTTTGATAGTAGAGGCCCTATGGGATTGTGATATGTGGATAATTGTCATTGATTCGCTTGCTCGAAAGGCTTAGAAGTGTTTTTATAATGTTTTGATATTAATGGGCCTATGATATTGTGACATGTGGACATATTTAGCTATCATGCTTACTCAAAAGAGTTAGAAACTATTTTGGAATGTTTTGATAGCAGTGGGCTTGAGAGGTTATTCCACATGGACAACTATCACTGCTCCATTTGTGCTGAAGGATTAGATTTTTTTTGGAATGTTTTTATAGTAGCGTGCCTATAGGATTCTAGCATGTGGATGACTATCATTGGTACGCTTATGTAGAACACTTAGATTTTTTTTTGGAATGTTTTGATAGCAACCAACCTATGTGGTTATGACATGTGGAGGGTTGTCACTACTAAATTTGTACAAAAGTTGTAGAAATTTTTTTGGAATGTTTTTATAGTAGTTGGCATGTGTGATTGTGACACATAGAGGGTTTTCATAGCTTAGCTTACCTAAAAAACTTAGAAACATTTTTTAAATGTTTTGATAAAGGTGAGCTTGTGAGATTATGACATGTGAATGACTGTCACTGATATGCTTACTCAAAAGACTTAGTAACTTTTTTATAATGTTTTTATAGCAACAAGCCTATACGATTGTGCCATGTAGATGGGATGGTACTAATCTGCTTTCCCATCTTTCTACACATTAAAACTCCTATCTTGTTGGCTGTCAAGTGAGTGGGATCATGACACCTAGTAGATTCCTCATGCTCCACTTACTCAAAATTCTTTTTCAAAGTATCTAAATATTATTCTAGCTATGGGTTAATGGGTTTTTGCCATGTGGCATTGATTTCTCTAAAGATTAAAGTGTAAAACTTTATTAAGTCAAAAATAACTAGTAGATGTAGAAGGTGATGGAGCCCTAGGATATCTGAACTAGAATAAAATACCTGATAGATAAATGTTTGAAGGGACTTGTGTAGACAGACAAAGTGCCGAAGAGAAATTTTGAAAAGAAGTGCCCAAGAGTCATTATAGGAGTGCAAAACCTATAGAGTGTAAAATTCTCTAAGTCTAAAACTTAGGAATTTCAATCTGTAATGTCATATGGGGATTCAAAAAGCTCATTCAAGAAAACTCCTAAAAGTCATTAATAGGTTATCCCAAATAAAATAAATAAGAAAAATTTGGATAACTTTAATAATCACAAATCTATTTAGCATTAAGATAAACATATTCCTAACAAGTAACCTAGGCACATAGACTTAAAAATGTCTTTCACATAGCACTCGTATCAAAGTTAGTGGAATCAGGTCAGTTCACAATGTCATGCATTCCTAGTTGGAAAATTGAGAGTGGGATATGTTGTGCACAACACAATGCATCCAAAAAAGGAGGAAGAACCACAAAAAATATATCTTTGGTTTATTATATGTCAAAATAAAAATACCCTAATACAAGAGAAGTGTAAACAAATGATGAGCAAACAAAACTTGAAAAAGCAAAGGCTCTAAGTCTAGTCACATCAAAAAAAGAAGAAACTTTTACTGGTTTTAGCTTAGAATAAACACAAAGGCTTTTGGAAGTAGTTTCTTCTATTATTTTTTCTCTACGTAGTGTAAAATGTCTAATTGTAAGTTTACCCCCAATAATGCCATTTATTACATCTTTTTTACAAGATACTAGTATAGATCCATACATTCTTTTAGTGAGGCTACCCATAATGCTCCATTTTGAAAAATTGGTTACTATCTATTTTTTAATTAAATGCACAATCGCTAGAAGAAAGTTGATTTAGTTTAAGCTTTGCATGCTGAAGTTAGAGGATTTGCCATAAGCAACCATGACTATGGAAATAACACCTAGATCAACCAAATTCTTGGTTGAAGTTCACACAAATAAATAAAGCCTCTTAATGGCAAGTAATGACTCAGAAACTTGCATAAGTACCCATATGAAAACAATATTTTTGTTCAATTGCTATGTGCCAATGCATAGAAGTGTTGAATTGTGTTGGTTATTTCTATATTATTTTAAGCCATTTACAAGTGCATCACTACCAATTACAACACATACAATTCATAACAAATTTAAAAATATTTAGTTTCTATTTTTTTTTCAAAATTATTCTCTTATTTTTTAATCTTTGTAAATGCAAACACTAATCTGAGTGTGGCAAATGCATATTCTCCATTTAAAAAAAAAAATCAAATCAGCCACAAGAAAATTTATAGAATAAATGCATTACAAATTTTTATTCAATCACATAAATGAAACTTTCTAAATATAAAATATGCTTAAGCTTAACCAAAAAATGTAGGATCAATAAAAATAAAGAATCAAAACATAAGCAAAGCATAAACCATTTCATGATTATGCATTCAATGCTTTTCAAAGTCTTAAAAATCTACACCAGAATAAATTGAGAGACACTGACTTAATCAGTTTAAATAAAATGCTCAAGCAATCTAAAAATCGTCTAATCACTTATTGGAAAAAGAGCATTACAATTGCAAAATGATGCATTGCACACTATAATATAGGATAATCATATTGCATTGAGATAATTGAGGAAGAAATCAAAAAAATAATCTGGGCATAGGATATTTACAAAATTTAATAAAATTAGAGGATTGATAACACTATTTTCAATCCAGTTCCATATCATAGGCCAAGCTAAAAAAAGATCAAGTAATAAAAAAACATGGATAAACTAGAACAAAAAAAATCAATGTAGGCGTATGTGACATTTACTTGGGAATAAAACATATGAACAAATTTACAAAGCTAATGGAAATAACTATATTTAATACAAACTCCTTTATGTAATCACTTAGATGCATGCGTGTTATGATAACAAGAAGAAATATGCTACATTGAGATCGATATAATATTTTTTTTTTCCTAATATCTATATGCTAATTCATAAGTGTTTTGAATTGTCTTAGCTATCTCTTCATTAATTCAAGACATTTACATGTTTGTGAGTTACAATATACATAGTTATAAAGAAATTTGAAAATGCTTAGTATTTGCTTTTGCCCAATTTTTTTTGTTAAGACTTTTTCCTTTTTCCTTTTATAGTTGGCCCCAAAATAAAGTTACTAAGTATTTGCTACTATATTGTACATGATAACATTAATTATATGTTTGTTACTGATCTTAAACATTTATGTATGTGGCATCGACATAGAAAATTCATAAATTAAAGATTTTGACATGAAAGGAGACATTTGTTAATATATTCTTTTAACAAATAGATTGTTCTATATCAAAGTCTCTCATTCTCATATGTTATTGTTCATGAAATCGTAAAGTCATTTCTTTGTTGTAGTTAATGTTAGTCTTTGTATTAGACTATTTCAATTTACTAAGTCCTTTGATCTAGACAATAATATTTAGAGCATCCATGTAAGTCTTTTTTTTAATTTCCAAAATCAGATGCCTTTGCTTATTTTCAAGTAAATTTCAAATGCAACTATAAAAAAATCAATGCAATAGATGCATGTTATTTGAAGTTTATCAAAATTCAAATTGAGCACAAGAAAAATTATATAATAAATGAGCAATAAAATAATAGTAAAAAAATATTCTCAAATATAGCATCTGCATAAGGTCAACAATAAAAATATTAAGATCACCACAAATACAGAACCAAAATTTACTCAAAGCACAAACAGGTTCATGATTATGGATAAACTATTTTTCACATTATTAAAACTTTTGTATAATAACAAATTCAAATAAATGAATAAGTCATCTGAGCACCGACTAATTACAAAACTTAAGAAACCAAAACGTACAATATAGAAAAGTAGTTTTGCTGAAGTTGCATTGCATGTTTCAAGGAAAAAACAAGATTAAGCAATAAATAAATAAAACATAAATAAAATCATAAAACAAATTGCATAGTGGTATATGACATTCAATTTTAGAGAAAACACATGAATAGATTTTAAAATCTAATGGAAATAGTTATATTGAATACAAGTTCTATTTCAGATAGCATCTACGTGTGGCTAGTAAGTACTATGGATAACTTTTTGAACCATGATAGGTTATGATAAAATTTATAGAGAAAAGATCAAGCCATATGTAAAAAAATATCTATAAATGTGTATTTCTTGTCACTTTTGGAATTATAAACATCTTACTTACGTTATGCCCTAAAATATGTATCCTATAGTCTATAATGTAGATGCATGATGTTCTATATAATTAGTTGCTCAGTGTCCTATAGAGAAATGAAAAATCAAGGAGAACATCAATTTTATTAACATTGTCAGGTAGAAAAAACCAAATAAAAAACAAACAAAAGAAAGAAAATAAAAGAATCACTACACACATATAACAATGAACATATTGCTTGACTCTAAAAAATTATAGATTATAATCAATCTGAGCACTAAATCTATTACATTATTATTTTGTCTACACCACTTTTTTTTTTTCCATAAATGCAATCTATTTTTTTTTTACAAAACATAAGAAGTACTAAATACTTGTTAATAGATTTGATGACATTGTCTACAATAAGTGTGAAGCTTCCATGAAGTTGAAATCATCATATCAAAAATGTAATAACTTATATATCTTTCTTGTATTGATTGAAAGAGATTTCAATGAGTTTTGCGAGTTTTTCATTCAGGAGTGTTTGATTCAAAATATAATCTATTTATACATTTTCTATCTGTATAATGCATTGAAATGAATGTTGGTATGAATACATTTGATTATGTTGATAATTTGTGTAATATGCATGATCATCTATTAAAGGTGTGCCAACCATGATCATGAGCTTGCAATGGTTGTAGAATGGCTAGAAAGGCGATGCATAAACATTTTTTACTTTAAAGAGCCTTTAACCTTTAAATCAAAATCAGAAATTGTCATATTCTTAACTTTTAAAATTTTATTATTTGTTTCTAACCAATTTGTTTCCTTCTCACTAAAAGCAACGAGTCAGAGATAGATATTAGCCTCAACATCATTTTTGCTAAAATTTTCAAATGAGATTTTGCATACTTATCATTTAATATATCTAGAAACATGGAATACCCTACACAAAGCAAAGGGGTGCCTTTGATACCATTCCTAACAATGTTCCTGAACAACATTATTGACATGTTCATTGTTGAAAATATTTCTTGAACACGAGAATATATATGTTTATAGTTGTCATTTATGACAAGCTGTAGAGAAATTATTTAATGTTAGTATTTTAGAAAATAAAGTGAATATGCATATGCTAGCTCATAGTACATAATATTTCAAAATATGAAAAACCAAGAACTATAATCTTCTAGCATTAGTACTTACAATTTTCATGTCTTCTTCAATTTTACCATTTTTAAGATGGAGCTTATGATGACTACAATGTTTTTGATATGAAACTATTATATCAGATAATGAACCTACTACATATGTATTATCTGATTGCACAAGATCATTTATTGTGATATTTGGAGTGAGTTTACACTCATTTCATTAAATTGTAATGTTTTCCACAATTGATTTCATGTTTAAGATAATACAACATTCAACATCGCCTTAATGTTTTTCACACTTAATCTCATGTTCAAGATAATACAACATTAAACATCACCTCTTTTATATTGACTTCTATTTTTTATTGCAAACTCCATAATGCAAAGACTATTAGCAACTAAAAATTAGGGTAAGAACTTTTCAATCAATTTGCTGTTGATATTGATAGTTATTTTCAATTGACCAAATTTGTCAATAGGGTTTGCATGCACTATTTATACCTTAGATGGTGAATTTAAATTATTTATGAAACTAAGACCATAGAAAATCAATACATCACCTTTAAAAACATTGTCAATGATTTTGTTGAGAGGTCAATAATTGAAATCGTTATGTTTTATCCTATATTTTCACTATAACAATAGTTTTGAAATTGAAGCCATGAATACAAATATTTTATATTATTGTGTAATGACATTTTTTTTCTTTGTTTGATTTAAAAAACTAAAACAAAATCACAATTTATAGGCAAAAAAATAACAGACTACTTGTTATGGATGTTAGGGCTCCACAACAAGCTGGGCAAATAAAAAAATTACCATTTTTGTGGTCTTTGTTGCTTTGTTTCTATTTCTTGGTTTATATTGTGTTGCTCTAATTTTGTTTATTGTTTGATATTTACTTATTTTTCATCTATTTTTTGGTTAATATTTTCTCCCATATATAATTTTCTATCTATGGTACAATAACATTATCAATATCTTGGATTTTGAAATTGTTAAAGAGAAAAAATGGAACAAAAAGAAATTATCAGTAAGGAAAAAAACTAAGTTGTCACAACTGAAAAAAAAATGTTACCATCTTGTCACTTTCCTTTCTCCTATTTGTATATCTTGCTCAATGTATTTGGATGGATCCATATCCACCTTCCTAATTTTTTTTTTAAAAGATTCATAAACATCTCTTCAATTTAAAGAGAAAAAAATAAAAAGAAAACAATGCATAAAATAAGCGATGTATTTTGTTTATTGCTCTTTGTATTTCTCTATTTACATGCATAGTTTTACCTATGGATTACGACAAAAGCTTCTAGATCTTCTATATGTGACATTGCTAACTAGATAATAGTAAGAAAAAAAATTGTGACCATCAAAAAATAATAACTCATGATGTCTAGAAACAAAGTATTACCATTCTAGCATGTTTTATCATGCAATTTCCGTTTATGAAATAATGCAAATGCCTAGCTCCATATCCAGTTTCTTGAAAGATTTTTTCAATTAAAAAATAATTTATGATTACATACAACTATAAATCTAATCAACCTATGCATAATGCAAGTGGTATACAGCACTATTTTGTTCAGATGTTTCTTCTTTTTTTCCTTTTATGCTTTAATTTGCTATTGATTATCGACAGTGACAAATTCCATTTTATAGTTATACTTGGCATATGCCAGTGGTATTGCAAAGGTAAACAACAAATTTTGTGTCTTTAAAAAGTCACTATTGTTGTTTTGTCAAAGAAAAATTTGAAGGAAACCTGCATAATGGTCTACCCAATAAGCAACATAAACACTGAATCAAGTATTATAGATGTTTACATTTATCCAAAAGTGATTTATTAAAGTACCTGCATGTGTTATTATCATATTTGATATCAAATAATCATAATACCTATGCAATTTTTAAAAATTTGTTGTTTAGATATTATTTTTTGAAGCATGTCAATATTGAAGTCACCAACAAATATGATATTGGTTTTAGGTGGTAATCCAATAGCTATTGTTTCAATAAATACCAATACATCATCTATTGGCACATTCAATACCAAGTAATATTTACTATCTGTATCAATGTATCTAAATATGATATATCATGTGTCATAGTCTCCATGTTCAGTGTAGAAAATACTTTATTATTTCTCAATACAATGTTTTTTCTAAAGCATGACATTATCCCAAGCACATCCATTGACTAGTGACAGTCAAAATTTTGTGTAAGAACTAAATTATTTTATATTTTTATAGTTCTCATTTCTTGGAAACATAAAATGTTTGCATCCATAATTTCATACTCATGTGTGATGCATTCTAGATTCAATCATAAACTCTATGTATTCAATGAGAAAATAGTGAGGCTATTACATAGTTCAAGAACATTTAAAAAAACCAACACCCACTGTGTAGAAGTTTCTAGTCTTTGCATCTTAGCATTTAGTTTATTTCACATCATAAAGTTGTTAGGTTCTAACTTATTCACAAGGTAAAATGATTTAATATTTTTTACTTGTGAAAGTATAGTATGGATAATTCCATTCTGCTTGACATCAATAGGATCAAATGCTAATTCATCTATTGTAAGCCCTTGTGATTTATGTATTGTTAGAGCACATGTTATTTGTATTGGAATTTTTTTTATGTATTGTGGCCATCAAATTTTTAATGTAAATTTTCTTTAAGATTCATGTTATTAGAGTCCAATTTTTAGCAATATGGTCATTGTAAAAGCTCTACATTTTTTTGCATTGTAATGTTTTAATTTTAATGTCATCTAAACTATGTCTACTTGTCTAGGTGTTTAATGCTTGATAATTCCATCAACACCATTCACTCATACATCTTGTATATCATAGTTTCCACCAATCAATTCCACCAATATGTTTGATTTTGTAAGATTTGGCTAAAAATCCACCCAAGAATCAAAATGAGTGAAAGGAAAGGATAGCAAGGAAACCAAAATTGATAGAATAAACTGTATTCTATTCAAGAGGAATGCTAATACAAATCCTTCACATGCTTCTCTATGTAAATGAGAGCAAGAGGTGAGTGTATATAGAATATACCACCTAAAAGACTAAAAACACATGAAATATGGGATAAAAGATAAAAAACCCCAAAGTAAGCTTAAGTAAGTGTGAAAAGGTCTAAATGATAAACTGGTTAGGGGAATAATCCTTTTCACACTGGAAAGTGAGAAAAAGACCTTGGAAAGGTACCATACATGAAGAGAAACCTTTTACACTAATAAATTTCAAAATAATTGTATTAGGCAAGTAATTCTTTTGATTATTAGTAATGATTTCATTTGATAAATTCATCTTTTTGTCGACAACATTCAATGTCTAAGTCTATTCATTGACAAACATAAGTATTTTCACCTTATGTTTTTTAACATCATCATTATTTTAAAATAAGAATGAAAATGTTGGTTCATAAGGAGATCTATAACATACATTATTCAAGTATTTAATGTCTGATATTATTTGCTGATAAGTTCTAATGTAGTTTAGGATGGAAATACATTGAATATCACTTTGATGAATGACTTGTTAAAGCTAAAATAATTTTACATTATCATGCCAAAAAGTGTATGAAGTTGTTTTTCCATTCAACATCGGCTCTTGAAAAATCCATCCATCTCAAATAGGCTCTACTTGGTAAAAATCACTGATAAATATAACATCAATATTTGCAAATGGATTTGTGGGTGTATGCATTATCCATCAAACTCATTTGTTGATATTATAAAGCATTTGAATTCCTAGTAAAGAAATTACATCAATAAACTACAAATGTAATTGTTGATAGCATTTTCCCAATGTACCCAAAGTGTTTGAATCCAATGGTAGAATCCAAGTAGATGTATATGGAAATTGAAAAATAGAATGTGTAGTCAGACTATTTACATTGTATGTTGCTTTGCTAGTGTATGTAATAATCAGGCCTTTAATTTTCAAAGTATCAATTTCAAGTTATTAATTGTAGGTGTATGTCAAAGTTTCATATATCACTTTCATGGTAAATGTTTTTCCTATGCCTTCTCCTCCTATTAAGAACAAATACATTCACTTGTTCAGCTCTATTATTTTTTTGATTGCAATGTCTTTGATAATCAATTATTATTCTCTAATCAATTAATTCCACAAGTTTAGGTATTCTTATCTTCCCACCAAAAAATATGTTTGGCTATCTGAAACATTTTTGAATATTGAGCACTGACTAGTTTATGATTTATTATGTAATGTAAGTTAGAGGCTATTTCATATGCATGCAAATTGTTTTTTATTTGATCACTCTTTCTTTGTTTAGCAATAAAAAATAATGAATTAGAATCATTATCTATATTCTCTACAGTAGTGTTAGTGTTGCCCCACTTTATTATCAACTTTAAAATAAACATGCTCTCAATCCTTGTTACTTGTTTTTAATGAGCAAGGTATGAATCACTCCATGTGTTAAAGTTTTTCATCAAAATGTCTTCATTGTCACAATAAGGTATAAACAACATCATATTTTATCTATAATAGCTTTTAGGATCTACATGAATATTATATTTGACGTGTCGAATGATACATGATTTTTTACATTTCTTTTTATTTGCACATTTACCCAGGTAATTATTGTCACTTGGATTCACACCCCTTAAGGAGATGCCTATCTCTCATCATCCAAGTGGCATAATGGAAACATATCTTTTGCTATGGGTGATAGTTTGTTGAGATGAATCTTTAAAAGGGCTAGTTTTGTTGATGTAATCTTTGAAACACTTTCTTACCTATAAAATTTTGGATGAAAAGGGCTAATAAAACAACTAATAAAGATAAAAAATGTGATGTAACAATAGTATATCTCCTCATATTGACTAAAATTTTACCATTTAGAGTAAAAAAAAGCTTCTCTTACACAAAACTCACAATATAAGGCAACTTGTTACATTAGTGTTTCATAAGCAAGGTTCAAAAGGCATTTTGATGCTTAATACGGTAATGAATGATTAATTTATAGGATTCAATCATGAAACACTTTTAAGACACCTATAAACTTAGAAAATAACACTAAAAAAGACTCTTAATAGTTTCTCTTTTGCATATTTGGTAAATAATCAAGGATAACGTGCTAGAAAAGGTAATCTTCTACTAGACAAGACCAACAATATTGCATTAACACTAAATTGAATATCATGTGAGTAGGAAAAATCACTTTTTTATTTATTCAATATTCCTTCAAGTACAAATTTGGCTATATTTTCGCCATTAACCAATGGAGGCTACCCAAAAGAGCCAAAAAGTCCATATTTATAGCCTTTGAGAGAGAAAAAGGGCAAAGGAAGTCTAAAGGTTACTTGGACATGTGTCAATATAAAAAAAGGGGTTAAATTTTTCATGATAAATAGGCATGAGTCAAACCACACAATGTCAGGAGGTCTAGTTGTCTATACAAGTCATGAAAACTATGGAAAGTGTCACAAAATTCCTTATCCTGGCTAAAAAAATAGCCTTCATCATTTGGAGCTATTTTAACATCCCAAAACTAACTAGTGATAGGTATAATGATGGTAATAATAGTTAAGGCCTTTAGTCATGAAATTACATGCATTGGTTGCATTTTTACTCCTTTAAAAACTCCTAGAATGAAGCAATCACTATCTATAGTCCTAAAACTCCTTGTTTCAGTCACCCCTCACACTTGGCCTTGAAAATGTCTTTATTTTTCCATGAAAATACATGAAAGGGAGTGAATGAAACTTGTGAAAGACCATCCATGGCCTTAGAATACTTATGTACACCTTAAAAAGGCCCATACTTAGAGTTTTCACCCTTCTCACCCTTGTGTTCACTATGTCAATTTTGATCATCTGAAAGTAAGACAATTGTTTGAACACTTCAAAAAATTTCTCAAACATTAAATTAATTTTGGGGCTTAGAAAAACAACTAATATTTTCCCCAAACTTGGTTGCATCTTCTCAAACCTCCTAGAACCTACAACACAAAAAATGGTGAGAAAAACACTACTTTACATTATCCATATAGTTCCATACAGATCCTTAGCATGGGTGAGATCTTGAGTGAGTATTCTCCATGATCCAATAGGTTTAATTTCTAAACTATACCATTTTTGTGGCTCTCCAAGCTTTTTTTCCTCATCAGGTTCTTCTAAGGGTTTTACTAGGGTTTTAGATAGTTTCTATTCTTAACCATTGTTCATACAGATGTCACATCAAGTTTTTAACCAATTACATAAATTATTTTCTAAGGAGCTTCTCAAACTTCCCTTAACTCCTTTTATTTCCATATAGAGCCTTAGCAAAGATATAAGCTTCACAAGTTGCCTTATCGATCTTGTTTCTCCACTTTCTTGCATGCTTGAGCCATCTCTAGGCCAAAAAAATCCTAATTAAAGTTTATTTGCATAAAAAAATCTCATAAATTTCTAAATACACTCCATAGACATGCCTCAATCATCTGGATATCTCATCAAGGACTAGAAATGAAAGTAGACCCCTAATTGGCTCCAAGTCTCCTCATGACCTAATGGGCTTAACATACTCCCTGCTAGTTTGTACCACTTGGGATGCTCTAACATGATTAGGATAGTTTATTATGAATTTTAATACCTCATTAATACTCACAAATCCATCACCTAGCCTCTTAAACACTCCTTTTCATCTTTTCTTCTCATTTGCTAATTAGGTCTAGTGGAGACTTGCCTAATTGGACTATGTGCCTAAATAATTAGGTCACCTTGAGGGGTTAGAGATTTTTTGAGTGTTCTTAATAATACATAAATATTCCATACACATCCCCTAATGTTATTTGGATATCCCCAGACATAAACTTAGGTTTTTTACTCATTTTAGCACCCTTTACCTATTTTGTCAAAGTTTTGATTTTCATGAGTGGCTGATCTATAAGATAAAAAAAGATATATATCCCTTATCCCCATGGAAAAATGAAAGTATTCTGAGTTTTATAAGTTATTTATGAGTATATTTACCAAATGGAAAGGTCATATTCCCTCATTTAGGTACCTATCTAGCATAATTTATCTAAAAATGTGGCTAAAAAACCCTATTTTCTTGCATTTTTCTCCAAAACCACTTAGTAGTCACTCTTCCAAGATAAAAACATGAATATGAGTTACTTAAAAATGTTTATAACCCTCATTTAAAGCTTATTGATATTTAAGGAACATCTAGAACACTTCTTCCTTTATATTCTTCTTGCTTACCCCTTGAACCAAGAGGTTTCCTAGTTTGCTTATACAGACTGTTGTCCATTTGTTACATGAGAAAGGTATTTGAGAACATAATAAATTTATTAGACATGTTAGTGAACATATTTTATCATATTGGATCATATAATTATCATTTCAACCTACCTTTCACTTTTAGATAGTCTATGCTTCACTTACCCTTGCCAAATTATACCTTTCTGACTAGGATTGAGGCTCCTCTACATTTGCTTACTCCTATAGGTTTTACGGGATCCAAATATATATTTTATGATGTTTTAAGACCCAAATGAGACCTCCTAAGGTCATAAAATTCCTTATTATAGTGGCATCTTACTTAAGAGTGTCATATCCTTCTTGTAGCTTAACTATCTCTTGATTGGTGACTGAGACAGTCCTCCTCCAAGAGCTAGATGTAGGTATCTATTAACTCATAAAGGTATTTAATAGGGTGTTTTTAAACCTTATTAACTTTTCCTTTCATTAATATTAGTTTATTGACTCTTTCCTCACTCTCCTAATAGCCATTAGGCCATTTGTATGGCATTTTAGTTCAAGATTGGGACAACTTCATCAAGGTCATGCCTGTAGGTGTTCATAGGCTTGGATAAGGTGATTATGATGGAGAAAATACTATTAATTTCACCTTATAGGTAAAAATATGAAAATATTCTTGATCAACTCTAAACCCACATTATATAGCTAAACACTATCACAATACATGTCTACTCACTGCTTTTGCACCAAAACTATCTCACTTTTATAGGTGGCCATTTTCCATGCCTGAGGAGTACTTGAACATGTTATAAGCATTAGAAACAAAATATAAACCTCACTTAAGTGTTAAAATAAAAAATAAATTAGTTTTAATATTTCACTTCACATAAAAACCCTTGCCAATGGCCTTACAAGCACCTATCTCACAATTTAGTCCTCCCTACTTGTAGGATTGAGAAATCCTACATCTATTGACCCCTGTAGGTGCTCTTAGGTTTGAAAACCAATCATTTTTACTCATAAAGAGGCTTGGGATCTTGATAAAGTTTATAATAATATTTTGAAACCCTGAACACAACCTAACCTCCATATATGCAAGAAGGGACCTCTTTCAAGATTGAAACTCCACCTTGGCTATAGATGCATTTTTAGGATAGTGTACAGATAGGGTATGTGTGTAAGAATTATAAACCATATTCAAACCTCTCAAGATGATCCTCTAACCATGATGTACATTTGGTTTATTTAGAGTCATTCAATCATGATGCTTAGTCAAAGTATGCCAAGTTGATTGAAGAAGAGTCTCTTTTAGACCAAACCTTGTAGACTCTACTACTTGGTTTTAGTGTGTTCTGAGGTAGTTTTGAAGCTTTAAAAAACCATCTTCCCCTTATCTTTTCCTTATAAAAATTGGAATATTTATTTTCATATTATAGGGATATAAGGTTCACCCATATAGCTGTCTCAAAACACCTTGCAAACATGTTTTATAAGGTCCACTAAAACCTCATGGAGCTCTATTTTGCTCTTTTAGGGTTTCCATCCCTAAACTTAGTCTTTGATCCTCAAACTGGTTCCATGCTTCCCTTTTGATTTCTATTATGTTTCTATGGGCATGTAAAGGATTTATTATGATGGAAATGAAAATGGAATATGAAATTGTTTTACCCTTCTGTACAACACTCCAACCCATGTTCAACCACCTATAGAAGGTTGTTTTGAGAAGAAAAATAGTTGATTTGGTGTGGACCACTATAAACCATGAGTGTAAAATAAACTAATATGCATTTTATGAACATACAAATGCACTTAAATAAAAAAACAAGTTTTGACACACATCCATCTCCCTTATGCTAGCATGATGTCATCAAGGGCATGTAAATGAATGTTTTGGGAAGAATATGCAAGAAGAGTAATGGAATGTGGCAAAACATGATGCACTAGCTCAAGACTATAAATATGACATTTTAAATCCTCAAAAATATGATATAAATCCTTTTAAAACTTGGAACTAGCTTCAAAACACCTATTACCACATGAAGATCATTTGCCAACATGTGAAAAAGGACAAATAGATGCATCAAGTGGCTGTTTGTTATGACATATGAGTTTGTGGTCAAAATTAAACCTCCTTTAGCATACAAAAGGAACTTAATTAAAATTATAAAGTCTTGGATAAGCCACTACACTTCCATTATCACTTCATAGTCAAAATGAGAAAGCTTATACATGAGGTTTCAACTAAAATTATGCAAGGAGCTAACCATGGAGGGAAACAAGTTAGTAAACAATCCAAGAGGTGACATGGTGAATTTGAAACATGAAAGGAGATTTTCACATGAACTATGGGACTATGTAACACTCTTTCCCAATTGAGAGAGACACCTATAAGAGAGAGGCACTCAACAAACCAAAGCATTTCAATTGAAGCTACTCATGGTGACACCCCCTTGCATCATAGACCAAAATTTCTCATTAAAACATCATGAATCATGAAATAAATAATTGATACCATCTAATAAGGAATCCAAAATCCTCTAGATCTAACATCACCAATTTTTTTCCATAGATTTGGTAGAAATGGAGCAAAACCTATACGGTACACCAAAAAGCTAGTAAAAAGACATAGTCAACTTGTTAGCAATGGTTCATTAAACATAGTTTACCAATATGCAAAATAGATATATTAAAATTAAGGTATAATAGTTTAATATCATCTCCCAAAATCATTTTTCTTGAAACTACTTGTGCTTTTTGTATCGAGCAAAAACCTAAGGATCACTTCAGTTTGTCTAGAAAAGTAATAAATGTACAAAATGGTTTTGGTATCAAAATGAATATTTAATATAGAAAAATCATATATATTGGTTTTATAATTATGGGGATACCCCCAATTATCTTATCCATATGGTACACTTCCCAAAAATCCATACAAGTGCTATTTTATCTCTTTTTAAACTAATTTCTACAATTTTAGTTAGGGAACCTCCAATATTCTAATGTGTCTAACATCTACGACACTCCTAATGACCTATTGGAAGTTTTTCACTAATTTAGGACACATATGAGCCTTTTTAAATGTTCCATTTGCATTAATGACTCTTAAAGGCACATAAAATGACTCCTAATGGATAAATTGACTAATGTAACTAAGACCAAAGCTAATATGACCTCAAATGACATTAAATGACAATTAATAATACCTATTACAATATATTAATACCCAATAAAACATTTTAAATAAAAAAATTTGCCTAGGGGTGCTTGAATTTGACCAAAATGTCAAATATGGTCAATAAAAGGGTGATTCATAGGGGTAGTATGCTTGCTATACTATGGACCAGTAGCCTTATCTTACTAAGGTCCAATAGAGTCAATAGATTATTTATGACAAATACTAAGGAGTTTTCCAAAAAAAAAACACAAACCAAACACACCACACCAATAAAGCAAGACAAAGCAAGACACAAAATAAGGCAAGACACAAGACAAAACTCACACATGTGCATAAGCACTTAGGGAACACAAGGAAATAAAGAAACTATGTACAAGGAGAGATGAAGACCTTAGTAACAATGTTTGAGATATATCCCATTTAATAAGATATGAAGATCCTCTCCATATAACCTTGAGAGTTGGAAAGCATTATGTTGCTTGCATTGTGTGATCACATATGGGCCACTCCATAAAACATCAAACTTTGTGTGTCTTCTAGGTTTATCTCTATCTTAATCCCACTTTATGATAATTTATCCCTCCTTGAAATTTCTTGGCATGGATTTCTTATCAAAGTATCTCTTTGTTTATTCTTGGTGAGCTCTCATAGTTTACATTGCTTGATCTCTTGTCTCCTCAAACTCCATCAATTCACAGAAACTAAATTCCATGCTCTCATTATCCATAAATTGCAACTGATAAGTGAGGTCCAAGGCTAGTAAATTAAGTGAAATAGGTATTCTAACTTCTCTCCCATAAAAAAGTGTGTATGGTGAGTTTCCAATTGCTCTCTTTGGTTTAATCTTATTAGCCCAAAGGGCTATCTTCAACTTGAAATGCCAAGTCCTTTGGTTCTCCTCCATTGTTATCTTTATGATCTCGATCAGATTCCAATTGGTAGACTTAGCTAGTCCATTCCCTTACGGATAGTAGTTGGAGGAGGTGCTAAGATAGATGCTATGCTTCAAAGCCCATTCACTTGTCTTCATTCCAAGACAAGTCAATGCATTATCTAAAATTATTGTTGAAGGAGCCCCAAACCTTATTACTATACCTTTATAGAAGTCTAGAACTAAGTTTTAATTTTCCTCCTTGAGAGATATAGCCTCCACTCATCTTTTAAAGTAATCTGTACCAGTCAAAACCCACTTGTGACCAACACTAGAAGGTGGATTAATTAGGCATATGAAATCCAAACCCCATTGCATAAAGGGTGCATCAAATTGAATTTAATGAAGAGGCAATACAACAAGATTTTGTTTACCATCAAATAGAGCACATTTTAGGCAAGCGATTACCCAATCATGGGTGTCTTTGAACATATTAGGCCAAAAGTATCCAGACCTTATAATCCTAACAACTATGGTTCTTATAGCAATGTGACCACTGGCTGGTCCATCATGAAACTAAAACAATAATTTATCAATTTGATCTAATTTAATACACCTTAATAACACACCTAAAAATTACTTCCTAAATAATACTCTAAAAAGTACATAAGGAATGGATTGCAATCTAAAGTACCTTCTAGTAGCTCTATCTAGGCCTTGTGGACACTCGTCGATTTGAAGAAAATGGATCATATATTATGTCTAACTTCTCATTGATGAAGGTGAAAATTTCATAAGGTCATCATGGAGTGCCAAAAAAACATCTTTTTTCTCCTTCAAATCTAAATCAAAATGCTCACATAGCCCCTTCCCTTTCACTAGCTTGGTTGTCTTGATTTCCACATCATACTCCATCACTTTTGTGATCCAACCAACCCTCTTTTCATTCAAATATTTGCTCAAAAGGAAGTATTTGACACTAGGATGAGGTAAAAATATGTGAATATTGTTGTTAGACAACATATGCATAAACTTATTTAAACTCCTAATAACTTAAAGTACTTACTTCTCAACATAGGTATATCTTACCTCATAGCCTTCCAAACCTTGATTAAAGAAGGAAATAGGCTTCTCCAAATTTTCTTCATTTGATTGAGTAAGTGTGGCAGAGATTACCTCTTCATTCCCAAAGGTATTTAAATTGAAATCTTTTGAGAAATTATGACTTGCAAGAGTAGGAACTTGAGTAATGGCTTGTTTAATCTGCTCAAAACTTTCCTTCCTTATCCTTGTCCAAGTGATCACTTCATCCTTCCTTGGAATAGAGGTTAGAAGCTTTAAAAGATTTTCAAAATTAGGAATGACCCTCCTTATGAAATTATATTTCCTAAAGAAACTTTGTAAGCCTTTTTTGTGTTTGGGTAAAGACAATGCCAAGATGGCACTCACCCTTTCAGGATCAATGGATACACCCTTATTAGAGACAATGTGTCCTCAGAGTTTGCCTTCATGAAAAAACACACATTTATTTTCATTGAGAGATATTTCAAACTCTCTATACCTTTCAAAAATCTACCTTAGGTGATTCAAGTGATCCTTTACATCCTTAGAGAAAATTGTTACATCATCAAGATACACCAACATAATGTCATTTATTAGTCCTTGAAAATATATACATTACACATTAAAATGTATCACCAACATTATAAAATACAAAATTCATCTTCATATAGGCATATTTACCCCATTTAGTAGTAAAGGCTATCTTATATTGATCACTTTCCTTTTCCAAAATCTGATTGTACCCAAAATACCCATCAAGGAGAGAAAACCTTTCACTACCTACCAAAACTTGCAAAATTTGTTCCATGGAAGGGAGAGGATAATGGTCCTTCAAATAAACTCTATTCAAGTCCCTAAAATCAACACATAACCTTATTTATCCATTCTTCTTCCTAACAGGAGCCAAGTTTGCCAACCAAGATGAATATTTAAT
This sequence comes from Torreya grandis, assembly GCA_037957365.1. Lineage (NCBI taxonomy): Eukaryota > Viridiplantae > Streptophyta > Pinopsida > Cupressales > Taxaceae > Torreya > Torreya grandis. Next base: position 3,946,873 of record JARHVA010000624.1, read on the forward strand.
GGGGAAGATGATTTTGGACTCAATCAACTTGGTGAGTTCTTTCTTCATGAGGGGCTCAATATTAGGATTGATTGGCCTTTGTATTTTATTTATAATCTTGGCATTTTTATCTATATCTATGGTATGTTGAGCTAAGTTTGGGTCAAAGCCTTTCAAGTCACTATATTCCCATGCAAAGACATTAGAAAACTCCTTGCATAACTCAACAAAAGCATGTTTCTCTTCACTAATACATACCTTTCTAAGTGAAAGAAACTTGTCCTTGAAGATTCATACTTTATCATAGTTATCTTGCTTGGTAGACATGCTTTCATTCTCTTTCTTCAGCTGGTCATCATCATTAAATATGCTCTTAAGAGTGACTAGGCATTTAGGAAGTTTGTTGGACTTTAATTGGACAATATGCCCTCAATATTGATGCTATAGTTTAGATTGATTCTTGGTAGAAAACTTAGCCTTTTATTATATAAAAAGTTCTATTTTTTGATCACTATCAAACACTTTCCAATTAGTGACATTCTTTGGTATGGAGGGTCTTATAATTACCTTGAGATGTGGCTGGTTCTTATCTTCTTTTATACCTTTTGGAACATCAAACTGAGCTCCAATTGCCGCCAACCTATCAACATGTTTGTTTTCCTCTCTTGGGATGGATGTGATGTTGAAAGATGTAAAATATTCCATAATATCCCACACTCTATGCTTATAGGACTTAAGCAAAGATTTTTTAGTCAAATTTTGTCCTCTAACTTGTTCACAAGTTCATTGTCACCATACACTTGTAACTCTTTAATACCTCTTTCCTTGCCAATTCAAGGACATGAACAGGGGCCTCATATTAATACACATTATATGTATAATATAATTGAATTTTGAAAGTGGAATAGTACCTTTCCTTAGAAGGAGAAACCAACATTGCTCCACCACTTGCCCTAATCTTGATTCTTGATCCATCAAAGAAAAGATGCTATAAACCATATACATCTTCACATGGTTTCATCAAATTTGGAATGAAAGAGTCCTAATAATACATAAAATACACCCCAAGGACAACTTATTCTATGAATTTTTAAGGATCATGTTCATAATGTTCATCTCCCCATTCATCTAAGTACAAATTAGAAACTCCTTCAAGAGAAGATGTTAGAGATTGGTCTATGTGGAGCTCTTCCTCATCAATAATGACATAATTGACATTTTTTGCTTTAGGAATGTAAGGATCCAATTGATTATTATGGATATGTTTTGATTCAATCCTCACCTTAGTACCATACTTTGTCTTAAACACCATGTAGGACTAATTAGCTGCCAAGTATCCACCTATCTTAGATGTAAACTCTCTTGACAAATAAAGAGAAAAGTATGGAGGTAAATCTACCATAACCACATCATGAGGAATGGAAAAGGTAGGAAAATCATGTAGGATCAAATTTTAATCTTTAACTACCCCCAAAGTCTTGGTTGGTGATCCATCTAATTGTAAGACTCCTTTAGCCATTCTAAAACTTTTGATGTAGCTTGTGAAGGTGGGTGAATAGGAGATGTCTTTACATTATAAAAATTCTAACTTTATTACACTCTAGGATATGAATTTTACACAATAACCATTATAGATGATGTGGGGACCAAAATAGGTCCTTTAATTTCTCCTTGTTTCTCTTCAACATCCCTTTTCTTGGACCTAGTGTTAGAGGCAACACTAGCATTCATATTGATTAGATTCCCGAAGTGATTAATAGCACAAAACTCTCCCTCCAACTGATTTATGAGGGTAGAATTATATTGTGGTTGACCATTCTCTATTTCACTTTTCATTGGTCCCTCAAATCTTGGAACTTGGGAAGCTTGATTGCCTTGCATTGCCATGGTTTGATTATGCATTTCATTTACATAAGCAACTTGTTCTTGATTTTACTCAAAAAATGGATAGCATGTATATTCTTGAACCAAGTTATTTTGGGTGGGAATAAGAGATTTATAGTATGAGGGAGCATTAGGATTGTAGATTTGATAAGGCCTATCATGGGTGATTTGACCTTGTCCTTACACGTTACTTTTAAAAAGGGGTCTATTGTTTTGCCCAAACTAATTGTAGGGTTGATATGGATTATAACCTTGAGATTATTGCCTTTTTATGGAAAAAAAATCATTAGTGACACTTTGGAGCAAGATTTTACTTCATATATCTCATTTGAAGGGGTAATGGTAGGCCTTTCTTAACTAAGCAAAGGAGCTAAAATAGGCAATGCAACTTGGCTAGGAGGCTGCAAATTAGGGAATATTGACATTGGTGGCCTAGGAAAAATCTTACCAAATCAAACATAATAATTATAAAAATTTATGGATATCTCATAGGTATCAAGGAGTGTATTCCCACCCATGGATTACATCATCATAGCTACATCACTATTCAATGCTTTTAGATAGTACCAGAATGCATAGTTTGGAGTAGGTCTCACAAGGGTTAGGATCATATCCCATGTTTTTTGAAATATAGTGTTAAAATATTGCATAAACTCTTGTGGTACCCTATTTATAGTGGTAAATTGATCAAATAGAGATAGATTATCACTCTTCTCTCCAAACCTCTTAGTCAATATATCTCCTAGTTCATCCCATGAACCAATATAATTTTCAGTTAGAGTCCCATACCAATCCAAAGATTTTCCTTTGAAGGGCAATGCCAAAAATTAAATATCCACATTATCTTGAATTATATTATGGATATTACAAATTTTTTCTATGTTTTTAATATGTTCAATGGAGTAATAAGACCCTCTCCACTAAAATATGGAACACTCTTAAGGGTTACTCATAGAATTTGGTCATATTGGGCAAGATTCAAAGCAGATGATCCAGTGAAGGCTACAAAATTTTGGTTTTTAGCCATATTAGAATGTGAAATTTGAGTATTAGGGGTTGAAATAAACAATAACTTAGATTTCTTAAACACCAACTCTCTTGAATAAGGATGAGTATTCACAAACCTAAACCTTTTGGTAGAATATGGAGGTAATTGCACAAACTCAAAGGGTATACCTTTAGAATAAAATCTAGTGGTCAACTTTGGCATGGAAATTAGGAATTGATAAGCAAATAAATAATTGAAAACTATAATGGAGTCATCACGTACTAAATGTAGATGTTCATATAGCTATAACTATGCTAAGACCAACACCAATCTTAGATGATCTTTTAGGACTTAGAGTCCCACTGGGCATGCCAAAAACTATTATCACTTGGATTCACACCCATTGAAGAGATTAATATATCTCCTCATCCAAGTTTCACAATGGAAACATCTATTTTTCTATGGGTGATGATTTGTTGAGATGAATCTCTGAAAGGGCTAGTTCCCTTGATGTAATCTTTGAAACACTTTCTTAACTATAAAATTTTGGATGAAAAGGGTTAATAAAACAAATAAGAAATCTAAAAAAGGTGATGCACCAATATTATATCTCCTCTTATTGACTGAAATTGTACTACTTAGAGCAAAACAAATCTTCTCTTACACAAAACTCATAACATAAAGCAACTTTTTACATCAATGTTTCATAAGCTAGGTTCAAAAGGAATTTTGATGCTTTAGAGGGTAATGAAGGATTAATTTATAGGATAAAATCATTAACCAAGTATAATAAACCTATACACTTAGAAAATAACACTAACAAAGACCTGTAATAGTTGCTCTTCTGCACATTTGGTGAATAATCAAGGATAATATGCTAGAAAAGATAATCTTCTACTAGACAAGATCAACAAGATTACATTAACACTCAATTAAATATCATTTGAGTAGGAAAAATAATATTTTTTATTTATTTAATAGTCCTTTAAGTATAAATTTGGATAGATTTTCCCAATTAACCAATAGAGGCTACCCAAAAAAGCTAAAAAAGTCCATATTTATAGCCTTTGAGAGAGAAACAAGGCAAAGGAAGTCAAAGGTCACTTGGACATGTGTCAATATAAAAAAATGGGTTAAAATTTACATTATAAATAGGAATGAATCAAACCATGCAATGTAAGGAGTTCCAATTGTCCATACAAGTCATGAAAACTATGAAAAGTCTCACAAAATTCCTTATCTTGGTTTAGAAAACTACCTTCATCTTTTGGAGTTATTTAAACATCCCAAAAATAACTAGGGATAGGTATTATTTTGGGAATAAGATATAAGGAATTTATTCATGTGTTTACATGCAATGGTTTCATTCCTATTCCTTTGGAAACTCTTGGAATGAAGTAATCACTCTACAGTCATAAAACTCCTTGTTTCAGTCACCCCTCACACTTGGCCTAAAAAATGTCTTAAATTTTAAATTGAAATACATTGGATGGTGTTAATGACACTTGGGAATACCATAAATTTCCTTATACTTCTTAGGTACACCTTAAAAAATCCCATACTTAGAGTTTTCACCCTTCTCACCCTTGTGTTCACTATGCTAGTTTTGACTGGCTAAAGGTAAGACAATTGTGTGAATAATTAATTTTTTTTTATTAGGAATTAAATGAATTTTTGGGGTTATAAAAAGTAATAATATTTACCCCAAAATTTATTTCATATTCTCAAACCTCCTATAACCTAAAAAACACAAAAAATGGTGATAAAAACACTATTTTGCATGTTGTCCATATAATTTTGTACAACTCCTTAGCATGGGTGAGAGCCTGAGTGAGTATTATCAATGATAAAATAGGTTTCATTTATAAAATATTCCATTTGGTTGGCTCTCCAAGATTATCTTCCTCATTGGGTTCTTCTAAGGGTTTTACTAGGGTTTTAGATAGTTTTTGTTCTTAACCATTGTTCATATAGATGACACATTCAACTTTCCAAAAAATGCCAAAAGTTAGTTTCTAAGGACCTTTTACAACTTCTCCTAACTCATTTTTTTTCCATTCATATCCTTAGCAAATATATGAGCTTCACAAGATACCTTATCAATCTTGTTTCTCCACTTTCTTGCATGCTTGAGCTATCTCTAGGCCAAAAAAAATCCTCCTAAAAGTTTATTTGCATAAAAAAAGATATTACATGTCTAAATACACTCCATAAACATGCACCAATCATATAAATATCTCATCAAGGACTAGAAATGAAAGTATACCCCCAAATGGATCTAAGTCTCCTCAAGGCCTAATGGGCTTATCATACTCCCTGCTTGTTTGTACCACTTGGGATGCTCTAACATGCTTAGGATGGTTTCTTATGCATAATGTACATAATGGTTTTGGAATAAAAATGAATATTTAAGATCAAACCAATAATAAATATTGGTGTTATACAGATGACGAGACTCCCCATGATCTTCCCCACGTGTCACACTTCCTAGAAATCTATACAAGTGCCATTTTCTCTTTTTCAACTAATTTCTAAAATTTTAGTTATGAAACCTAAAATCTTTTGATGTGACTGACATCTATGACACTCCTATTGACCAATTTAATTTTTTACACTAAGTTAGGATAGGTAGGCACCTTGGCAAATGTGCCATTTACATTAATGACTCTTAAAGGCACATAAACTGACCCCTAATGGATTGACTAATGTAACTAAGACCAAAGCTAATATGACCTTAAATAACATAAAATGACAAGTATTACTTCCTATGACAATATATTAGGACCCATTCACACATTCTAAATCAAAAAAATTGCCTAGGGGTGCCCCAATTTGACTAAAAGGTCAAATTTGGTCAACAGTAAAATGCAATAAATTTAGCCAAGCATATATGTTTTAACCACATTGGTATTGCAACATATTTATATATAGGAGAAGCACATATTACATCCTCTAAAATGTCTGGAAATTTTTCTAACAATTTTTGACTTTTCAAAATGTAATTTCTTTTTACCTCTAGTAATGTGTTTATGAAAATTATTTCCTTGAACTATGATGTAAAGGCAACGATAATACAATGTGAATAGCTTACTGACTATACATTTATTGATGTTTTTGGAGTGTATTCCCCAATTTTATTATGGATTGTAATTTTTTGTTATTGATATGAAAAATTTAAACAAGCACTTTCTGAAATGTATTTATCAATGTATGATCAAAATTTGTCATATAAGAGCAACAATATGTTTTAGATTAAGGTAAAAACAGGTTTTGAAGGGACCTCAAAACCCTGAACAAAAGGAGAATGATAAAACAATAACGATCACAGGCAAAGCCTAAAATCTACTTCACAGAAGTAACAAAACTAGGATTACATAGACCTGAAGCTAACAAAATGAAATACCAAAGATAAACCCCTGGTTTTACAGAAACCTGGAAAATCCACAGTAAAAAGAGTTCAAAAAACTAGGTAACAAGACCAGATATCACAACCAACTAAAAGAACCAACTAAAAGAACCAGGGGCTATTCTTCTAGTTCCAATATCATCTTCACTGCTTCCTTACCTTTCACAACAGTGTCTTGGATAGCAATAGCCACCTGCGTAGATCCATCTTGCATTGCTTTCTTTCTTGAGCTCTGTCTAGTTCTCTTGCTAGGCCCCTCCAAGGTTTTGATCTCCTCATTTGCTCTTTTTCCAATGTTTACAGTAACAGCACAAATGCTAGAGGTAACCTCCTCCATCTTTGTTCTGCTTTCCTTTATGAGTTCCCTTAGGTTATTCTCATAGTCTTTGAGTTTTATGGGGATATCCCTCATTTTCTTTTCCATGTTATTGATTTTGTTCCAAACTGCCTCCTGTTCCAAAGAGCAACAATATGTTACAATAACATATGCATCAAGAATGAATTGTGCATCTGTTTTAGCATACCATAATGCCAGGAATTTTTTTGTGAATGAATTTACCCAATAATTAGATGGATTTATTTTTATAATTATAATCGAACATGAAATACAAGATTAAAATTATAGTATATATTCTATTTTAGACAAGTTTGCTTCTTGAAAAACACACATAGAATGTAGTGTCTTTATAATATTTTTTGCTCAAGTTGAAAAACATTTATTGTGGCATTTTATTTATATATCTCATTGGTTTCTTATAATGGCTCTAATATTATCATTTTTTGTATCGGAGGCAATGGAAAATTGAATTTATAATGTGAATTTCTATGCTTTTTGCATGTGCTTGTATGATGTTGTGTTTGCATTTTATCTAAATTGCCATCAAACAATGTCAAATTGCAAGATATATATCTGTCTAAAAAATATTCAATTTTAATATTATAACAATTTCCATATATAGGTGCATATTGTACCTAGATCATGAAATTAAAATACTCATTTCCTCTATTTTGAAATTTAGTCACAAAAAAGAAATCCAAAACCTTTACAAATAATTCTTCAGTTTACAACATTTTTTTGAATACATTGGATCTATGGTTAAAGTAGTGACTAAAAAGAATAGGGTTTTTTATTATCATTGTATCAATATTATCTTCTTCAATTGTTTCTCTATGTTTATTATTCATTACTCAAGTCAATTTTTTGAATGCATGGCACAAAGACTCCCAATAATGTTTAACACTTGTTATAGTTGAAAAAAATATTGGTGACCCTAATTACCTAATCATTGAAAAAATATTTTTTCTTGAGTTTTAAAAATAGTTAGGTGATGTTCGAATGCTTTTGAAATCCCTATAAGATATGGGTGATTTTAATATTTTTTCTATACTAGCTCTATTTCGAACATCTTTGGCATAGAGTTTTTTATTTTTTAATTTGCTTTTGCGTATGCATATCCAAGTAGAAGATGACACCTAATGTATGATGATTTTAATAGTTTTGAAAAATATGTTATTTATCCATTTTTAAATGTCATTTTACTTATGTAAAAGCTCCCACTTTGTTAATTTTTGGTATGACATTCTATCTATCATATCTTGAGTATGACTAAAACCATAGAATAAAGTTGGGAAGCTCATCTCCTTAGAAAATTTTCTTTCAAATATACCTAATGGTTTGTGTGATTTTGATGGGGAAATTTTAATGATCTAATATTGGAGATCATGTATCAACTATGCATAAATAGAAGCATGTGCCAAAGATTTAGTAATAGGCTCTGATTCATTTTCATATGTGTTAGATGTTTTATCTTTAATAGGCACAACCTCAGCAACAATTTTTCTCAAAGCTACTTTTCCAACCCCTATCAAAAATAATATTTTCTTGCATATACAATGATGCTTGAAAAATTTGAGATAATACTTTTATCACATATGAAGGTCTCACATTTCCTATTAAATATGCATTTTTATATTCTATCTTGTGTTTTATCTTTATTGTAATTATTTATGTCATTCATTTCTCTTGGAAATGCTTTTTGGACCCGATCAAAATTGATTGAGATATTTATAATTGTTCCTGTGAGGCCATATTATGATGTTTATAGCCAAGCTCTCACACCTGTGTAAATGGAATTTGCAAAATAACCAATCTTTCTTCTAAAAATGTTAATTTCTTCACAATAACATTTTTTTAATTTCTCCTAATGTTGAAAGGAATAATAAATGTTGGAACTTTTCCATTTTGAAGAGATCTCTTGCATTGCTTGCATATTATTTTTCCCAATGCAAGTTTTTTAATGTTAAATGTGCAAAAAAACATTCAAATGCTTTGACAATGTCGATGCTAACTAGAATGATATCTTTTTTGAAATGTAACTATTCACAAACTACGTAATAATAAATGGGCATGTCTTTGATTATTTTAGATAGTTGTTTATTATTTTGATACTTCACCTATCATGTTGTGTGCATCTCAAGTATTGAATTTTGTGACAATGCATCATTGCTTTCACTAAATGCATTTATTTTTCACATATGTTTAAGCTAATGTTTATTTTCACTATTTTTATTATATATTTTTGTTACATAGTTTTTGTTTTTTGCTCATGTATGGTTTGTTTCAAACAACATAACGAAGTATGATGCCTATTTGTAGCCTTAAACATTTATCTAATAGAATTTTCCCTTGCATATTATTCTATAATTTAAAAGGACCTTGTTCTTGTTTCAAAACCTTTGAAGCTGTTGTTATTTGACAACCCTATCAAAATATGCACTAGCATTCCATATGCAATCTGATCTATGTGAATTATTTATAATGGATGGTTATGAATATGAAATGTATGTATCTTAAAACATATAATGTTGCACATTTTTATGGAGTAGAACAATTGAAAAATATTTTTGAAATGTTTTTAATTTTTGCTGACCATAATCGAATATTGCTTTGTAGAATGTTTGAAAGCCATGAACAACAAAAGTCATTACCTTCAAGTCCACTTTCTTGATATGGCATTATAATATTTGTAACATAAATTTTAGACTCTTGTTTTCATAGATCCTATTCATAAATCCCTAAAGAATCCATTACATTGTTATTTACCACAATAATATCATTGGAAAAATATTGTGCCATATATCAATGAATAACATGATCATCAAACTCATGTTCGATCAACAAACTAATAGAATAAAATAATATTTCACCACCATTAGAGTTTAAAGTGCTTGTTTTGTACATGCCATATGCTTCTAGGTCATGAAAAATAACATTCCAATACAAAGAATAATTTTTGCAAATATTTGATAACTTTGTATTATAAATTGAGTCATGGCTACATATTTTTTTGTAAAATAATGGTTCAAAATTTCTGTGGGTGGGGTTTATGTCATGACATAAGATTTAATACAATGGAATACAAATTTCTTTATTAAAATGTAGATATCTTTTTATTTTGGTTACATATCAAATAAAAATATGAATGTTCAACCATTTGCATAACCACTAACTACAAAAAATTTCACTCTAAAGACCAATCTCACTTTGATCTGTAAGTTCATTTGCAGAAACTCTCATTCAATAAAAGTATGTGCTTCTATCATGCATTCAATGTAAATCATATAATATATCTCGATGTAATTTGTTTGCATGAGTATCTTGCTTCTACATCCCCTTTGTTCAAAACATCCATAAAATAGTCAATGATCTTAGTTCATAGCATTCTTGATGTGTAACAAAAATGCAATAACACTTGAAATGCATCAAAAAGGAAATCACCCACAACATAATTGAACGATGCAATTCTAAAAATATTTTCATGTTTCAAAGCATCATCCATAGTTGTAAACGCTTGTGTTTTTTGTCATTGATATGTGTCCACATCAATGATTTTTTTTGAACAACCCAATTCAAAGGCATTTATTAATATTATTATTAATTTATTTTTCTTTTTTTAACTTATTATTTTTCATTTTTTTGTCTCACAACAAAGAATATGGTAAACTATCAAGCAATAAAATGCCAACTTCAAAACAATATCAAATTTTTAGTACTCTTGCTTGCCATTAAAAAAAAAAAATTGTCTAACAAGATATTTACATTATCATTGAAGAATTAAAAAAACTGGCTAATGACCATTATATTTACATTATTGTAAGATACTTATCTAGGTTTTTATATAACTTGGTAAAAGCCTCTTGTGTCTACCACTAGGAGAAAACCTACATGTTTCAAAATTTTATAATATTAACTATCTTTAAAAAAAAAAAAAAAAATTCATTAATACTTTGTCTTACAATAAAACAAAACCCGAAAACAAGCAATTACACATTAATAAAATCTGGTCACATTGATCACAACACACCCACTTCTTCCCATTCTACCAATCACAACCCTTTGCTTTTTTTCTACAAAAACAAAAAAACCACTATTCTTATTTTTTTCTATCTTCCAAACGAAAACTCGATCAACTATTCACAAAATATTGTAAAAAGAACGTAAACCATAAAAGACATTTTTTTAATTAATATAACTAACATTATTTTTTCCAATTTTAATCACATGCAAAGAAAAATATAAGTTTAGGTATACCATTTGATACAATAATTGATAAATGTATATATATATATATTAAATTTATTATTATAACTTGATTATGGAAATAATATATAATTTGTTATATTCTTAAACATATTACATACTGTGTTTCATAAACAAAGACATTACGACCAACTTCGATCTCTGCCTCGACACCAAGCCTCAAACATAAATTGACAGGTGTTAAAGCTACCTTTGCTAGTCTCACAGATTTAAAACAAACCAACACAGGGTGTAAGAAAAGGGATGAAAACCATCCAATACTCTAAAGAATATGTTAGGGAAATAACCATAGTATGAGAAACATAATAAATATGAAGGGTCTTAAATATAAGAATATAACATTCCTTAAGCTCACAAAAAACACAAAGTGTAACTAATTCAAAAAATTGCTTACTAGAGTAATGAAAAGCCCAACCTTAAACTACTTAAAATCTATCCAACCAACTTGATAACCCATTAAGAAGCCTTGATGAAAATGACACTTGCACCACCTTTGAAATCATAACAAGATATTGATGACGCTAGAAAGTGCACCTAGTGGCAGGAGAACGGATTCCTACCCTCTCCCCACAACATGGAAACTCCTCTCTCACCTGTGGGACGATGAAGCAGGAGAGGAGAGTCTCTAGATATGGGCTAGTTCCCTCTGATGTATCTTGTTTGTTTCAGGCAGTGAAAAAATATAGATATATAGATATACTGGGGGGGATGAAAAAGGAAGTGCAAGAAAGCAAACAACCTACTCTAAAAGAGGTGATACACCAAAAATGAAAGCGACCTTCCTACATCCACACTCAAGATCAGACAAAAACATACATACACTCAGATCTGGAAAAAAAGACCAGGTCTCTGGGATGACAGGGAGGTTATTATGGAAAGCACAAGAAATAGGGACTCACAAAGGTGCTGAGAAATACACACTGTAAGTGACCTCACCTGTTCTATACCTCCAAAACATAACTCTACTCCTGGTAGCAGCAAACGATGGTGCTTTGTAGATCATAGGTTTGATGGTGTTGAACCTGTGAGAGCATCAAGAGACAATGACTAGACACAGATTAACATTTAAGGCATACTCTGCATAATCCATCCAAATAGAGGTAAAAACTGTCTTTTATTGATTCAGGTGGAGAAATTGGAGAGCAGTGCTCTTTACAAAATTGGGGAAGATTCTGATAAAATGACCAAGTCTGTGTATTTATATGGGAAGATCCAAGAGGAGTCTCATTGGGAAGAGTGAAAAAACACTGTAGCTAATGTCACAAGTCTGCCAAGACCATGCTTGTTGCCTTGTTTTGCATGCTGGTCTTTTCCTCCGGTGGCTGGGCGGGCTTTTTCCTATGCTCTGCAGGGGTTTTTTGCTGCCTGCTATTGTGGGCAATGAATTTGCCACCCGTTGTCATGGAATTCACGTGGGACTTCTGCCGATGTCAGCCGATAAGATGCTGACTATGGTAGTTTTGCCGACATCAGCCGATTTAAGCTGTGGACCGCGGCAGTTTTGCTGACGTCGGCCGATGTTAATGGCCTCTTTTTCTCCACTGGCTATTTCACGTGACAATTTTGCTGCCCTCTGCATGTGTGTAGGCAGTCTCTTTTTACCTGCCAATGTTGTGGGTGGCAAATTTACCACCGAATGCATCATTTCTATAAACCTCTACCCTTCTTTTGCTTTGGTGTTAAACGCCCCAGTTTTTTCCTCTCTTCTTTTGTGAATGTTTGAAGACTCTACCTTTTGCTACCGTGATCACCAACGAATGAGGCCGATGAGCCAATGCTTTGAAACAAAATTGTTAAACCCTAAAGGTGGACCTTGCAACCCAAAATTAACTGGGCATGCAAAGCAAGTGCAGAAGGTGACCAAGATTTTACCTGAGGGGCAAAATTGGGTCAACAAATTGGTGACTCACAGGGGAAGTGTGCCTGCTATGCTTAGAACCCAGTTGCCTTACATATCCATTGGGTGTGGAGTCAGATGGTGACTTTGAAGAGAGTTCACAACAACTTTTGAGATCTCAGAATCAAATACATAGAATTTACCTCCAAATGAAGGGAAACACACAAGGCTAAAAATGACTACCTGTGCAACTGCACTTAGGGAAAATAGGAAAACAACTGAAAGCAAACTATTATATACAACTAACCAGGAATGTTCGCATCCCTCCTGAATCGAAAGGAAAATTTCTTAAGTCCCCTTCCTGGCGAAGAGACTTATCGTGACAGGCAAGTAGCTGAAAGAAAAAGAGAGATGGTGACTTGCTCTTCTTGCCTGTCACCTGAGTTGGCTGGGAACTGAGTGGATATTCAAACATGCCTCCGATATATATGTACTTTAATTGTCCCTGGAGGCTTGTTAAATGCTGGTCTCTGATATTAGTGCCCCTCACCAAGAAATCAATGGTTGTCAGCTTATCACCGTAAGCCTTCTGATCTACACATTCCTTCTGCAATGTATCATGGTCTGATTTGTTTCCCTCTGCCTTGCTGAAAACTCTGTTAGACTCATCCTCTGCTTCCTCTTGGCCTTCTTGAAGAAGGGAAAATGTGGTAATGTCTAAAAGGGGCTCAAAAAATGATTGCTCATCCCACAAGACTTCACTTTCCTATTTAAATCTTAGTTCTTCAAGGCATTCCTCCATGAAGACAGACTTCTCCTTTTCCTCTTTGCTGATCAGGTTCTCTAGATTTTCAAAACTATTCTCCTGATCTTCCTCTTTCTCGGATTCTTCAATGTAGTCATCCTCATCAAAACAGCAAGGAAGTTCATCAAATGGAGGAGAAGAGAGCTTAACATGCATTTGTTCCTCTTTGAATTACTGGAACATCTGCATATACGCAAGGCCTGCATCTTCTCCACTGCTGATAAGGTCTTCACAAGGAGCATCAATGATGATTTCTTCTTCGTTGTCGCTCATAACAACCGCCTAAAGACTTGAAGATTGAATCTTTTGCCCCTCACCTGCCTCTTACAAAACAGGTTCTTCTTTGAGAAGGGATGAAGTGGAGAAAACATGTGGGAGAGGGGGCAGCCCTTGAGCTAGAATCGAATGATTCTCCTCTTTCCACTTGGTCAACACTTCATCAATATCAGGTGCGGCCTGATAACTCTCTTGGAAATGTGTAAGTGGGGTGTGTTCAGACATAGAATGCGCTATTTGGTCTGAACCATCCATCACATATTGGCTGAGGAAACTCTCTCTAGATTCCAAATTTGCTATTTTATTACTCAGATCCTCTCGAAAAATTTTTTCCTGGAGGCTGCCAGTATCATCATAGGCAGGCACAGTTTCAACTTCTTCAAAGTTTTGAGAAAAACCTCACTTTTCTTCTTCCTCTTTGCTGCCCCATAATTCCACTGTCTTCCCCCAATTTAGGATCTCTGAATTTGAATTCTGTTCATGTGAACAGGCATCAACTTTGTTTTCCACAAGGACCTGAGGCTCTTCCACAAGGTCTGAAAAAATTAACTCACTTTCAAGGAGTAGCTTCATCTTAGCCTCTAAGTCTTTAATTTGTCTAGCTAGGTTTTCCTAGAAGAGTCTTTCTTGGAGGTGGCTAGCATGATCCTCTTCAAAGCTCTGAGCTGGTCCTTGACATTCCTTCCTCTAACTCAAAATTTGCACATCATGCTGGAAATATTGGGGAGTCTAAGGAATGCAAGGAAAACACTGTTGGTGCATTGGAGGAGCCTCTAAAAGAGGGACGTGCTGGCTGGTGGTATTATTTTTGATGGAAGATTCCTGATCTAAGGAGTTGAAAAGATTGATCCTCATGGGAGGTTGTTCTGATGCCATTTGGTGTTGGAAAGCCAGGCGCACGAGATTGGGAGCAACTGTATTTGATGAGTTGGAGTGAGCAAGTGCAATTTGGTAAAATAGATTTGGTGCAAAAGAGGGGGTTTTCTTTAGAGTAGGAAGGGGCATGCAAGGCTGATTGCCTTGCATAGATGGATTTCTCCATTTCATCACTTCCTCCTTCATGGACTGCAAGCCCTGTGTTTGCCTAGACAAGCATTTCTCTTTATATATCAGCTCCTGTTGATATTTGTACTGCTCTTCCAGCCTGTCGATTTCTTTTGTTTGCTTTTCAAATTCCAATGCCACCTCCCTTATAGTTGCAAGGCAACTAGGAGAGCTACTTGAGGGGATTCTCTAAATATCTAAAGTCTGATTATGTTCATATGAAGGAAAACAAGATCCATGATTTGGTGCAAAAGAATTATACATACAAGAAATTTCTAAAAGGCACCAGGCTGCTTAACCAGTGGATTTACTTCAGAGTCACCAGATGCTAAAGAAACTTGATTTGTTGTAACAGGACCAGCATCAATCTTGAAACCTTACTACGTTATAAAAACTTGTAGTCCCACCAGGTGTGGCAAAACTGTTGACGCGCACGGTGTTGTATTGGTGGTTCCTCTACTGTAACAGGATCAACGAGTAACCCTGCAACTTTTTTGATTAAAAACTTGGAGTCCCACTGGGCGTGCCAAAACTGTTGACGCTGGAAAGTGCACCCAGTGGTAGGAGAACAGATTCTTGCCCTCTCCCCACAACATGGAAACTCCTCTCTCACCTGTGGGATGGCGAAGCAGGAGAGGAGAGTCTCTAGATATGGGCTAGTTCCCTCTGATGTATCTTATTTGTTTCAGGCAGTGTAAAAATATAGATATATAGATATAATGGGGGGATGAAAAAGGAAGTGCAAGAAAGCAAACAACCTACTCTAAAAGAGGTGATACACCAAAAATAAAAGCGACCTTCCCACATCCACACTCAAGATCAGACAAAAACATACATACACTCAGATCTGGCAGAAAAGACCAGGTCTCTGGGATGACAGGGAGGTTCTTATGGAAAGCACAAGAAACAGGGACTCACAAAGGTGCTGAGAAATACACACTGTAAGTGACCTCACCTGTTCTATACCTCCAGAACAGAACTCTACTCTTGGCAGCAACAGATGGTGGCGCTTTGTAGATCACATGTTTGCTGGTGTTGAACCTGTGAGAGCATCAAGAGACAATGATTGGACATAGATTAACATTCAAGGCATACTCTGCATAATCCATCCAAATAGAGGTAAAAACTATCTTTTATTGATTCAGGTGGAGAAATTGGAGAGCAGTGCTCTTTACAAAATTGGGGAAGATTCTGATAAAATGACCAAGTCTGTGTATTTATATGGGAAGAGCCAAGAGGAGTCTCATTGGGAAGAGTGAAAAAACACTGTAGTTGATGTCATAAGTCTGCCAAGACCATGCTTATTGCCTTGTTTTGCATGCTAGTCTTCTCCTCCGGTGGCTGGGCAGGCTTTTTCCTGTGCTCTACAGGGGTTTTTTGCTGCCTGCTGTTGTGGGCGGTGAATTTTCCACCCGCTGTCATGGACTTCACATGGGACTTCTACCGACGTCGGCCGATAAGATGCTGACTGCGGCAGTTTTGCCGACGTTGACCGATTTAAGCTACCGATCGCGACAATTTTGCTGACATTGGCCGATGTTAATGGCCTCTTTTTCTCCATCGACTGTTTCACGTGATGATTTTGCCACTCTTTGCATGTGTGTAGGCGGTCTCTTTTTACCTGCCAGTGTTGTGGGCGACAAATTTGCCACCGATTGCATCATTTCTGTAAACCTCTGCCCTTCTTTTGCTTTGGTGTTAAATGCCCTGGTTTTTTCCTCTCCTCTTTTGTGAACATTTGAAGACTCTGCCTTTTGCTACCATGATCACCAACGAATGAGGCTGATGAGCCAATGCTTTGAAACAGAACTGTTGAACCTTGAAGGTGGACCTTGCAACCTAAAATTAATTGGGCATGCAAAGCAAGTGCAGAAGGTGATCGAGATTTTGCCTGAGGGGAAAAATTGGGTCAACAGATATTAAACTACACACAAATATATTACTGATAAGATTGGCAAGGAAGAAAGCCATAAAACCTACCACAAACAAGTACAACCATAAAACCTACCACAAACAAGCACCTAAAATATGATAACAAAATGCCATTTTCTATCTTTGAGCAAATGAAAAGAGTATCAGTGAGAAAAAAACATAGATAAAAACCAAATAACCTATAATCAAAGGCTTAAAAACATAAATATAAACATAAGATACCAAAAAAATCAACCCAGGCTCACAAATATTTATGTATAATTTGAAACCTAATAATATTAATCTCATAATCTAGAATTAACTAATATTCACATGCATATGTTGTTTTTGTTTTCATTTTTTTCCATCAATCACTTCATAGTAAAAATTTAATGAGCAAATGCCACACCCAAAATATCTATATTACATACCTTTTCAACTTGAACCCTGATGCCATAGAAAACCACATAAATATTGTAATTTGAAAAAAAAACAACCCAAATTATTGCACATTGAAAGTGATTCCCCTTTTTTGTCATATAAAGACATATTAAAAATAAAATAATAATACATTATTAAATATCAAGCCCCTCCCCCCCATATTTGGATTAACACCACTACGATGCCACTTTAAATTAATAAACAGTCTGAATTTTCCCAGTTAAAACAAATGTTTTTGATTAATAATTTAAAAGTAAAATCATGTGTGAGTAATTATTTAGATTAATACTATAAAAATAAATGAATGTACCATAAATTATTATTGTAAATTATTTTTCTAATGTCCTTATGTTTTTTCCCCCTACCACACAAAAATCTATATTTCAATACAAGAATTCTACATTTTCCTAGATTAATGTTCACATCAAAATGTTTCAAACCCAATGTTAAAATAAAAAAATACTCAACTTTCATTGCATGTAATCATTTAGACCTATTTGGATCAACACTGCCATAATGCCATGCAGGTACTACTATTACTATTACTAATACTAATAAATAGTCTTAATTTTCCTAGCCAATACAAACATTTTTGATGAATATTTTAAAATTAACCACATGTACAACAAAACATTTTGATTAATAATATAAAAATGACTACATGTGAGATAAATTATTATTGCACATAATTTTTCCAATGCCCCTCTATTTTTTCCCCTACTATACAAGAATCTATATTTTAAAAATAGAAATTATGTAGTTCCTAGATTAATGTTCACATAAAAATGTTTTATTTAATGAGATGTCATCAAATTAAATTAGTTTATATTTTTAATAAATCATAAAATATTAACTAATTTTCCCTATTATGATTTGTATACAGTTATCCAGATAATGTTTGACCAAAAATTATGTAACGCAGTGTAGATAACCATGTATTCCTATAATATTTACATTGCTAAATATGTAGTGTAGTTTAATTATTGCATATACCCAGTAATTTGAAACCATTAATCGCATGGCGCAGTCCAATTAAACCCACTCCTCATTTCACATACAGATGCCACCAAGACCCATGTATTTATTTTATCTCATTTTTTGGGAAGAGAAACATGTAGCATGCTAAATAAAATAGACTATAATCCATGTTTAATTTTTTAGATTGATCTGATTTTATTAGATGATGAAATCATTTTTTATTTTATAAATCTAAAATACAACAATATCCCTAGGAAATTAGTCATGTCATACTACTTTAACTAATAGAAATATAATAAACCATTTTATTTTGTTTTGTATTTATCAAAATATAAAATTTTCAAACCTAATGTTAAAATAAAAAAGTGCTCAAATTTAATTGGTTGCATGTTTCCAAATGAAAATTATTAATTTAAAAGAATTATAATAGATACCTATTAGAGATGTGTGGGCCTGAAAGAGTTCATTGAATGAAGAAGTGACATGTTGCTAGTTGTTAGTGTGGCCAGTGCCTGATCCTATCAGATATTTTAGGGCTTGAGAGAACCTTAGTGAATGAAGAGGCACCATGTTGTCAGTTGTTAGTTTGGTTAGTCCCTTTAACTTATCAAAGAGGTCAGATCCCATGAGAACTTGACTGAATGAAGATATGTTAGGTCACTAGTTGTTAGTGTGACCAGTCCCTTGGATTTGTTAGAGATGTTAAGGCCCAAGAGAGATCAACCAAATGAAGATGCATCAGGTTGATAGTTATTATTATATTTATTCCCATAGATTTTATAGATATGTTAGGGCCTAGGATATCTATATCTAATGAAGAAGCATTACTTCATCAACTATCAGTGCAATGACTCCCCTAGACTTGTCAGAAATGTCAGAGCTGGGGAGAACCCAACTAAATAAAGAGGTGCCACATTGCTAGTTATCAGTGTTGTTAGATAATTATAATTGATGTCATGGAAGTGTCCATGTGAAGTGGACAAGGTGTCTTGTGTGCCCAAGGGTCAAAGTGAGTCAATGACAAAGTGTGCAATATGTATGCTTTAGGGTGCTTGGAGTGTGCCTTTTTTTGGCTCAATTTTGGCATGCTTATGGATGTTTAGATATGACTCTAAGGTATTGAGAATGTTTTAGGGGTCCTATAATATGTATTAAATGATTTGGATCAGAGTGTTCATGGGTGGAATCCATATAGTGCTTCATTATGTTCATCTAGGCATAAGTGGTCTTGTGGTAGAAAAATCTGAGTGGGAATATTGGTGACATCAGTATTGACACATGTGGATGAGTAAAATAAATTTGGTAATATGGGTGTTTTAAAAATTTTACATAGTCTCTATGGTCCAATTTTAAGATCTTGATGATGTGTGAGTCAAAATATATGGTAGTGCAAAGTTGGTCTCTCAGGTAGATTTTATTGTTTTTATACTTATCCAGATTTGCATGTTCTAGTGAACCAATCAACAGTGTTTTGATCATATATTATTATTAAGGTTTAATTTGAAGGTAAAATAAAAATAAAAGTGGTATAGGAATTAATTTTCATCTATGAAATTTTTTTATAGGTCTTGATAATCAGTTTAGTTTCATTTATTGCTTGAGAAAGTTGACTGTATTTTTTCTAGTGAACTTGTCAATAGTGTTTTGATCATATATTTTTATGAAGGTTGAATTTTAAGGTGAAGTAAAAATAAAAGTGGTAGAGGACATAAATTTTAATCCAATAATTTTTTTAATAGGTTTTGATAGTTATTGTAGTTTCATTTATTACTTGATCAAGTTGATCGTGGTTGACTGTCCCTTTTTTGAAAGAGCAAAAAACAAATAACTAATTGTAGAAGACAATGTATTGATAAAATATTTTTGGTATATACTCAATATATATAAACCTAAAATTAGTTTTGTGTCTTTAAAGTTCATATATTTTAGGTAAAAGTTTACTATTATTGATTGTATTTATTGTAGATCTGAGTGAGCTTCTTGTAGAGGTGTTTATGAGCCTTAGGAGGCTGAACGAAGTTATATAATTGATTTTATAATGATCTTGAGGTTTTAATATTTCCATAAATATGTTGATATTTCATATAAAATATATATTCAGTGAGTTATGGTCTTTTTAGTGAAGGCAGTGTTTTCTGGTTATTTAAGCCTAATGGGCCTTTAAGGCTAAATGAAGTGTTGTGAGTGTAAGTAAGGTCCAAAGAGGTGTTGTAATATTTTTTATTTATTTATAAGGTAATATAAGTTAAGTGGTTGAATTAAATAAGCCTAATAGTGGTTTTGTGTTTTTAATTTTCTTGGTGGAGTGATAAAAGGTGAAGTGGATCTCTATGGGGCCTATAAAGGGCACTTAAACTTAAAGAGAAATGGGAGATGGCTTAAGTGAGACCTATGGATCATATGGCCAACCTATGTAGGTGTTTTTGATATTTTACATGTGTGGGGGAAAGTGTTTTGGTCATCCATGAAAATTTGTGTATCATGAATGAGAGTTATTGTATTGTAAAAGTGTTTTAATGTAACTTATGCTTAAATGGGGGTGATTTCCTTAAGCCTTATGAGTGGGATTTGTGCCATTGGAAGCATGGATGACCTTATGAATGATTATGGATTGTATGGTTCATGTATATAATTATATTTTGAGTTTATTCATGTAAATAAAAGAGGTACTTACTGATATATCTTGAGTGTAAGCTTGTGACAAGCTTATAAAAAGGTAATTTAGGCCCATGTTGGTGTGTGTGTGCAATTGAAGATGGGGATGAATTAAAGAGTGATTTTCAAAAATGAAAAAGGGAATGAAAAGGATAATAATAAAAAAATGATATTTTTTATAGGTAGTACATTAATACTGAAGGTAATGAGTGTATTTTGAGTTGATTCAAGCTCATATGCATGTGTATATGAATTATTTTGTATAGGGTTGCATATGTGAATTAAATACAGATTTGGGATGAAGTAGAAGAGGGTTTGGTGAGAGATTTTTGTATGGTTTTTGGAGTCAAATAAGGTAAAAATTAGATTAGTATATTTTTTTGATTTTATTTTAAGTGGTTTCATAATTTTTGGAGGCTTCCTTTTGAGGGTAGGCAAATTTTGGCGAAGGGTTGTTTTTTCATGTATTAAGTACAAAACTTGGTGCTGAGGGTTTGTATGAGTATGAAAAAGTGAAGGGGGTTTAAAATATTCAAAGATAAATAATTAGGTGTTGAAGACATTAGTTGAAAGGTTGACATCATCTGAGGTGGTTAAGCTGGTGCTTGATCACCTAGGGGGTTGTAGCCTCCTTGCTAGTTAGTGCTAGTGAAAGGGCAAGTGGGTGCTTGTCTAATTTAATGGGTGGGTTCTCCTTGATTAATTATTGCTCATATAGATTGAGGTAATACTTTATAATATAGTATTATAAATCTTATTTTAGTGGGTTTTATCCCCCATGAGGTTTTCCCACATAGATCTTGTGTTCATGTGATGTGTTCTTTTTATTCATGCTTTCTATGTATGTGCTTTCATGAAGTTGTTGTTAGATCAAATGATGTATGATTGAATGGATAATGAATAGTAAATGGAATTGGAATTAAATGTTTTCACACTAATTCAGCCCCATTCCCTCTTAGTTTTTTTTCTTCCAACATTTGGTATCCAAGCAGGTCTTTTTGTGAAGGCTTGATAGCTTGAAGGTGGTCCTAAGAAGCACAAAATGGCTAAACAGTTGAAAAGAGAGAATCAAGATTTGATGGATATGGTCAAAGCTCTCATGAAAAAGGTATGTGTTTGAATCTTAAGATAGTTGATAAAATAAAATAAGCAAAACTGGTTATTCATAATCTAAAGGATAAGCTAGAGGTTTTATGTACAAACCAAAGGTTAATGCAAGAAAAGTACAATATGTATAAGTCTAAGCTTGAAGAATTTGAATCCGTGGTGAATGTAGAATATGAAGTTTTAGCTCATAATTTTAAAAATAAGATAGAGGCTAAAAATTTAAGTTTGAAGACAAATGAGGATGAGTATGATCAATTGAAAACTGAGATAGATTCCTTAAAGATTGAGCATGAGAAGCTAGTGGTCAAAATGAGCAAGGTTGGGCAAGAAATGGTCACTTTCAGGATATGTGAGCTTGAATAAGGTCAAGATAAATAAGAAATAGTCAAAGAGGATGGTAAAATGAATGTATACAAAATAAAATTAGTTAGCAAACCAAATGATACAAGGTATGCTATATTCTTTCATGGTCATTGTTATGTGTGTCATCTTTTTGGTCACATGGAAAGGGATTGCAAAAGGAGAGGTAACTTGTCAAAAGGAGATCTTCATCACCATCATCAAGAAAAAGGTATGAATGATTTTTTTTTGTTTCAGATGTAATATATTTGGTCATATTGAAAAATATTTTATAAATAGGTTGAATGAGTTCTCAAGGCAAAACAAGGTGTATGGAGATTCTAGTGTGCAAGGAAGAGGTCATACATGGCTATGGAGACCTAAGACTATTAAGAAAGATCATAGTGAGACCAAGGATGATTTGATTGATGATAATATCATTCAAGATAATATGTTTGAAGATTTTTCAAGTATGGAAGAGATCTATAAGGAATAGATCTGCGTAACCACTTTCATAGATGTAGAGATGGATGAGCCAAACAAACCTATGAGGAAGCTTGGGAAAGAAAAGAAATCTAGTGAGAGTATGGAGATTTTGGAATCTCCTAATTTTTAGGTGTTTTAGTGCCTTATAATGTGAGGTGTATATATTATGATTCATAAAGGCATTACTCATTCTTTTGAAGCATCATGGTGTGATGTTGTAATGTTGAGAAGTGAAGACTAGTTCTTTGGGCCAAGGTATGTTCCTTGCTTTGAGATGCATATTTTTTAGTATGGATTATTTAATTTGATTTCAAGAATGTAAAATATGTATATAATATTTGAAAATATATGATAAGTGACTTGAAGGCCTATATTTTTTTGTGGAATAGGTTCTCTCTTTGAGAGTCCTTGGTTTGCATGAAGGGTCTTAGTGAAAGAAGAATTGTCATGGTGTATCTTGAAGTTGTGCTATGAGTTGGATCTTAATTATTGGTGGGAAGGTTTATATGATATTTTTAATTTTTCAAATTAGGTGTTTATATTATTGAGGCATCTCCTTGGTGCAAAGGTATGAATCTTTCAAAGGCATGTATTCTTGTTTGCAAAGTTTCTCTTTGAAGTGGCCTAGGAGTGGAGTATATTTCTTGAGCAAGATAGAGATTTTTGAAAGGTTCAGTATGTGAAGGTATTTTCGGTTTGAATAAGAAGGAATGTATGAGTTAAATAATATTTCATTCATAAGGTGCTCTAATGAGGCAGTTTATTCATGTTTTGTGCATTTTTGAGCTTGTGAGAATATTCGAAAAATGAGTGAAGGATATGTGATCTTTGAGCATGCTTGGTGGGAGTGTGCAAGGGAAAAAATGTGTGAGGAATAAAAGAATGATATTTTGGTTATTCATCTAATTTTTTAATATTATTTTTCATATTTTTTTTTAATTTAAGACAAGCAAAGAAAAATAGGGTGTCAAACATGCTTATTTTGAGGTAAGCTTATTGCTTTGGGCATGTTCCTTTTGTAAAAATTAGTTTTGGTTATTTGATGCATATAAAAAATTTTGTATAAATTTTTTTGAGGTATTTTGGGTCAAATAATATTAGAATTTTATTAAATTGTCTCATCAATAATTGTTGGATAGTTGTGGTGAGCCTTTGTGTACATGGAGGTGGTTTCTTGCAAGGTATGTTCTTGTAAGAGTGTTTACTTACATATGTTTTCACCATTTTGGTTTTTTTAAGATGGAATATGGAGTTAGGGAGAGATAGATCATGTATCTTGAGAAGTATGTTAATTTTTGGCATGTTTTCTATATTCTAAACTTCAAGGAGCCATTTGGGTTGAGGTATGTTATCTTCAATTGATAGAATGCAAGGTATGCATAAAGTGAGGGGGAGCTTATTTGAAATGTTTTAATTCCAAGGAGAAGGTATGATTGAGTAAAGGTTTATATAGGAGATGAGAATGATATTAGGGGGAGTAATTCTCATATGATTCTAGGTGAATTCCATGAGTTGTTTGTGTTAAGGTGTATGTTTGCTTTAATGGTTGCATGTTTGGGTAAAGAAAAGTGCTAGTTTGGTTCAAAGGTATATTGGAAAGGAAAGAAGAGGTGAGTTAAAGGTAAGGGGGAGTTTTTATAATATTTATAAGATGGTATTATCCATATATTTTTATTTTTAGGTCCTTAGGATCAGTTTTACCCACTTTGTCATTATGTCAAAGGGGGAGAAGGTTCATGTTGTGAGAAGGTTCTTGAGGAGAAAGAAGTTTGAGATGTTTATTGAGGTGTTGACATCAATTAAAAATGGGGATATTGTTGGATAATTTTCAGTGATGTCATGGAAGTGTCCATGTGAAGTGGAGAATTTTTAGTGATGTCAAAGTGAGTCAATGACAAAGTGTGCAATATGTGTGCCTTAGGGTGCTTAGAGTGTGTCTTCTTGTGGCTTAGTTTTCAAATGATTATGGATGTCTAGGGATGAATATGAGGTATTGATAGTTTTTTATGGGTCCTATTATAGGTATTAAATGATTTGGATCAAAGTGTGCATGGGTGGAATTTATATGGTGCTTCATTGTGTTCATCTAGGCATAAGTGGTCTTGTGGCAGAAAAATCTGAGTGGGCATATTGGTGACATCAAGATTACCACATGTGGATGAGTTAGAGAAATTTGGTAATATGGGTGTGTTAATAATTTTACCTAGTTTCTATGGTCTATGTTTAAAATCTTGAGGATGTGTGAGTCAAAAGATATGGCAGTGCAAAGTTGGTTTCTTTGGCAGATTTTGTTGTTTTTATACTTAGCCAAATTTGCATGATCTAGTGAACCAATCAGTAGTGTTTTCATCACATATTTTTATGAAGGTTGAATTTAAAGGTGAATAAAAAATAAAAGTGGTATATGACTTTATTTTAATCTATGAAAATTTATTATAGGTCTTTATAGTTAGTATAATTACAATTATTACTTGAGCAAGTTGACTATATTTTTTCTAGTGAGCCAATCTGTAGTGTTTTGATAATATCTTTTTATGAAGGTTGAATTTGAAGGTGAAGTAAAAATAAAAGTGGTATATGACTTAAATTTTAATCCAATAATTTTTTTATAGGTCTTGATAGTTAATATAGTTGTATTTATTGCTTGATCAAATTGACTTTGCCTTTTCAAAATAAAGTAAAGTACAAAGAATTAATTGTAGAAGACAATGCATTGATAAAATATTATTGGTATAAAAAATAAAGATAATTTATAATCCATATATATCACCTTAAAATTATTTTTGTGTCTTGAAATTTCATAAAATTTAAGATATTTTTGGTAAAATTTGACTGTATTTATTGTAGATTTGAGTGGGCTTCTTGCAGAGGTGTTTATGAGCCTTAGGAGGCTAAATGAAGGTGTATAATTGATTGGATGATTTTATTTAGGTATTAATATTTCCATCCATATGTGGATATTTCATATAAAGTATATATTCAGTGATTTATGGTCTTTTTAGTGAAGGCAGTGTTTTCCTAGTTATTTAAGCCTAATGGGCCTTTAACACCAAATGAACTGTTGTGAGTGTAAGCAAGGTTCAAATAGGTGTTGTAATATTTTTTATGTATTTATAACGTAATATATATTATGTGGTTGAATTAAATAAGCATAATAGTGGTGTTTTCTTTCTAATTTTCTTGGTGGAGTGCTAAAAGGTGAAGTGGATCTCTATGGGGCCTATAAAGGACACTTAAGCTTAAATAGAAATAGGAAATGGCTTAAGTGAGACCTATGGATGATATGGCCAACCTATGTAGGTGTTTTTGATATTTTACATGTGTGGGGAATTTTTTTTGGTCATCCATGATAGGTTGTGTATCATGAATAAGAGTTATTGTATTGTAATAGTGTTTTAATGTAACTTGTGCTTAAATGGGGGCTATTTCCTCAAGCCTTGTGAGTGGGGTTTGTGCCATTGGAATCATGAAGGACCTTATGAATGATTATGGATTATATGGTTCATGTACATAATGATATTTTGAGCTTGTTAATGTAATAAAAGAGGTATTGACTAACATAACTTGAGTGTAAGCTTGTGACAAGCTTATAGAAAGGTAATTTAGGTCCATGTTGGTGTGTGTGTGCAATTGAAGATGGGGATAAATTAAAGAGTGATTTTTAGAGATGAAAAAGGGAATTAAAAGGATAATAATAAGAGAATAAAAATGTTTTTTAAGGTATTACATTAATACTGAAGGTAATGAGTGTATTTTGAGTTGATTCAAGCTCATATGCATGTGTATATGAATTATTTTGTATAGGGTTGCATATGTGAATTAATTACAGATTTGGGATGAAGTAGAAGAGGGTCTGGTGAGAGATTTTTTAATGGTTTTTTGAGATGATAAATGTACCAATCATATTATTATATTTTTTTAATGTGATTTCAAGTGGTTTCATAATTTTTGGAGGCTTCCTTATGAGGGTAGGCGAATTTTGGTGAAGGGTTGTTTTGGCATGTATTAAGTGCAAAGCTTGGTATTGAGGGTTTGTATGAGTATGAAAAATTGAAGGGGGTTTATAATATTAGAATATCCATAATCAGGTGTTGAAGACATTAGTTCAAAGGTAGACATCAGATTTGAGGTGGTGAAGTTGGTGCTTAATCACCTAAGGGGTTGTAGCCTCCTTGCTAGTTAGTGCTAGCTAAAGGGCAAGTGGGTGCTTGTCTAATTTAAGGGGTGGGTGATCTTTGATCAGTTGCTGATAGCTAAAGGGAAAGTGGGTGCTTAGCCAATTTAAGGGGTGGGTGATCTTTGATCAGTTGGTGCTAGTATAAATTGAAGTAATACTTTATAAGATAGTATTCTAAAGCTTGTTTCAATGGTTTTCTCCCCCATGAGGGTTTCCCATATAGATCTTGTGTTCATGTGATGTGTTCTTTTGATTCATGCTTTCTATGTATGTGATTTCATGAAGTTGTTATTAGATCAAGTGATGTATGATTGAATGGATAATGAATAGTGAATGGAATTTAAAGTAAATGTTTGCACACTGATTCACTCACTCTTAGTGTTTGTACTTCCAACAAGTGTCACCATTACCCTAGATCTAGTAGAGATATCAAAGCTAGGAAAAGCCTAACCAAATGAAAAAGTACCACATTACTAGTTGTTAGTGTGGCCAATCCCTGGAACCTATTAGGGATGTGAGGTACCAAGAGATATGGGCTGAATGAAGAGGCAATACATTATTAGTTATCATCATGGTGAGTCCCCTAGACCTATCATATATGTTAGGGCCCGGGAGAACTTGACTGAATGAAGAGGTGTTATGTTGAATAATATGAAGATGAACTTATTGCCACCAAAGGCCTTGGTTAGCTTAGAATGAAGTAGGGATGAAATTATAAGGCCTATAAGAACATGCCTCATGTCCCTAGGTGACACATCACCTAGTCTAAGATAATAATATAGAATATGGAACCATTCCTAGCCAGATATAATAATGTGTCATGTCTTCATTTCACATTTAGATGCTACTGGGACCCACGTCTTTATTTCATCTCATTTTTTGGGAACAAAAACATGTCACATGATAAATAAAATAAACTATAATCCATGTTTAATTTTTTATATTGCACCAATTTTATTGGATAATTCAACTATTTTTTCTTTTATTAATCTAAAATACAATAATTTTCCCATGAAATTATTCATGCCACCCTATTTTAACCAATAGAATACAATAAACCATTTTATTTTGTATTTATTAAAATGCAAATATTTCAAACCTAATGTTAAAATGAAAAAGTGCTCAACTTTGATTAGCTACATGTTTCCATATGAAAATTATTATGTTAAATCAATTATAATAGTTACTTGCTATGCAAGTACTAATAAGATATATTAATTAATTTTTATTAATTAATTAGATTAATAACAAGAATCTAGAAATTATACCATTAATTTTTTTTTGTGTGTGTCTCATTTATTTTAAGATGATTTTTAAAAATAAGTAGTCATTATATTAATGATATATTTTATTGTGAATATTTTTTAGTAACTAGTATAGATATATCAAATATATTTATTTGAAATATGTGGAAAGATAACAATTTTAAGGTTTTTATCTTGGAAAAATTTCACATTGGTTAATAATTTTATTATTTTCTCTATTTGTTTTCCTTTAACTTGAGTCAAATGACATTAATATAACTACACCATTATGTCGGGCCCAAAAAATATTTTTGAGAAAAAACAAATAGGCTCTAAACTCTACCGTATGGCTAATATATTACAATTTTTAATTGACTTATCCAAACAAGAAAAAAAAACTTGTAACTCAAGGTGAAATGGACATAAAATTTAATGGCAAACATAATTGTGAACAACTCACTATATTAAAATCCACCGCCCATTACTATTGTAAAATGCCTATTAGTAGAATTATTGTAAAGTAATGGGATTCAATTAATATAAAAGTATCGTAAGTATTTGTAAGTGGGGGAGGAATGATGAATGTAATCACTTCTCATTTCCTATCCTCTTTTCATATTAGTAAATCTTTTGAATTTCCATGTTAATACATATATCTTAAATACATTTATCTCAAATATATTGAGAGATATCAATCTCAAGGTTCTTATCTTAGATTTTTCACATCCCACATTTATTAATAATTATATTACATTCTCTACCGATTTCCCACTGATAAATGGACCAAATATTGCTAAATCACTATGTTAGATTTGAAAAATATTTCTAGGAAAAAAAGGGGGCTCCAAAATCCACCATGTGGTTAATAAGATATTACAATTTTTTGATTGACTTTTCCAAAAATAAAAAACTTCTAAGTGATAACCGAATGGATATCGAATTTAAAGTTGAAATATCCCTAAAATGATCAAATGGATTTTAAATTTAAGGTTGAATATAATTATGAACAACTCACTCCATTACACTCCCTTGTTACCATTGTAGAATGCATATCAATGCAATTAAATTTATTGTGTCTCACAATTCTTACCAATGGGGCACTAACCCAATTACAACCCAATCATATGTTTTTGTTAACTAATTAAAGGCTTCCACAATCAATTTAATTATTCTATTAATTTTTGTGGGATTTTATTTATATGTGTTAAAATCATCTTAAGATGACGTTCATCAATAGCTATTATTATAATGACATTTTAACTGTATGTATTATTTTTAAATAATAATCAAAAGACAAATAACCTATTTAACACATAATTATTGTATATTTTTTTAGTAGAGGAGAATGTAGACTCATAAAAATGACCCTATGCCATTAATTAGTGTATTTTTATTATTAATTCAACATGCTTGTTTGTGTAATTTTATTTAGTTTAACTCCCAAAAGTAATATTTGGGTTGGTTATTTCTTCTTCAAATGTTAATGATGATAATGATACGAATGCTAAAGAATCTCAAAATGATTAGTGGAATGAAAATGATGAAGAGGATTATTTGTGTGCTCAAGATAATGTTAATATTTATCATATGCCTTATTGGGTTTATAATTGATAGTGTTAGAAATAATAGTAATGTTGACCCTGATACATCTCATCCTTCTCAATTTAGGAAATATCTTTTAGAAAAACCCAATGAAAGTGTAATATGGATGAATTTTATTAAGGAAGTTGTTGTAGCCACATAATGTTGGTAATATTTAGCATGGTTTTGTGTATATGGGTCATTGTTTCAAATTAGATACTTATTTGAACCTTTCAGTGTGTTTTTGTGTTTCATTTCTTCTCCATATGGTCTTATGTTGTTCTTCTTATTTTATTTTATCTCTCCCATGTGTTTTATTTATGCATAGAGGTCATTTCTTATCTTTCCATTGTTATTTATGCATATGGATCATAATTGACATTTTTCCAATTTTAATCTAGTCACAATTAATCATCCATCAATTACAACCCTTTTGTATTTTTGGGCCCTTCTGCCACTCTTCCTCATTTTTTTGATGTGTGGACCCTTGATTATCATTGTTCCATATTTTCTTGTGATAAATTATATTACAATAGGTTTTATTAAACTTAATTCAAATTTGAGAAGTCTATATATATATAAATCTTCCTAAAATTATTTTAATGACAAATATCAATCTATTTACCCTAATTTTGATTTTAAGAAAAATAAGGAATAAACTAGTTTCAATTAAATAGATCCGAACACGAATAAGCATACATGATTGAAATTACATAATACCCAAATCTATCTAAAGGCTAAGATGAAAAATAATTCCAAGTGCCACAAATAAAACTTGAAAAAGCAATGTAAATAAAAAGGGGCAAGAAATGATCATATATGTCTATTATTCTAGAAATATGAGATTATAGATAGACTATGCAAATTGTGTGCAAAACATGATCCTAAATTATAGAAATTATGTGATGCTCCTAGATATAACTATTCCTATGTTTATCACATAAGGACATACTTATATATACACGAC
This sequence comes from Torreya grandis, assembly GCA_037957365.1. Classification (NCBI taxonomy): domain Eukaryota; kingdom Viridiplantae; phylum Streptophyta; class Pinopsida; order Cupressales; family Taxaceae; genus Torreya; species Torreya grandis. The sequence goes on from JARHVA010000624.1 coordinate 3,977,578, forward strand.
TATCCAATTGTGCCCTAGTTTATCCTACTGGGATGCTTTAGTCTATATTTTTATCACATACACATTGCCACCTTCTTGTTTTTCATGTACCTTCACTTTGTAGATATGTCAAGTAGAATGTGTATAATATAAGAATCTCTTCCTTGACCTAACTTAACACTCCAAAATAAAAAAAATAGTTATGGATTCAGGAAAATTTTGAATCAACATTATAATCTACGTATCTTACATGCACAAAATCAAACCTCCACATAATTATGTAAGTGTGTGGATAAAATATATTTAATTAGGGTTTGTGAACATATTATTCCCTATAAGTGATGATGCAACTACATGAATTCTAATACCCTCCTTTGGTAGAAGGGAAATTTTGAGAGACCAAGTTAAAATGATAATGTCATAAGTGTAAAGGATATGAGTCTCATGTTTTCTTCCAAGCTTGATTATTGATATGGATATCTCCCTTTTTGATGTCTAACATGTAACTTCCTTATATATTTTTAAATGGTGTGACAAGACCTTATATATAGGCTAATAGAAGATAACTTATGCATGCTAGTTGAGTATGTAAAAAATCAAGAGTAAAAATACATGATTCATGTAAATGGTCTAAAGGGCCCACAAAATAAGAAGGGAAAAATGCATGAAGTGTATTGGTTTTTGACCCATTCAAACCCGTATAGTGTATGGGTTTGACCTAGGAATGACATTGGTTCTATTTTTGAGGCAAGGCTACATAATAAGTGAGAAATAGTCTATATATATTAATGAATAACTTTTTTATAAGTGTTAATGTGTTTTTGGGCTCAATGGACCAAGTAAAACTATTGTGAAATTGAGATAGTTTTATAAATAAGCTAAAATGTACATTGTTTTCAAATAAGGATAATTAGGGATAAGACACTAGGAGTAAGGGTCTTGTGCAAAATATAGGTGTCTACATAATGCCCCCTCTTTGACATGATAATTTTAATGAAATGCTTGTGTGTGTCAAAGAATAAATGAAAATAATTTAAAATATGCACCTTCACTTACCTAGGGAAAGATGAAGGGTTTTTTATGCACACTTGGGCTAGGATTTCATCCACACCATATAGTTGATATACTTGAAATAGGTTCTATACTTTTTAAGTTGTAAAATGCTCGTGATTTGTTTTTTATTTAAAAAAATAATAATCAACCTTATCTTTAACTTTGAAAAGAGGGAATAGAAATGAATACACCTACTTGTATCATTCTAAATGATGTACTAACAAGACTTTGATAGGTGTTGAAATATATCCAACACTTCTCTAGGATCTTCATAAACCCAATCCACTTTTTGATCAAGGAATTAGATAAATTTTCCACTGTAACTTTGCCACTTTGAATATTTTAGTTTTAAAAATGTCATAATATATGCCTGAATTTTGAGGTAAGGGATGAAGAACTTGTGCGACAATTACTCATCTCAAAAGAAAAGGTTAAATGAATCGTATGTTAAAAAAAAAAAATCCAAAGTGTGTTACAATCCTATAAACATATGAATTGGAATCTTTCCATCATTGTAAAATTTTGTATAAATCATAGGAATAATTAGACAAAGCATGTTATAATCCTAAAAACATATGTAATTTGATATTTTATACAATTGTAATGTCTTAATTTTTTTCCATATTTGAAAGTTTGAATTTGCATCTACCTATGCCATATAAAATCATGTAAAGTGTAATCTAACATAGGGGAAATAGTATCATATCAAACATAATAATATAGAGTATGATTCCCCCTTTGGCAAAGAAACTAAGAAATAGGTATTATGCCTCATTTGATAAAGAAAAATAAGAAATAATAATTATGCCCAAAAATGTCACATCCAAGCCCCTACCTAGGCTAGATAAAGTAATGAGAACACACATAAGTAACATGCCCCCATATATTCATGGTAGAAACCATTGAAATGTAGGCAAAACATAAGTATAACACAATATAGATATATAAGCATGATAAAAAGATTATTGTAAAATTATATTATAATAATAGAGTGATATTACATCTTGATTTTCCTCTAGCCTCATTAATCTATTAATTACTAGATTCTATGGTTTATGATTGGTTAACTTAATGTGTTAAGTATGTAGATTCTTAATATGTTAATTGTGGATGGTTATTTATTACTTGTGATTATGATAGTTAAATTATTTTTAGTTGTTCGTATGGTACATTATGATCATGATTATGTAATTTATTCTATTAAAATAGTTTATTATAATTATTTCATAATATGGTATAACTACTATTTATTGTACCGAGGTGGATGCAGGATGGAGTCCACCCTCCTAACTATGACTAAGGAAGGGTATCATTGAAGAGGATGAAGCATATGAAGACAAGTGGGGGATGAAAGAATGAGATGAGAACCATGCACACACCACTTAGAATAGATGTTTATTTTTTAATTGTTAGTTGGTTATTATTTATTGCTTACAACATGCATTAAATAACTAAAGTGTTTTCTTCATTTGGTAGTGGTTAAATTACCATGATTTCTATTACTTAAACTCTTTCTAAAGAATATAGGATGTGATTGCATAATTTAATGTTTTTTTTGGTTATAATACACATTTATAATCATCATAGCTTGTGCTTTGATGTCCTTGTATGATCTTTCTATGATGTGAAGTCTTATTCCTTTGTCTTGACAATGACTGCACTTATGACTGGTATTATCTAGTTTAAATATCATGTTTGGCATGATTGAAATGATAATTAAGACATTTGAAGTCTATTAGATAGCATGTTATAAATCTCTATGATGTTTTAACCATAGTTGATAAATGTATCATATACATACCCAATAACTATTCAAATGGTTGTTTTTAATAGGCAAATGACATGTTTAACTTAAAAGGATTGTTATATTAATCATTGGCATATTGTTTTGTTAACATTTGATTCTAACCTTAGACCATGATATAGTCTATGAAGGTTATAATTTTAAAGGAGATGCATGATGATTAGTTTTGTTTGGTCAAAACATAATCTTAAGTTATAATGTTAATGTGATTATTTTTGTTTGGTATATTCAGGGAATATAGGGTTTTCAAGCTATTTATTTCTAGAATCTTCGAGTCATTATGGGAATCACCATTGAATTAGTTTGATAAATGGTTTGGTCATGATGATTTTTCTATTAGATGAACTGGACGTTGAGGATTTTTGGTCAAGTTATCATGCTAGAATTTCATTAAATAATTATGGAGAAATGGTGTTTGGTTATGAAAGACCTAGATTTGTGGAGATATTTTGGGGAATTTTGGCATGTGAAATTGGGAATCAAAGGGATAAATGAAAATTGAGGGTTTTGGAGAAAAGGATGGTGGAAAGAAGAGCTTGGAGTAAAATACGCTGGTCTTGCACTACCTGGATTTGCATTTTGAGGTAGGGTTTGCTTAAAATTAATCTCTAGTTTATAATTTTAGAATGTGATTGGATATGTTAGATATGTCATTTATTATTTGAAATGAGTTATTTTGTTTTCTATATAGAAAATTAAAAAAAATACTATAGGGTAATGCATGTAGATGGTCTTAAGGATGGGTATGACCCATCCATAGGGCCACATACATATAAACCCTATTTCAATTGTGAATGACTATGTATCAGTTGCATTAGGGAATGGAAAACAAACTAGGGTTATCATTTTATTTTTTGAGAAGAGCTAACTATAGAGTTGATTATTTTTGGTTTGTTAATTGAGCCTTTCATTGTGTTTGTTGGATTATTAAAAGGTCAAATTTACCAAAATTATGTATAAAAATTACATTTGTTGTGCTCTTTTTGGATTTGATATTAAGGTTAAGGTTATGAGTTTTATGTTTTAAAAAAATTATACATTAATGTTACTTATAAGTGACCCTGGGGATGGGTTCGACCCATCCATAGGGTCAAGTACAAGGAGCCAAATTTTATTAGTCTGGCTGCATGTGTATAATGTAATTTTAGACTAAAAATTATGGGTTTTTATTTATGAATAATGTGCTTTGAGTTAGATCATAAGGAAATGATGGATACTTTGTAAGTTGTTGAATTCTCTTAATTTTTAAGTGAAGGAATGAACTAGGTATACATATCAGTTATGTTTGTTTTGTGTCTCTTTTAAACTAAACTATATGGGCTCAAGTGTTATGAGTAGTTGTATTTATTTAAGATTATTTTTAGTTGAAATTAATTTTATGAGTTGATTAAATTATGTACAAGGGTTTATTTATGAATAACCCTAGAAATGGGTTCAACCCATCCCTAGGGTCAAGCATAAATAAATTAATCCTTGCCAATTATGGTTAAGTCAATGAATGTTATGAGGATTGAAAATATTTGTGTTTTATTTATATATATCTTTGTGTTTGACAAAATATATTATGGAATGAGTCATGACGATAAGATGGACTGAGTATTGTTTAGAGGCATTTAGTTTAATTAATTCTATTTTGGTTGATTATTTCCAAAATGATGTATGCCTATGTTTGATTTATAAATTTAATGTTATGATGAGAAAATAATTTTTGAGTGTTTCATATAGTTAGAGGATTGAATATAATATATATAATTGATTTTGTAACTATTATGCAGTTTTAAAAGATACTCAAGTTTTGTAATTATGTTTGGAAAGTTAAATCAAACTATTTATCTATGACTAAGGTCTTAAAGTTGAATGGTTGATTTAAAACATTTGTTTGAATAAAATTTAATGAGACTATTGAATTTAAACTAAGTTTTATATATGTGTGTGTGTGTGTATACCTATATATATATATATATATATATATATGTATGTATATGTGTGTGTATACCTTATATATGTGTGTGTGTGTGTACATATATATATATATGTATGTATGTATGTATGTATGTATTTATGTATATGTGTGTGTATACCTTATATATATGTGTGTGTGTGTGTGTGTGTGTGTGTGTGTGTGTGTGTGTGTGTGTGTGTACCTATACCTATATATATATAGGTATACACACACACACATAAGGTATACATACACATATACATACATACACACACACACACACACACACACACACACACACACAGACACACACACACACACACACACACACACACATATATGTATATGTGTGTGTATACCTATATATATACATAGTTAATGTATATATAATAGTTGTGACTATACATTAACTGATGGTTTCTTTGGGTTGGTATATTATTATGATGTATATTAATTTGACCTATAATTAAACTCAATTTGGTGTAATTTATTCAATTACCTATATTGGTAGTTATTGCAAGAATATTTAGATGGTAGTTCGACTGTAAAATTGGGATGTAGAGAGGATTATTAAATTATATAAGTTATTATCAGGTTCTTGTTATATATTATTAATATATTATGTGGTTAATCAAGAAACAAGAATTACGTAGATACATAAATAGTAACTTATGAGTAAATTGACAAATTTGGGAGTTAGATTGTTAAACAATAAGATGATTAATTTAATGGAGGTTTAATTAATCATTATTGATGTGTATATATTAAATAAATCAGACAGTTTTATCTATATGACTATATATAATGATAGTTAGCTGATTTATATCAGTTAGATGTAATAGGTGAAGAATTTGGTAATTAATGATTTACTTGAATTATTATGTGTTATGGCATTTTATATGGAAGTCTATTATTTAAATTTATTAATTTAAATATAGTTTAAATATAAATAAATTTGGTATTAATGACTCTAATCAAATAGGTGAGGTGGGATTATCTACTTACTTAGTGACACTAATAGGTAAAATAAAGTTATTCGAATGAGTTGTGTGTGTGAATTTGATAGATATTGAGATCTAGAAAACTATATTAAAACTTTGGGCAAAGTAATGTTTATGGTTTGAAGATTGTCATTTCATTTGTTTGATTTAGTTTACATCTATTTCATGATATCATGTTATAACATATTTATTTATGATATACTGCATGTGATAGTTATCTCACAACACACAAGTTTTTAGTTGACTTTCTTGATTTTTGCATTATCACTATTTGCCCATCCATGAAGAGATGTCCATTCTCTTGTTGGGAGATTTTGTGTGGGATAAATGGTCCATGGTTGTTATGTTAAATCACTTAGATGATACTCTCCCTCCCCTTACATCAGTTAATTGATAGAGGCTTTACTCATGATTATATTTGGATATTAACAAGTTCATTGAGACTCATATATTCTGTGGAATATTGTACATTTATAATCTGATATTCATATGTGTAATATTGATTCATGTACTAATTTATGTTAATTTAATAATTTCATTAGTTAGTTGTTTATATTTGTACCTATTTTATTATTTAATCAGTAGTGGTTGAGTTATTAACCTGGGCAATTTTTTACTTTACTATGTTATACTTGGGAAACAAATCAACATTTATTATTAATTGATAATTAGATAAATGAATAAAATATTTAACCTATTGGTTAATAAAATAGTTTAATTTAATGATGCATTTATTTAAAAATCATTAAGTGTTGAAGTAATCTGTTATTGATTTAGAAAAAAATTGACCTATTTCTAGTTAACCCTGAGGGCTTGTTACAAGTGCACTCAAGTTAGAACCACATACTGTTAGTTACCACACTAAGTGATAAAATACACTAAGACATGACTTGCACAAAACATTAGGACAATAGTATCCTATATAAATAATGATATACAAACAATCAAACACATGCATAGATTAACAAACATTTACACACAAATAATCAATGTAACAATCACAATTTAAAATATATATGTGATTAGAGATACAAATTCTAGTGGAAGATGTAGTAATAAATGTAATATATCTCAATATTATAAATTAAAATCAATGATAGATATCATGTTGCAATAATCCATTGAAATTGCAGTTCCTTAAAGCTAACATTATGTCGTCTATAAAATTTCCACTTTAAGATGTGGGCACACTTTGTAGAATCCAATATTATGTAACTTATGAATTTACATAGAGTTAACTCAAGAAAATACCATGAAAATAATATGTGTAAACCATGGATGATGAAAACCTATAACATAGGTAACACTTAACATATACAAAGAAATGCTTTTGAATTTTTTTAATGTTTTTGAATTTTGCTAATGTTTTTGAATTTTTGAATTTTGTCAATGTTAATATGTTTCAACCCCTAGATGGGAAAGATATAAGCTATGTAGGTATCAATCATGATAATCACAATGTGATAAAGTGGATGAATACTGTATTGAGTATCATGTGTAGACACATAAATTTGGTAATAGACACTTTGGCATAATTTGACATAATTGGGAATCACACATACATTTGAATCTTGTGCACACTTTCCCATATCTATATACATGTCAATTATATTAGATAACTCTATTAAATAGATACACTTATTTAGGATTAGTCTATTATATAAAAAAACCTTTAAAATACTAATCAAACCTTCTCTATATCTTAGATCACCAATTTACACTCCCAAGGAAATATTGGTAGCAACTAAACAATTATGGTTGTTGTAAGTATTTGCCTCTACTCATAGTGTCTAGGAAAACTCAATGAATATTTTTACAATTTTTAAGTATCCATTAGGTCAATTTAGACACATTTCATGTGTCAATCATAACTAGATATAATAAAGAGTCAATTATATATATGAATCAATCATAGGGTTATACTCATCTTGGCAAGTCCTAAGAAAATTAAGAATTTAATTAACACTCTCTTAAGATATTATCACAAATAGATACACATATAAAAACCCCTCCAAAGATTATCCATAGAGGTAAGTTTAAATACACACAAAATTTAAGTTTTATGGTTCCAAGTGTCAAAATCTAAACATTGCATTACAATCTAGATTGATTAAGATGGTGCACACACACACATAAGCAAGAGGACTTAATATAGTTTAAGCCATGTTTGGAGTATTGGAATATAAGAAGTGCTAAACTATTTAGTGGGGGTGGTTGGGGTTTTATAGCCCAAAATACTAACCAATTTTTCAAGGGTTATCTTGTGGTTAAAATCATAACTATGGTTTGGATGGAAGCAAAAAAGAAAACATGGATCATCACACATGACCAAAGGTTATAACACATACACAAATTTTTTATAAGTGTAGGTTTAGGGGATTTAGGAGTTATAGACCCATATAGTGCAAAGGGACACTACTAGTAAAGCCTAAAAAATATTGGTTACTATAGACATTAGACTTTATCAGCTACATCTAGGTAGGGTTTAAACCATTTTTTATTTGAGCAGTGACAACATAGGTACAAAGTATTTTTAGATATAGAGTCACCTTCTACGAGTAATTCATAATTAAAACTAAATAATTACATTTCTCTCCTCATGATTTATCAATTATAAATTTTATAAGTGTAATATATAGAATATTCATTGCAATTTAAATTAGTACTTTGTTTATATATTTTAAATAATCTAATTATTTTTAGTTTTAACTATTTTAAGACACAATAATCCAAAATAAATAAAACATCACGATCCATATAATAATGTAAGCTAAATATATAATGAAGGTCGCAAAATTTATAATAAAATTAAAATATCAAGGTAATATGATATAGTTGATTACATGGCAAGTCCAAATAGTAAATGAATCCTAAAATAAGGATAATGATGTACATGGAGAAGATTTCATGCCTCCCAATGTAAAAATATTCAAAGAAAGATATAGGAATGATAATAAATTATATTTCAATGTAATGTTTATATCATAGAGTTTGAAGCTAAAAATATATAGTGCTATTTTATATAAGAAACATGTGTGGGTACAATGCCCCCATAGGCACATATAGGTCATGTACACCAATGTGGAATATATAATCAAGTGAAAATGCATATGAAAATTAAGCAATGCCAAGATGTAAATGATGCCAATGACATGAAAGACCCATCTAATTTAATAAGGCAATAGATGTAAGTAATATGGCATGCTAATGTGATAAATGTATAATAAATATAATGCATAAGATGAAACTATGGGTGTCATGGCCCTATGCGTAAATTATAATAAATTAATACTCAAATAAACTCATAATATATTTTTTGATGTGTCATTTGGCATGACTCACCAATTTTAGGCTTTTAAGGCAATGAAGCCTGTCAATCCTCTCTTAGAAGTACTCTTGTGAGTTGGGTCTCCCCAAGGTCTTTATCTACTGGGTCATAGTGCATTGATCTTCACTCAATTGTGTGTTGTGTATTATTCCAATCAAGGGGCCTGTTAGTTTTAGAATTTAAAACTTTGTTTTAGCTTTTAATAGATGTGAGGGATATGCAAGTTTTGTTATCTCATTCATACGAGTTTTAATCATACTTTAGAGAATAATGAATTGAATAATTTATTTTCCTAAATGAAAATTAACATTTATATTTAAATAATAGAAAGTGAAACTACTTTTTAAACATTCATTTCATTATTAATATTCAACAATATGATAAGAAAAACAATGAAAGAGAATTTGCAACCAAGGTTTAATGTTCAAAGTAGATTGCCTTTAGATGAAACCCTAGCCTAACTAGATTAATAAAAAAGAGTAAAAGAAAGGGAGAAAAGAATAGAATATAGGGGAAGAGAAAGTAGAACGGAAAATGACACCACCACCATTTACACGTGTAAGTAATGAAAATAACAACTCTATAGCTTCAATTGATAGAAATATTCACTTGAATAACACATTTAGGTTTAACAAAATCATCACCTAGTTACAAATTTCATTAACATAACAATAATTTCAAATCAAATAATGGTAAGAAATTACACTATAAATCATAAAAATATATGTTTCAATGTTTCCTCACTTAGAATCAATAAGGGTCAACCCTTTGAAATAACTATGGGTTAGCTATTTATAACAAATTTGGTGAGTTATGGGAAATAATTCTCCCCCCAAAAGCAAAAATAATTTTAATTTGAAATTGATTTGCACTTTTCCATTCTAAATTAATCTCCTTGCACTTTAGCTCCATTCACACCTACAAAATAGATAAAACAAGATAATTTTGGGCATAGGTGAATACAAATGACTTTTAAGTTAATTAAAATGTACTTTATAAACTTAATCACAAAGGTACAAGTAGCTTTTTATTGTAAATTTTTTTGTTGAAATTGACCATGTCATATATCCTATGCTAAGACCAACTTTCCAACACATTAGATAGTTTGAAAAATGGACCCCTAATTTGTAAAATATGGATGAAACTGCCCACCTAGGTCATTCAGGGTCGTCGAGTAACAAATTTTTGAAATCAAGGTAAAAACACATTAATTTATCAAAAATTAAATAAAATATTGATTAATTACAATAGTTTCATGTGATTTCACCTTTGCAAGCCCTAGGAACATGCCAAATGATCACCATCCATGTGGTCGTGCATCCTGGGTCTTTTGGATGCTTGAACAACCACCATTCATGCGGATGACTGCACATTTATAAAATGAAACTTAGTTTTATCCTCTTCCCAAAAAAACAAACTCATGAAAACCATGTGGGTTTGAATGTTTTGTGGGAGTTTTGGAGGTCATTTTATAGAAAACCACATATTTCTAAAACCATAGATTTCTAAAACCATGGTTTTTCAAAACCATAAAACTTTTTAAATTTGGATCATACGGTCATGGTTCATTTAAAGTATTTTTTTAATTTTGATTTTTAACCTTATATGGCACTAAAAAATCATTTTTGAATTTTATTTTTGTAGTGAATGATTTTTTAACTAAAATATTTGTAGACTAAAGTCCCTTTGAATAGGTTACTCCACCGATAAACTAGAGGGTTAAGATGACATTTTTAGTTAGAGTGTTAAACATAAAATTTCCCTTTAGGGAACTAATAATTTCTTCTAAGATAATTTATAAGCCTTATAATTCACACAAACTAGGATACACGTAGACAAAGTGGGGCACAAGTGCAAATAACTGAGCAAACAAGACATTCAAATGTAGATTCAAGGGCAAGGCTTTGTTTTCATGCTAAGTGTTAAATATGAAATTTTCTCACATGGGCATAATATTTATAATGGAGGTGGTTGTAGGACATGATTTGAAATGCAAAATAATATATACCATAAAAATAATTTTGAAGTGTTGATACCAATGAGTCGTGAATGCAAGCGAGAGCGATAAAAAAAATTAAAAAGAGGTTTCCAAATTCTAAGAGAATTAGGGCATGTTAAGCAATTGTAGTTACTATTTTATGGATTATATATCATGCCATTCTTATACACTTGACAAACTTAGACCTTTATTATTACTCTCTATTTTAGACCTATCCCACTTTTGAAAGTCTTACATCTATTCGATCTTGTGTCCCTTGGCTTATCTCTTGGTCTGAACAGTCTTATATTGATGACCCAAACCTACCCATAATGCTTAAAAGCTACTTATCTTCTTCCTTTTCAAGTTTTGAGTCTGTACCTAATTTTTTGTTCCTTAGACACTAACATCTCAGACATACACCTACATAAAAGCAAGTGTCCTACTTCGATGCAAGTGTTTAATGCCCTAAATTCATCTAATTTTAAAATGAAATGAATCTTAATGGTTAGCCTAAGTGATTTAATGTGAGTTACTTCTCCTAAGGGATTGATATAAATAAAAAATCAACCCTCATTCATTCCTACCTAGAAAATACCAAAAAAGACCAAGGTAACTTATTAAAAGCATTCTATCAAACATTCAATTGATCAAAACTTCCCCATTTTCTCCTATTTTCATACCAGTCATAGGGATAATAGATCTACATATCTAAAGTAGCTAAGGAGCAACCCAAGAGATATGTTTTCCAAGTTACAAGCTAGGTCACTGTTGTACTTCCTTATCACATATTGTATGATTCACACATAAGCTAACACGTAGGGGATAACTACACCAATCTAAGGTTGCCTTCAAAGTATTGAATATATAGGCAATACTCCTTTATAGAGGAGTCTTTGGGGTCATATTGATACAATGTGACCACTAACCTATTTTTCCCTAAGGTCACTATGAATATATAGAACCAAGGTTTTAAAATTTCATGAGGAGTGATAGTCCATGACAAACCCCCGTATCTAAATGCACTAGAGAAAATGTGAAGACAAACCCAAAATCATCAAGGTGGTTGCATCTTTTTATAGCAAGTATACTATACAGGAGCACCTATATCAAGTTTAGAGAGTAATGTTAATGCAAATGTCCAAGGCTGATGCTAGTATCTACACTTTAGAAGCACTCAATCCAAAATTTAGCATCTTTTCTAGGATCCTCTTCTAGTGATCACAAAATTTTAATTTTTATTCATGAAGATGATGATACTCATATGCCTTGATTTAAAAAAGGTGGTGGTTGGAACTAATGATAAAACCTATCAAAAAAATCACCATTGTTTCAATGGAATATCTTAAATCTATGATGATCACTATTTGGGATATTAAAAAATAGGTTTCTATACCTCAAATGCAAATGTCTTTCCATAATACTAATGTAAATGTGACTTCATTTAACAATCAACCTCTTGCACAATGTATACTTGAATATCCTTAGCCACAAGATTTTAAACTACCAAATTTAACTATATTTTTGAGTCATAAGGACCCATTCAACCAGATGATTAACCATGTATATTATTTTGGTCAATGGGCAAACAATGGCAAATTATTGCTAAAAGTATTCCACACAAGCATTTCTGATGAGGCTCACAATTGGTTTTATATCCCAACAAAAGGTTCCTTAGCCACATTTCCCAATTGGATGATGATTTCTTCATGGATTTAAATATCCACAAGGTTCCAAAACTTACATGAACACATTTTCACAATTTCAAGCAACATGGTGATGAATACCTTCAAGATTATACTATTTGATTCAAAAGTGCATCATATGAGCTAGCATTTAGACCCTTAAATTTGGAATTGTAATTTATTTTTAGTAGAGGGATTCTTTCCCCATTAAAGGAAAGAACATTTCATAAATAATATTAGTCATTTACCCATTTATATAATGATGTGCATAGATATGCTTCCTTCATAATTAATCATTTAAAAGAACTTAACATACCTCTATCCAAATACAAAAGTTTTATCCATCACATAAAGGAAGGAGATAAATTACATAAGGAGAATTATGAAAAAAAATGTGGTATTCCTTATCTTTATATGACCAATTTGCAAATGTTACTTAACATGGGGACAATACAATGTGTCTATCCTATGTACTAATCCCAAAGTGAAAAAAACAAAAATCATCCATGTTAACAAGATTTAATAATTACATTATTTATGGGTGGCGAATTTTTTAGCATAACCATATTGATCCTACACAAGGAAAAATTACTTGGAATGTAATATGTTTACAACAAATTGGCTTCAATTTAATAAACTTATAAAAAAAAGAGGTTGGAAAGGCTCCCATGGCAACATAATAATAACAATTGATTATGGTCCTAAAGTAATTCAAACATGGGTTTGGGTTATGCTTACCACATATCCATATGCATTTACACTAAGAAATCTTTGGCTATACCAAATGGAAGCAAAAATTGATCCAAATCAGTAAGGTATTTCCTTTCCTTATGAAGTAAAATTGATCCATATTTCAAATGATATCATTAGTCCTTCTGCTACACATATAAAACATGAGTAGGAACATGCTATGTACCTTTTCAACTTATTAAATCATGATGAAAATAAAGTAAAATATCCAACTCAAAGTTGTTAGGCACCGAATGGGGGAGATAACTATGACCATCCATTGGATGAGATCATAGAGTAGTCTCTTCAAATATTTAAAAAATACAAATACACACACACATAGACATACATATACATATACATATACATATACACACACACACACACACACACACACACACACACACACACACACACACACACACACACACACACCCACACACACCCACACACACACACACATTCAAATATCCAAAAACACTTTCAACACTTACATATTCTATTGGCTTCTTGGCATCTATGTGTTAGTTTCATGTTAATGGATGGAACATCAATTACTTATATATACACGTGTGTCATGATTCTACATGAGTGTGATACATGCATACATAGATACATGATCTATTCCTATTTTAGATATTGGGCCTTTCATATACTCATGTCATATGGACATTGGGATCATCCACCTTTATGATCATGATAATTCTAGGCTATATAATTTTATAGTCACTCTACATTATCATGCTTTGAGCTCATATATGAACTTACACATGCCTTTATCTATGATTACATCTTTTATAGGGTACTTGATATGCTATGCACTTGATTTTTTTTTGATAACACATTTGATCCATGAGATAATATAATATTTTTATGTTGGTTGATTTTGATTTCCTTTATGCACTTCCTTAAGTGTCTTACCTTGCTATTATATTTCTTATTCAGGCATTTGAATATGCTCCTTTTATTGACCATTTTTACCACATGCCAAAATGGGTCAACCCCCTATAGTCAATATATTGTATAGGGGATTTTTATAATGTCATAGGGTATGTTATTACTCATATGATGTCATTTCATATGCCATTCTAACTTTGGTCATAGTCTAGCTTAGTCCTTGTGTCATTTGGTGTCTTAGGAGTCATTTTAGAGTCATATATGCAAGTGGTATATTTTCATGATATTCAAACAGGTCTTCATGGTGATCAATACAATTTAAGATCATGGAAATAATTCACACAGGCCTCAATAAGTTCAGTTGAACATTCAAAAATCAAGCAGTAGTTCAAGAACAAGCTTTGTGAAGCTAGACCATTGTCAGTACATCATGAAGAACTAAAATGGACCGATTCACTTGGGCATTTTATAAATATGCTTAGAAATCCTTGTGTAACCATAAAAAAATGCACAATCAATGTCCTTAGTGCCAAAATTATCCTCTATAAGTTTCATATCTCAATGAGTCTTCTATCTCAAGATTTAAGACTTCAAAGTTTAGCTTACCAAGTTTAAAGGGCTAGACCATCCTGCACATCCCATGAAAACACACTGGTCAGCTTGATTGTGCATTTAATAAGTTCACCTCAAAAAAATTTGTAAACAAAAAGCTTAAAAAACTATGGAGCTCTTTGTGCCTAGATCATATCCTAAAAGTTTCATGTCCACACGAACTTTCTAACTCAAGTTATGGAGTTTCAAAGTTAGACCTATAGAGTAGGACATGCATGCAAGCATCAAGTTTGAGCTCCATAAAGTAGCTTTTTAGGTTCAAATTATTAGTGAAAGGCATGTGGATGTAATGCAAAATCATATAGACCAACTCACTTGAACACTTTCTAAACACACCTAGAAATCTCCTGGAACTAGAAGATCAAGTGGGCACAATATTTTTAGTATCAAGAACATCTCCTACAAATTTAGTACCCCTATGACCTTTTCTCTTATAGATCCAAGATTTTAAAGTTGGTTAAAAAATGGGAGATGTTCATGTAGACATCAAATTTAAGCTATGGTAGAAAACTATTAGGCCCTTAAATTTGATTTTTGTGCAAACATCAATGATGGCCTCACAGATGTCAAATTCATGCAGACATTATATTTAGACCATGGTAAATAAAATTTGTTTTCAAATGCATGTAGATCAATGATTCATGTTCAATCATATTGATGATCTAATGGTGTAATCTTGACTGGTAGGAAAGTGAGCCCAATGAGATCAAAGGCTTGTATTGCTTCGTACATCTTGATGCAATGACATAAGTGAAAGTTAATAAGTTAAAGGATCTTCATGGTAGGAAATTGAGGGCCCATGTTCATTCATACATTTTGATCTGATGGTGTGAGAGAATTCAAGAAGTTAGTGAGGATCTATGAGGCCAAAGGGAATAAAGACAAGTTAGAGCATTTTGATTAGCTTGAGCATTTTTCAACATTCAAAGTCAAACCCAAGGATCCATTTTAGACCAAAGCAAATAGGTCTTGTAGGGTCATAATTCCACTATTAGAGCTCAATCAAACACTAAGGAGTGGATATGGCCTTGAAGTTAGGTATAAAGAACATAAAAGGACCAACATTAAGGCTAAATACAGACCTATGGTTTGAATATTTATGACATGCAAGGTAATTTTTACAGTTGTGTTCGCTATTCTTAAGGGGATCTATATATATGGTGAGTTCTCAGTTATTAAAAGGATATAATGGGTCTATTTGAACCTATTATAATCAATAAAATGGAAATATAATCTATAGGTCTACATAAATATGACAAATATAGGAAAATCAATAGTCTGAGATTAGTTTTCCATCTATAGTGGACCTATGCACATAGGGACGAGTTCAAGCATGATCAAGTTTTAACAAGATCTATCATTTCAAAGGATGTCATGAAGGCATCCATGTATACCCCAATGGTTTCATTGCTAGGACCAACTGCATGAAAGGGACCCTTCTCTCCACTTTTTCACACCAAAACAAACCAGTTAGGAATAATTAGCACTAGGACAAAGTTCTAACAAATTAATCTGATGGTTGTAACTGCATTGATTCCAGGACCCAACTTAGAACAACTTGACCCTGCCATTGAAATCATTAAGAAACATCAATGAGGGAATAATGCAATTGTGCAACCAATTTAAGTGACATGGATCAATCAAATGGTCTTAATGAGCATGATTATAGAAGTAATTATAACTACAGTTCAAAATAAGTTGAGCTTATTTGATTCCCCTTTTAGACTTATCTTTTCCCACTTCTCTCTTAAACGATATAAGTAGTTGCCATTTTGACCATTATAAAGAGATTCAAATCCATGTATGGTAAATCCCTATTGGGATGATGTCATATTTTTCCTTTGAAAATTAATGCAAATATGATTTTGAGTTCTTGAATAATTGTCTAAGTGTGTGAGTGACATATTGTGATGCAAAGTGATAATTATCTATCCTTTTTTCCCTTATCCTTTCATGTTTGTGTAAGATTTACTATTCTAAAAGGTCATATAAAGTGTTATCAAGTGTATGAGCCTATATTTTAAGTGTATAATGAGCCTTAGTGTCTACAACTAGCTTATGTTTTAATTACTTTGGATAGCTCTCATGCATCTCACCTCCATATTGAAATACTCATGTTAGAATCCATAAGACTTGGAAGTTAGTTTGTGTTCCTTATTTTTTAGTGCAAAAAAGTATGATGTTCATATGGAAGACATCTTGGTTCATCACCTACTTTAGATTAGGTTCAATTCATGTAATCTCTAACTCTTTTCCCCTAATTAATTAGTTGGCATAGATAAGATCATTTCAAGATATATTCAGAGAGCTAGCCCTTAAATTTAGAGGCTCATTTCTAATATAGGTACAGCCACATACCTAAAAATGTTCCCATGTTGTCCAAATCTAGAAGAGGCTTAAACACCATCTTCTACGGTACAAGATTTGGTGACAACACATGGACATCAAATGATGGTTATATGGATGTCAATTTTAGACCATTGAAAATAGTCATTTGTTTTCAAATAAAAGTAGATCAATGGTTCATGTTCAATTGTACTGATGATCTAATGGTGTGATCTTGACTAGTAGGAAATTGGGTCTAATGAGATAAAAGGATCATGTTTCTTTGTACATCTTGATCTAATGGCATGAGTAAAAGTCAAGAAGTCAAAGGATATTTATGGAAATAAATCAAGGTCCCATGTTTCTTTGTGTATTTTGATCTGACAATGTGAGAGAAGTCAAGAAGTCAGTGAAGATCTTGAGGCCAATGGGAGCAAAGATAGGTTAAAGCATTTTGATTAGCCTATGCATTTTTTGATGTTTCAATTACAACCAAAGGAGCCATTTTTGACCAAAGAAAATAGGTCTTGTAGGGTCATCATTCTACCCTTAGATCTCAATTAAATGCCAAGGAATAGACGTGGCCATAAAATTAGGTATAAAGAAAATAAAGCAACCACCATTAAGGCTAAATGTACACCTCTAGTTTGAAGATTTATGACATGTAGGGTTATTTTTATGACTATGTTTACCATTCTTAAGGGGATCTATATATATGGTGAGTACTCGATGCTTGTAAGGATAAAATGGGTCTATTTGGACCTATTATAATCAATAAAGGGGCTATATAATCTATAGGTTTGCATCACTATGACAATTATAGGAAAACCAATAGTCTGAGATTGGTTTTATATTTATAGTGGACCTATGAACATGGGGATGAGTTTGAGAATGATCTAGTTTGAACCAAATCTAGCATTTCAAAAGGTGCCACAAATGCATACATGTAGACTCCAATGGCTTCATTGTTAGAACCAACTATATGATAGGGACCCTTCTCTCCACTTTTACACACCATGACAAACTAGTTAGGAGTAGTTATCACCAGGAAAAAGTTATAACAAATTGATCTAATGGATTTAATTGCATTGATGCAAGGACCTAGCTTAAAACAACTTGACCCCACTATTACAACCATCAAGGAGCATTAATGAGGGAATAATGTAACTATGGAACCACTTGAGGTGACCTGGATCAATCAAAAGGTCTAAATGAGCATAATTTGCAAAAGTAGTTGTAACTATTGTTCAAATGAAGTTGATCTCATTTGATTCCCCTTTTGGACTTCTCTTTTCTCACTTCTCTCTCAAATGCTATAAGTAACTACCATTTTGGCCCTTGTAAAGGATTCCACTCCATGTATGGCAAAGCCTTGTTGGAATGATGTCATATTTTGCCTTTGAACATTAATACAAATTTGATTTTGAGTTTTGGAATAATTTTCTAAATGTGCAAGTGATGTATGGTGATGAAAAGTGATAATTCTTTATCCTTTCTTCCCTTATCCTTTCATGTTTGTGCAAGAATTCATGTTCTAATAGGTTATATGAAGTGTTGTCAAGTGTATGAGCCTATCTTTTAAGTGTAAAATGAGCCTTAATATCTTCAACTAACCTATGGTTCACTTACCTTAGATACCTCTCATGCATCTCACCTCCATATTGAAATACTCATGTTAGAATCCATAAGACTTGGAAGTTAGTTTATATGCCTTGTTTCTTAGTGCAAGAAAGTATAATGGTTGTATTTGCAAGCCAAACTTGTAGGAGCACCATACCCCTTTGTCGAGCATTAACCCAGCTACTATTCATGATCACCAACCCACAAGAGCACCATACCCCTTTGCCGAGCACCAACCCAGCTATTATTCATGAGCACCAACCCACATGAGCACCAACCTCTTTATGTATACCACACACCTATTTCTCAATGTTGCTATATCAACAAATTATAGTTCAATACAACATCTCTTTCCTCTCTCTCACCTTTGCTCTTTTAAGCTAGATATAAAAAATACCTTCCTTTTCCTTATTTTTGAGATTTTTAGCTCTTTTTATACATTTTAATTTCTTATGACCATATCCATTACAATAAAAATAGTAACCATAAAAATAGGACCTATTTGTGAATCTCTGACCTGATTGCCTTTTATAGCTTTGTTCCTTCCAACCTTCTTTGTCCTTTGTATTATTCACTCCTTCCCTTCTTGTTTCTTTATTTGTAAGAGCTTCAACATAGCTCTTCTTCCTTTCAAAACTGATACCTATCTTATATGATATTTCCTTTTGGCTTTCTAATATCTTATTCAGCATATTAGTGCTATTCTCAAATTTTGAATCATTGACTTTTTTATTACTGACTGGTTTCTCAATCTCTTCTTTTAAAGAGACAATTTCAGTAACATACGTTTCACATTCTTTTCTTGATATTTCCAACTGTGCCATCAGATCTTCTTCAATTTTCTTGGCTTCTTCAAAGTGCACTTGTAGATCTTCAATTATCTTATTTGACTCCTTTTCATTTTTCTCAATTTGATGCTTCAATCTTCAATTTTTATTTTCAACAATTTTCAACTCTTCTAAGGCACACATGATTTCTCCTTCCATATTCACTTCGGCTTCATCCTCTTCTTCTTCTTGATCAAATATTCTTTTGCTTGCAGAGGCACCTTTATGTATGGCCATCTTGTGCTTTCCTGATCTACCTTCAAGCTGTAAAACTTTTTCAAAAAAGAACCTGCTCTGATACCAATTATTAAGCACGGAATATACTGAGAGGGGGGGGGTGAAACAGTATATCATATATCTTATAAAACTTTCCCTTAATGAAATTCACTTAATCAAACATTCAAGATATGCAATAAAACTCAAACAATAAACATCACACAAGAAAGAGAGAGACACCAGATATAACGTGGAAACCCAATGTGGGAAAAAACATGAAGAACAATCTCAAGTATATGAATGAGCACCAACCCAAACAATATTTGCAAGCCAAACTTGTAGGAACACCATACCCCTTTGTCAAGCATTAACCCAGCTACTATTCATGATCACCAACCCACAAGAGCACCATACCCCTTTGTCGAGCACCAACCCAGCTATTATTCATGAGCACCAACCCACATGAGCACCAACCTCTTTATGTATACCACACACCTATTTCTTAATGTTGCTATATCAAAAAATGATAGTTCAATACAACATCTCTTTCCTCTCTCTCACCTTTGCTCTTTTAAGCTAGATATAACAAATACAAATCATATTCAACTCTCACAATTGCTCTTCTAAGCTAGATAATATAATATCAAATCAACCTCTTTCTTACATATTATAAATGGCTTCTCAAGCCTTTATTTATAGCTTTCCAAATGACCTTTGGCCATTCCCCTTTGTGACCCTTCAATTCTCATGGAAAATAGTGCCAATCTTGGATGACCCTTCATATTCAAGCCTTTAAAAAGTCATGTGGTGATCCTTCATTATCAAAAACGTCCTTCCCACTTTTTTCCTTATCTTTGTTGACTTTTCGTATTCCTCAAAGTGTCCCTTCATGAGAAATTGCACCCTTACTCTTTTGTCTTCACTTGGTGACTCTTGGTATTCCCCAAAATGACTCTTCATGGGAAAATGCATCCCATCCTTCTTTTGTCTTTACCCCGTGGCTCTTCGACTTCTCCATGGGCCCTTCTTTTGTCTCATATGCAACCAAAAATATATTTGTTAATATTAAATAAATATTAACTCATATTATCCAAGATATATTTATTAAAAATGACATTAAATGCAATGGGGCCTTTATCACCAATAATGCTAAACCTTTGACATCAATGACAATATTTCCAACAGGATCAAGTGGGAATAATCCTTTTAGTATCAAGAACATCTCTTGCAAATTTTGTGCCCCCATGAATTTTTCACTTCCAGATCCAAGATTTCAAAGTTGGTCTAAAAATGGGAGACATTTGTGTAGACATCAGATTTAATCTTTGGAAAAAAACCATTAGGGTCTTAAATTTAACATTCACATAGATGTCAATGGAAAATTTATAGATGTTAAATGACAATCACATGGATGTCAAATTTAGACCATGGTAAATAGCCATTTGTTTCAAATGTAAGGAGATCAATAGTTTGCATTCAATCATATTGATGATCTAATGGTTTGAGCTTGATTGGAAATAAAGTGGGCCCAATGAGATCAAAGGTTCACATTACTACATACATCTTGATTCAATAGTGCGAGTGAAAGTCAAGAAGTCAAAGGATGTTTATGGTAGGAAATGGAGGGCATGCATTAATTCATGCATTTTGATCTGATGGTGTGAGATAACTCAAGAAGTCAGTGAGGATATATGAGGCTAACGAGATAAAAAATAGGTTGGATCATTTTGATTGGCCCAAGCATTTTTTGATGTTTAAAGTCAAACCAAAAGATCCATTTTCATCCAAAGTAAATAGGTCTTTCAGGGTTATCATTTTGCCATTAGATCTTGATCAAATGACAAGGAGAAGATGTGGCCATGTAGTTAGGTATAAAGAACATAAAGGGACTACCATTAAGGCTAAATATAGACCTTTGGTTTAAATATTTGTGACATGTAGGGTTATTTTTGTGACTATGTTCACCATTCTTAAGGGGATCTATATATACAATGAGTTCTTAGTTATTGCAAGGATAGAATGGGTCTATTTGGACCTATTATAATAAAGAAAGGGGATATATAATATATAGGTCTACATAAATGTGACAACTATAGGAAAACCAATAGTCTAAGATTGGTTTCCATCTATAGTGGACCTATGAACATGGGGATGAGCTTGATCATGATCCAGTTTGAAATAGGGTTAGCATTTCAAAGGGTTCCATGAAGGTATACACATATACTCTAACAGATTCATTACCAGAACCAACTACATAAAAGGGACCCTTCTCTTCACTTTTGCACACCATAACAAACTAGTTAGGAACAATTAACACCAAGACAAAGTTCTAACAGATTAATTTGATGGTTGTAACTGCATTGATGCTAAGACCCAACTCAAAATAAATTGACCCCATTTTTGTAACCATCAGGGAGCATCAAGGAGGAAATAATGCACTGTGCAACCACTTGAAGTGACTTTGATCAATCAAAAGGTCTAAATGAGCATAATTTGTAGAAGTAGTTGTAATTACGGTTCAAATGAAGTTGAGCTCATTTGATTCCCCTTTTGGACTTTTTTTTTACCACTTCTATCTCAAATGCTATAAGTAGCTACCATTTCAGCCCTTATAAAATATTCTACTCCATGTATGGCAAATCCATTCTAGAATGATGTCATATTTTGCCTTTGAATATTAATATAGATCTGATTTTGAGTTCTGAAACAATTATCTAAGTGTGCAAGTGATGTATGGTGATGAAAAGTGATAATTATTTATCCTTTTTTCCCCTATCCTCATATTTGTGCAAGAGTTACTATTCTAATAGGTCATATAAAGTGTTGTCAAGTGCATGAGCCTATATTTTAAGTGTACAATAAGCCTTAGTGTCTGCAACTAGCCTATGGTTCACTTACTTTGGATAGCTCTCATGCATCTCACCTCCATATTGAAATACTCATGTTAGAATCCATAATACTTGGAAGTTAGTTTGTGTGCCTTGTTTCTTAGTGCAAGAAAGTATGATGGTCATATGGAAGACATCTTGGTACATCACCTCCTTTAGAGTAGGTTAAATTCATGTAATATGTAACTCCTTTCTCCATTAGTAATTAGTTGGCATAGATAAGATCATTTTAAGATACATTCAGAGAGCTAGCCTTTAAATCTAGAGGATCATTTCCCATATAGGTACACCCACATACCTAGAAATGTTCCTATGTTACCCACATCTGGAAGAGGCTTGAACACCCTCTTATAGGATGCAATATTTGGTGATAAGACCTTTGTTTGTGGCTATTATGCCCATGTGTGATTTCATGGAAATTTGAATATGTCATCTTTGATTTTTTGGACATTTGACTAAGTCCTGTTCCTTCGATTGTGCAACATTTGAACAATGACCTTATTTATGATCTCTTTAGACCATTGCCTTTGACTTGCCTTTTGAGTGCTCTTACATGTGTGATTTATTTTCTTATTGATATTGTATTATTACTATCTAGATGTTTCCATGATCCTTATCATGAACCTTAGGCCTTCATGTTATCACATTTTTCTATGCACTTCAATGCTACATGTACCTAGACATATTCTTCTATATGTTACATGGTTCCATTCATAGATTATATAATTGTCTTATCCTTTTGAGGTGAGGTGATTACTAGTTTATTTTTTTCCTCACCTCAAAGTGGAGGCATATCAATGGGATCATGTCATAGAGACATGTTTTTCACATTTGACATAGTTTTAAATTTAATAGGGGCATGCTTTGGAAGCATGTTCTCCACACTTATTCAATATTCAACATATCTAGATCATAATAAGGGCATATTTTAGAAACATGTCCTTCACATTGGCACTTATTTTAGTTTTCATATTTATCCATATATATTGGGGGCATGATTTGGAGGCATGTTCTCCAAACTTACATAGTTTATGAATTGGCCAAAGCACATAGTTATATGATTCAAATTCATAGTTATGGCATAATTCTATAAATCAGTACCATTTTTATACATAGTTTATCATGAGACATATCTAAGGTGAATATGTTATGAAATGTATACCTAATATTGTAAAATTTAAATCTATTTCATATTTCAAAACTCTTTTATATACTGTTACCATATCAAGGACTTTTATGCACTGATACCGAGGATGGATTATTATAGATTACATTGAGCATTATGGTTGAGGTGACTAAATCACTTGATCATACTAAATTTTAAAGTTGGAATTGATTGTACAATCCATCCTCACCAAGTTATAAATATCATTGGGTTGCACAATTGAGCTAATCTCAACTGTTAGGTGGTAACTCACCTTTTCTCCAAGGTTAGGGGCACATGCCTTTCAATATCTCTCTATCTCCTTATATATATACACTTTATAGATTTATTTCTATTTGTCTTAATCTCAATTTCAAAACTTTACAATGATACATATTTTCAAATCAACTTACCAATAAGTAAGGAAATGTCATTGATGCACATGTGTACTCCTAAACCTTACTCTATCAATTTCAATATATTCAATACTTTTAATTCCAGATTATAAACACTGATTATTAATGTAACTGTTCTTAGTTTTAGGTTAGTCACCATCAAATCATTGAATGTAGGCTCATGAAAAGACAAGGTGTGTTATATACACTTAGATATGCATTATTTTCTTTTAAACTAGTAATTTCATTACTAGATTAAAGAGGGGGGGAAATGTAGACACTATTTTATGGATTATATAGCACCTTAGACTTATACACTTGGAAAACCTAAACCTTGGGTATTCCTCTTAGTTATAGAACTTTCCTTCTTTTTAAAGTCTCGCATCTGCTCTATTTTGTATTCTTTGGCCTATCTCTTGGTTGAAATAGTCTTATGTTGATGACCCAAACCTTCTATGTTGCCCAAAATGCTTAAAACCTACTTATCTTCCACCTTTGTAAGTTTTGAGCCTATACTTACTTTCTTATTCCCTAGACACTAGCATCTCAAATAAACACTTGATTTGATGCAAGCGTCTTGATTTGACTTAAGTGTGAAGTTCTCTAAAGTCATCTAATTTGCAAATGTAACATATCCTAATGGTCAGGCTAAGTTATTTAATGTGAGTTAATTCTCCAAAGAGATTGATATAAATAAAATATCAACCCTCATTCATTCCTCATCTAGAAAATACCAAAAGAGACCAAGGTAACTTATTAAAATCATTTTATCAAATAGTTGATTGATAAAATCTTCCTTATTTTCTCATATTTACATATCAATCATAGGGATAACACATATACAAGTCTAGAGCACTAAAGAAGCAGCCCAAGTGCTATATTTTTAAAGTTACAATCTAGGTCATTATTGTACTTGCTTATCACATATGACATGATTCACACACAAGCCAACATATAAGGAAGAACTACATCAACTCGAGGCCCTCTTTGGAGTATTATATATGTAGACAATGCTCATTAACAAAGGGGTATTTAGGGTTAATTAAATACCATGTGCCCACTAACCTATTTTCCCCCAAGGTCATTATAAATATGAATAACTAGGGTTTTGTAATTTCATGAGGAAAGATAATCCATGACCCAAATTTGAATGCATCAGAGCGAAGGTGAAGAATAACTCTAAAACATCTAGGCAGTCATATCTTTTTATAGTGAGTATTTTTATATAAGACACATGTGTCATGTTCATAGAGTAATGTCAATGTAACCATCCAAGGTTGATTCTAGTGTTTGCAGCTCTAGAGGCACTCAATCTATAATTTGTCAACTATTCTAGAATCTTCTTCCAGTTTGATTTATACGTATTCCAAATCTAGAAGTATGTTATCATCAAAACCAACTAAGTAACTTACTTAATTGTCATTTCCATATCTAGCATAGTTGTACTTACTATTTTTAGCTTATTTTAATTTAATGAATTCAACATATGTTATGTCTAATTTTTAACATCTAATTGGACTAGTATAGAGATAATTTATCACCCTTGTACCTTAGGCTATCTCTATCACATTTAACCTTAGATAAAACTATTCTATAAATTTTAGCATTAGAAAATAACAAAAAATGACAACTCTATTAGAAAATACTCTTGATTATTTTAGAATGAAAGAAAGGTGTCTACAAACTAAAAATCTCTAGCTGAGACTATGCATGGAACATGAATGGATTTGAGGGAGGAAAATATGGGAATGTATAAGAGGCTAAATATGACATTCTCATTAACCCAACATGTGTTAATGAGTTATTTACCATTTCCTAGAACTTACAAGGATTGACTACTATGGATCTAATCATTAGGTTAGTGAATCCTACCTTGAGAAAGCTTACCTAGACATTACTCCATTACTAGCTAGACATCAATATCCCTAATGAAGTTATCTCTAATCCAACTCAATGCCTTGATCTACTACCAATTGAGCATCCATATCCTCGATAGATGTTGCTTGAATTACCTAGGAATTGAGTTTTTAGAAATTTATATTCTTTTATTTTCTTATTTTATCTTTTTTATTTATTTTCATAGCATATCAATTATATATTGGGGACCAACATGTCAAGAGAAAGGCATAATTATATATTTTTACGTTAGATCTTCACCATAATAGATTTATCTAGGCAAACCTATAAACCATTAAGATGTTATTTTTGTTCTTGTTTTGAATGAATGTCTTTATTGATCAAATAATTAACCTAACACAAACAAATTTAGAACACACACAATAGCTCAAGATTTTGAAACTAATTTAGAAACATAATATAATATAAAAAATTATCTGTAGTACTTATGCACTGAAATCTCATTCATATCACTTACCTACAAGCCCCCTATTCTTCATTCTTTTGGCCAATAGGGAAATCTACATGTCAAAACAAATAGACTAGGCCAATACGAGACACAAAATGAGGTCAAATCAATAATGAAAAATAGGAAAAGCAAACTAAACTAAAAAAATTAGGAAAGGAAAGTAGAAACAAAAGAAATAAAGGGAAAATAAAGTATATATAGGAACTTAACAGGCTCTTTCAAATCTGGAAGTTGTGTTTAAGGAATTTCTCATTGTTAGGTAATGGAGCATCCTCACCAATTAGACACCTAATTGTTTAGGATTTTAAAAATATTGGTATAAATCCTAAAAAATGGACATTCAAATTTATAGAGATATTTTCCATTTTATCTATGCATACCATCCCAAGAAGCCTTATTTGTGATACTTTCATGCAAATTAATCAACCTCTTAGCATTAAATTCAACAATATACTTACAACTAATTTATGAAAAAAACTTGGGATAGAGTTTGATAAATAACTTTGTCCATTCAATGAATTGTAGTGAGGGACATGGGTGGATATTAACACATACCACAATAACTTGCCTACCCAAACTAGTGATGAAATGCCATTCGAGAAAGCTGATTATCGCATTGGTTATGCAATCATTTAACTCTTGAGCATTGGTACCACATATATGATATTTTGTGGGGTATATTAGAATCTAAGAGATAAGTGCTATTGTAACACTAACCTCTTTGTTTGTTTTTCAACATCTAATGGACATCCCCTTTATTATTCTACTATCAACAACCTTCTAGTTTGGTCTTTAGTTGTAGATGTAGGTATTGATCACTTTAGAATGGTGTTATTCTCATCATAATATCTTATAAAATTCTGTTTTTTACTCTTATGAGCCCATTCATCATTATATAGTGGAACAATGTTAGGTGTACCAAGGATATCATATTCATTCGGAAGGCACAAGCTTGTTTCTTCCCATGCCAAGGACCTTCTAGTTTTTTCATCTATAGTAGAAGTAGGGGTTCTAGGATAGTGGCATGTTCACCACAAGAAATTACCATGTCTTTGATTTCATTTGAACAGTTGTGTCCTAGTTGGCTAATTTTTAACTCATCCATCTATGTTACTAATAAAATCTATTGGAAACTTTCCTCTATGTTTAGATCAACTATTTTTGCACCTTTGTATGCAAGGGAAACACTTAGTAATGGAATTATCTCAAGTGACCAAGGATATCATATTCATCTAATAGGTCTAATCCATCCAATTATGATTCTTCTGGCATGGTCAACATGTTGATGAAGAGATTATCGTGAGTTTATGCCTTTTTATCAAGTTTATAAACCCCAAGATCAGACTCTTCATACATGATCTCATTAATTTTTTGTACTCCATAATCATGGGGGTCATCTTAGGATCTTTCATAATTCTAATCTGATTGGGTATGCCACATCATGGGAGCCACATGTGAGATAAGTTAGTTTCCATGTATTTGTTTAGAATTTTAGACCAATGTCTACTCAAGAGCATATCATAAGTATCAGGTATATCACTACCTAAATATCAATAAATTATTTCACTCATGGATTAGAGGCCAACTGAATATGAAGGAAACTTAGCTCACTAATAACCTTAAACTCTAACTTGTACAACTAAACAAATTTTCTATTTAACATTGTAGGAGTCAAACCCAACTACTATAAAATTGTGTAAGGCATCACATTACCAGAATCACCTAAATCCACCAAACAATTGTGTAAAATTTTACCAAAAATATGGATTGTAAGGAGGAAAGAAAGAGTTTTAGTCTTTTATTTTAAATGGAAACATGAACATCAAATATGACATTGAATTATTTCCCTTTAAGAGTAGATAATTATTTTAATAACAAGTCTTTTTGGTTAGATATCTAGAGCAAATCAAACATTGTTATGTCAACCTTAATTTTATTTAGGTCTTGTACAATATTGTATATAAGTTTGTTTTGTTCCACTAGTTTCTTAGTTTTTGGGGGTGTAACATTGTTGTTGGGCTGATAAGATGTTGTAGGTCCCTTAGGTTGAAACATATTATTGTTTGAGTTCTCATCAAGTGAAACTTAAGCATTATTTAGAGGAGTAGAGGTAGTTAACAAATTTTGAAATTTACTCCTCAAATGGTAGTTGTTTCCCCTTTGAAATTGTTTGAATTTGTGGACATCATTTAATTTGTCTTTAGGCTCATTATTTCACTCAAATGGGAATTTGTAAGTTTCCAAGACTATAGTTATACTAGGGTTTCCTTCACCTTGGTTGGGGCTATTGTCAGGCATGTGCACTATCTCAAGGTTATCCATGTCTTTCTAGAAGATGTTTGATACTAGGATAAACTATGCATGATCAATATTAGCATGGTCTATTATGTTATGTAACCTACACTAGGTGAGTAATGCTAAATCATTTAGATTTATTGAGTTTGAAGCATTATCATTATTGCTCTGATATACATTGTCAAGTGGACTAAGCATACCTCCATTGTTGGACCTTATATTCCATTATCTATTGGTTCTTTGGAAAATGAAATTTTGGTTTTGAGTAGGGTCATTCATGTTTTGGTTAGTTTTTTGAGGCACTTTCATACATAAATTAGCCATTTTATTTATCAACCATTGAACCATTTATTGTAAGTTTAATACTTATAGGTTCACACTTGCATTTTGTTGGTTTCCCATTTGTGGTAGTGGGTTAGCAACATGTGTCAACAGATTTAAAAACATTGGCCAAACATAATGTGTTTGGTTATGGGTGTTATTTACATGCATTTGAATATTTATAAATGATGGGACATCTTATTAGTTAGTACTAGAACCAACATAACCACTAGTGCTTGGCATAATAACAATGTTATTGTATGCAACAAGAACATGTTATTAATTATTTTCCTATAGAAATGCATGATTTGGATGCATATATGGATGATAATTAGGCATATAGTTAATAAGAATTAGATTTTACATTATATTTGGAATTGCATACATAATGTTTGAGATTGGATTCATTATTATTCTATTTTGCATTAGATTCTAATTAATCATAGGAATTTAATTATATTCACCTAGTTTCCCTACAGAAGGCAACATATCATCTCCATAGCCTTGTGGCATCATATGTTATTTAATGGTGATTACTTTTTGATATTCCAAGGATGAGGTTGAAAGTGTCATGGGATTCCTATGGACAAAAATAGAGGTCATAGGGTATACATCCCTCTTATAGGTTTGTTTTTGTATAAGGAAATTTTAATCACTTATAGAGATTATGGAAATAAACATTGAACATGCTCATTATTTCATCTGGTTCATGGTAGGTTGTGATAAATTGATGGTAAAGGATAGTAGGGTCTATAGGCACTTAAAAGTGGTTGATAAAGACTATTTCCAGGTCATTCTAGGAGGTGATACATCAATTAAGAAATCCTAAATACTAACTATAGGCCATTTCATCCAAAGTGTACAAGAATAGGTGAAAAGCCACATCTTTGTGATCAATTTAGATTTTGATAATAACATCTTTAAATGCTTGAATATGCTTTTTGGTAGTGCAGATTCCACCATGCACGTACCTAGGGCAAAACTTTTCTAGATATTATGGTAAGTCACGGGAAACCCTTGTAATGTTGACATAGTAGTTACTTCCACCAAGTCAAGCCTAGGCCATTGGTGGGTTTTGAGGGGGAGAAAGTAGATTAACATAAATAAATATAATAATTATAGGTGAGATATTGGCTGACATAATGTGTCTTGTTTTTTATTTTTCTTTATTTGTTTTAAGTTTTCTATGTTCAATGAGTTGTAAAAATTCAAAGTCAGCCTCAATGAACTTTGATTTGGTGATGATTTGTTTGTTTTAAAAATTAAAATTTATAACACTTCAACAATACTTTTAAAATGTTAAATTTTAAAATTTTGTGTTGAAATTTTCATTTTTAGATTTTTTTGTGTTAGGCCCTCCTTCTAGCAACAATCTATTGATGTGTCATTTGGCCCAACTTGCCAACTTTAGGATTTTGAGGTGGTGAATCCTATAAATCATATCTTGAAAGGAGTCCCATAAGGTGGGTTTCCCTGAGGTCTTCATCTGCTAGGTCACAATACACTGGTCTTTACTCAATTGTGCATTATGGCCTATTCTGGCAAAAGGGCCTATTAGTTCTGGAATTTCAAACTTTATTTTAGCCTTTGATAGATGAGAGGGATATGCAATTTTTTAAAATCTCATTTGTATGGGTTTTAATAATGTTTTAGATAATAATGAATTGCATACAAAATTTTCCCAAATGAAAATGAGCATTTTAGATTTAAATAACAAGAAGTGTGGCTAATTTTTAAACAGTCATTATATTATTAATATTTGACAATGTGATAACAAAATAATAATGAAAGAGAATTTACAACCAAGGTTATCATTTAAATAAAATTGAATTTAGATGAAACCCTAGCCTAATAAAATTAATAAAAAAGAGCAAAAAAGGGGAAAAGCAAGCTTATTGAAATGAAGCCATAATTGATCCATTTGTTAAAGTGTAGCCACAAACTAATCCCACATCTGACCAATATTCATACAACCAACAAAGGGAATTAGTGTCAGAGTTTAGGAGAAGATAAATTAGGAATAACAATGATGCCACCATTATTTGCATGTGTAGGTAATTAAAATAACAAATCCACAACTTTGATTAATAAAAATATTCATTTGAATAACACATTCAGGGTTTATAAAATCATCATCCAATTACAAATTTTGGTAGCATAACAATAGTTTCAAAGAAAATCAAGGGAAGGAATTACATTATAAATCATAAAAATAATTGGTTCAATGTCTCATTAATTAGAATCAACAAGAGCCAGCCTTTTCAAATGACCATGGGATGGCTATTTAAAAAACAATGGTGAGTGGAGGGAAATAATTTTCCCTCCAAAACCAAAAAGTACTTTTATTTGAAATTGAGTTGTACTTTCCTCCTAAATTTAAGATCCTTTCACTTTATCTCTATTCACACATGTAAAACAAGAGAATAAAAAGTTCTAGAGAATTAAGAAGGTATGTAAGAAACTACACATAGGGGGTCTTATTGAATTCATGTAGAGGGTTACAAGTCATGATGTACACATCTCAAAGGAATTTGTGGTAGCATGGAACAAGAGAATAGTGGAAATAAGAGGGATAATTTTTTTTATAACTAAGTATTTTATAGGTGAAGTCATGGGAATGTCTTGTGAAGGGGAAAAAGCCTTTAAAGACTAGTTGAAGAAGCTCAAACTCATGTAGATGTTATTCAAAACCAACAAAAAGGGCTTCACATGCATGAACCTTCTATGATACTGGCTAGAGGTATGTTTGTAGATTATGACGTATATCACCATATAAGGTAAGTATACTCTCATATTTTTGCCTCATTTTATTTTTCTAAATAACTTCCAAAATTTCAAAATTAGTCTACCATACTTCCTACATAAATCCCTAGAGTGTATGACACTTGCCTTCCAGATAAATGAAGCCAACACCATTATTCACTAAGGCCTCATTCTCTTGATGGTGAAAAATGGTGAGTCCATTCATGATAAGAAAGTCCCTGTAGTAGGGTTTGCTATAGAGGACTCCCCTAAGAAAGGTGCTACCTCAAAATCCCACCACGTATTTCCCAACCTTTTCCCTATAATCCCCATATCTAAGAGCTCTATCAGGGATCTCCCCTAAAACTCACTATTATCAATCTAAAACCCCTTGTACTAGAGGAAGGGAACTATGAAAAGGTGGTGGGTAAATGTAAGGCCCCAATATTAAAGGTGATAATAATCAATAAGAAACAAATGGAGGGGTTTAACAATAAATTACATGAGGTAGGTGATGAGATTGGTAAGATTGATTCAAGAGTGTATTTACATTAATAAGGAGGCCTCCAAAATGATTCAGTCCTTATCACACTTGGCTAAGTCTTAAGTCACTCCCTAGAAGTAGGTCACTGAGGTAGTGGAGATTATTTCCCCAAAGCTCCCCATAAAATCCCCCTCTAAGAAGAGACTAGAGAAGGAAATTTCATGGAATAAATCCATAATGATAATGCCAAAAGAGGATGCTAAAGGTCTAGGCAATAGAACCTAGTCTAGAATCACCAAGAACAGACTCATAGAGCAGGTGAAGGAGATTGAGGTAGTCAAGGTACTCACAAAGGGATCCTCCCTCTTATAGTAATTTATTTTTACTTTCTAGGGTATAATTAGGTCTTTTTACTAATAAAATAAAAAATTCACACATGTTAAATAGATAAAACATGTTAATTTTTGGCATAGGTGAATAAAAATGACTTTTAAGTTGATTAAAATATAATTTATAAACTTAATCACAAAAGTATGAGTAGATTTTTATTGAGAAAATTTCTATTGAAATTAATCATGCCATATAGACCATAATAGAACTAGATTTCCAACACCATAGATGGTTCAAAAAATAGACTCTCAGTTTGTAAGATACAAACGAAACTGTTTGTCTAGGTCATTTAGGATCCCAAAGTGGGAAAGTTTGAAATTAAGGGAAAAAGGCATTAATTTCTCAAAAATTAATAAAATATTGAATAATTAATTTTTTTAATGTATTCATGCCTTTATGAGACCCAAGATATTCCAAATGACCATCATTTATTTTATTGCACATCTGTAGGTCCTTTAGATAGGCTGGATGACCACATCTGCACATTCGTGCACCCATAGGTCAGCATGTGACTGATGGTTGGTGCATCTGTGCATCCAAGAAGGATAATTAACCATCATCTACTTGAAAAAAACCATAAATTTATCTACTTGAAAACTTTTTGAATTTGGATCATACGGCCATGGTTCATTTAAAGTATTTTTTAATTTTGATTTTTAACCTTATATGCCACATAAAAATCATTTTTTAATTTTATTTTTGTAATGAATTATTTTTTAACTAAAATATTTGTAGAACAAATTCCCTTATAATAGGTTACTCCACCGATAAATTAGAGGGTTAAGATGGAATTTTTTAGGTAAAGTGTTAAACATGAAAGTTCCCTTTAGGGACTTGATATTTTCATCCAAACAAATTTAAAGACCTTATAATGTATGCAAACTAAGATACACCTAGACAAAGTGGGGCACAAGTGCAAACAACTAAGCAAACAAGACATTCAAACACAGATTTAGGGGACAAGACTCCATTTTCATGCTAAGTATTAATTATGAAATTTTCTCACACATTCATGGTATTTATAATGGAGGTGGTAATGGGACATAGTTAAACATGAAAAATGAGATGAATCACCCAAACAATTTGGGAGTGTTGAGACCAATGAGCCATGAGTGCAAGTGAGAGTAACCCAAAAAATAAAAAGTGGTTCCCTGATTCTAAGAGAATTAGGATGTGTTATTCAAG
This sequence comes from Torreya grandis, assembly GCA_037957365.1. Lineage (NCBI taxonomy): Eukaryota > Viridiplantae > Streptophyta > Pinopsida > Cupressales > Taxaceae > Torreya > Torreya grandis. Next base: position 4,011,783 of record JARHVA010000624.1, read on the forward strand.
AAACAATAATGTTAATGAGAAAGAATTAAGGGTGTAATTCCCCTAAATTAAAATGTGTATATGTCTATGTATTCAATAGATATCATGCTTGGGTATGATGTCCCTATAGGAAATATATTTGATCATGTATGAAACCATTTTTTAATTTTGAAATTATATATGTATAAGAAAATAGAAATTAAAATAAGAAAGTGTGGGGTTACATAGGAAATAAAAGCAACAAAGATCATAGACTAGAAGAATGAGATGAGGAGGATTATAAGCATCTATGGCTTCCCTCATAATTCAATGCATGTTATGACATAATGTCTTGAAAGGTATGGTGCCATTAGTGTGAAGACTAGTTTAAGTGATAATAATACAATGAATATTCAAATGTTCAAGGCTAATGAAACATAAAAATCAACATAAAACATGTGGCTAGAAGAATGTTAATGAAGATAGAAGGAAATCACCATGTGAAATCTAGAAAAATATAAGAATACAATCATGCTTATGAAGATGCCTAAATCATATTCAAAGATTTGAGGATGGTGATGATAATATGTAAAATAACCTATATAGATCCTTATACACAACCAAGATATGTATACCTTATGAAAATAGTCAATAATAAACATGATGTATGTAAAGGTAACTCTATATAACAAATGCGATTGCTTATAATGATGTTACCACATAATTTTAGACACCTAAATTTGGTATTTGGCACTTTTGAAACATCAACTTTGATATACTCTAACACATATAAAATATGCACATATATTTTAACCTTGATCACACTTTACCTATATCCATTTACCCACCTACTATCTTAGCCACCTATATTCACCAAATACATTTATTCAGGATCATTTGAGTCTATTTAGGAAACCTTTAGAATATTAATATTTCATATCCCTATTTTTCACTTCCAAGACACTACTACTAAACCTAGATAGTGTCAGTTATCACATGTGTATCCCTCTACTGGTAGTGTCTAGGAGCCCTAAATGACTATATTTGAAAATGGAAAGTCTCCATTAGGTTGTCCTAGACACATTTCAAGGGTTGGTCATAAAGAGAAATTAATGAAGAGTTTTCTATAAATATAAATCACACCTAAGGATATAATTCACTTAGTAAATACTAGTAACATTTATAAATCACCTAACACTCTCTTGGAAAAATACTAAGAGTCATACACAAATATAAAATATTCAAAGAATAACTTGTAATAGTCCATAGATGAAATATGAACACGCATAGTGCCAAGTATCAAATACCAAAAGATAACATTGAATTTTAGATTATTCAAGATGTTGCACTCATAGATAAGTGGGAGATATATGTTTGGTTTGAGCCCTCTTCATATTATTATAATGTAATCAACACTCATCCATTTAATGGAAAGTGGTTGGGGTTAGTCTAACCTTAAATACTAACCCCTTTTCAAGAGCATCTTGTAGTTAATTATTTTAAGCTTTTACGATCTTACTAATGCAAATATTATGTTTGATTAAAGGATGAGTAGTCTAAATTAGTGAAATAATATGCATAAAATAACCACTAATTTATTATATATTTTAAATAGCTTTGAATTTCTAGAAATAGTAATAAATATATGCAAATAAAGACTTATTTGGAAAACACCTAATACAAAATATTTGAGTGTTGAAAATTGAGATATGAATATGTCTGAGTGTCTTCAAATGGATCCTTATATTATAACCCATCCTAGATAATAACACCACATTTGGATAGTAGCACCATGTGGCTCTAGTGTTTTGACAATGGTGCTAGTGTCCTCTATGTAGGTCTGCTTTAAACTTTTAAGTGCACTTGCACCTATGTTTTTGGGTTATGTTATTACACACATGGAAGTATAAAACTCTATATTATGCCTATAATATCTAATTTATGATTCAAAACCTAATCTTATTTGAAATTAAGGTATGAGCTAAAAAGTGTGTTCATTAGCAGGATAGGATAAACATCCTCACCACCCCACTTTGAAGAGAGTTTCTTACATACCAATATTCTAAGGAAGGATCAAGCCCAATTTAGTTCTCCCCACCTAAGTGATATTTAAAGTGCAAGTGATGCTAGAATGATAGTGCTATTAAATGCCTTGAGGGTGCTTGAGATTGGAAATCTAGAAAATTTGAGCTTAAGGTAGATGTAAATGGTAGTATGTAGAAGTAGGGAAGAATAAGGATTAACAACCTTGATTTTGCCCAACTTGTTTCATGATTGAATATGAATTTTGAATCTAATTTCCATATAGTGGATAAAGGTCTAAAAGTTATGTATTTATAATGTTTTGTATCTTATGCAGACAATAAAAGATGCTTAGGCTAACCATAGGAGGTTTAATTTTGAAAACATATATTGTCAAGAAAGATTTTTAAAAGGGAATTAGTGTCATTTTTGGGACACTAGCACCACATGGCTCTAGTATAATTAATGTGGCATTAATGTCTATCTAGAACACTACTAGGCACAAAGGGCCAAGATTAGGAAATGAGGGTTTGAGACTATGTTTAAGCTAACTAGGGATGCCTGTGGTCTACACAAAAGTTAGAAAACTATGATAATAGGCTCTAGGAAATGTCTATGGATAAGCTAAGAATAAATGATCTCAATTAACAATATTATAACTCAAATACCATTTTTAGGTGATTACATTCCCCCCTACACCCCCCCCCCCCCTTATGATACAAATGTATCCAAGTGAAATGAATAATATAAAGGAAAAATTAAGCATACATGGACTTACCTAGGAAGTGAAGCCCATAATGTTGAGTCTAAGTATGTGAAGCTGGATATTTGTATGTGAATCATGATTCAAAACATGACCTACAAGTGAAACATGCATAAATAAATCCTTAATTAAGAGGTATCAAAAGAAAAATACTATGATAAGTAAATAATTAATTGAGTAAAACTAATAAAGAGATGGGAAAGAGGAAATGAATGAATACACATCATTGGGTATGCAAAACAATGCATGAACCTGGTGATAACCTATGTGTGTGTATTTAGCAATAAAATCATTGAATATCTTGGACTAAATTGATAAATTTCTCAATCCTCATGTGTGGGTGGCTCAAGAACTCAATCTAATTTTGAATCCATCATTTCCCACCTCTACTTAGTGGATTATGACCTATGAATAACTTAGATTAGACTGATAGCATGTCTAACCCTCTCATGTGGGTGGCTTAAGAACTCAAGTAGGATATGAATCCATCATTTACCACCCATGTGTAGTTGATGCATCTATAAATTAACTATGCAAAGTGTTAAAAATATCTAACCAAGTATATCTAATTGTGTATGTCAGCTCCATATCCACTTAGGTACATTAGGTGGCTCTAGGCTATTCAAGAATGCCAACCACTATATATGGATTAAGGAATGAAACTAGTGATAACCTAGAATTTGATGTTAGATGTATATAGTGTATAGAATGAAATGGAATTTTCCATTCCATCTGATCAACCTATGTATAACTAAGCATATGGGAATAATGTGTTGTGTATAGGCCCTCAATATGATATTTGAGTATACTGATTCTAGATTGAGTTGTAATAATTATATTTGAGTATCTAAATTGAATATGAGAATGATTATGCCATGCATTATGCCCCTAATCTATGAAAATAATATGAATCTGAGCTGAACTAGTGTAAATTTGAGTAAAATCTAATCATAACTATCAAGCCTATAGCTGAATCTATGTAAAAATATAATGTACCTAGTGTATTATTTTGTCCAATCTAAACTATCCTAAAATTGGGGCTACTAGATAATAACATCACATATTAGATAATATCACCATGTGGCACTAGTGTCCCTAATTAGGTGCTAATGTATATCTATGTGAATCTATGCCACTGTACTACTTTTTGAGTCATTATCTTTTCCTATGTTTACCTATGTTTGAATTTTTGAAACCAAATATGTGTGATAAAAAATGTTCTATGAATGCAATATAAGACCTAATCTATATGAAAAACCCTTGTGAATTGCCCTTATTTTGAGGGTAGTTGTTGAACCTATGTACAAACTATCCTCAAAATAAATAGCTTTGCAAAATGTGTGTTATCCAGAACATTTATTATAACTATGTGATAATCCCATATAATGTGCAAACATAACATCAAAATTTAAGAGAATATGAGAATAAGTATGTAATATATGATGTATGTCATGTCTAACATTGCATAAGGGTGTAAATATAGATGCAATTAATACATATAACAAAAGATCTAAGTAAAACTGTGTAACTACCTAGGGGGATGGGGCATGATATCCATCATGACACCCAAGTAGGAAGGGTAGATGCATGAGGTCCCTCATGGCATCAAGAAATGGTGTGTATAACAAGAAAATAAAAGTTTCATGGCCATGACACATATAATAAAGCATACATATAAAACACATGAGGCACACAAAGTAGGCCAAAGGGCCATAATATAAGGGACATGGGCACATGTCACTAAATATGAGAAAAGAAGACATACAAGGACATGTTCAAATGTCCACACATGCAAGGGACAAGTAAATTGTTTTAGAGCCACATAAAAGGACATGTTCAAATTTCCACATACACAATCAAGAAATCACACACAATGGACATGGGTACATGTCTAAGGCATACATACTATGAATAGAAGTGGCATAGAGACAAAGAATAATGGTATATTTAAATTCCCTCAAATAGAAGAAGCATAAAAATAAAATCAAATATAAAGTATGAAAGATAAAAATGAAATAATGCATGAATATATTACAAATATGTGTAAGAATGAGGATGTACATATGCTGAGTCTAAAGTAGTAAGAGTCAGTAAAAAATTTGAGTATGAGTAATAATGGGCAATATCAAGATATAATAATGATAAAACTAAAACTTTATAGAATGTAAGAATAAAATATGGTAATATAAACTATGTATAATATTTCCCCAAGTGTGTGAATGTGTCAAATGAATAACCATGAATCAATGTATATTCCCCCAGTGGGTAGATGATAGCAAGTCTAGATCAATGTAGTAGACTTGAGTCCTGTAAATAATCTAAAAGCACTTGAAAATAACACTTGAAGCATGTATGAAAAAAATGACTAAAATAAGATAGATATAATATATAGTGTCTAGAAAATATAAGAGATGTAAACATAACAATGCATACAATCTATAAATTTATGTGTTTTCTGAGTAAGATTTGAATGTTTTTGTATTTTGGCATGTTATATTATTTTTGTATTTTTTGCAAAAATAAGCTTTGTACAAGTAACATGAAAATGAACTATGTACAAGGATCAAGAGAGAAATAAAGTATGTAAAAAAAGTGGGAAACCATACTAACTGATGAGTCTCATGGAAGACTCACTATCACTATGGCCTGTGTCAAAAATAGGAACATTAATCTCTCATGCAGTGTGAATGCTATGCTATAGTTGAATGTTGTTGTAATAGGAATTGTAGTATTATTCATCATAGGAATCATAGTAACTTGTGATGCTATATGATTTCTTGATACTTTGGAGTTGACCTTTATAAATTATTCTTTGGAAGATTGATTGTGATTTTTCCCTTTGAACTATGCTTATTATAGGCATATGGTGTTGTGGAGGTTCTTTTTCTAGTAAACCTGTTTGGATAATGCTTGTTGGCTTAGCATGATTTTGACTTTGAAATTGAAGTTATTACTCTTTTTTTTAACATGTAATATGTATCTAGATATTTTTCCTAATAAACAATATCTGTGAATGATTTGCCTTAGGATGTTCAATAAATCCCAAACCTTGTTGACCAACATTATCAATTGCTAAAATAGGAGTAGTGATGCCTTGGGCCTGTTTACCCAAACCTTGATCATGACAATCATACCATTTTTAAATTCAAGCCTCATGATAATATTTTAATTGTTTGATTTGTGCTTGTTGTATTTTTTCTTGTTCTAATTGTGCATTTATAACCTTTTGTTGTTTTGAGTTATGATTTGATAACTATTTTTGTATTATTTCTGAATTTGACCCTCTTTTGAATTTGGAGATGTGACATTATATGTTGTGTGGATGATGTGTCACTATGTGAGTCATATAAATCCTTTATCTATCATATTTTACTTTTCAATTCTAAACATGAATCGGTATGGTGCCCATTCATTCAATGATATGCACAATATCTGGATCTCCTCATTGGGTGTAGAAGAAGTAGGTAGATAAAATTAGATTTAATCATTTCCCTTAGTAACTCACTTGAAATATTATTTTATCTTTGAATATTTTTTGAATCACTAGTTTTAGATGCACTTTATTATGATTAATAATTTTAATATGTAACATTGTTTGCCACAAATTGACTAGGTGAATATGCATACACATGATTTACACTACCGTGCCCTGAAGGCCTTTGTCTTGTAAATTGATTTTCCAATGTTGTAAGATTTTCATGTAATATTTGATTCTAATTTTATAATCCTAAAATTATCTTTCTCATATTGATAATTTGATCACATAGATTCTCAAAAGTGCAAACCCTAGTTTATTCTGATTTAACATGTAGGCACACATCCTATAGGGAAGGGGTGTGAATAGGATGAGTATGGGGATTAGTGAAAATGGTATATAATAATTCATCTTATGGAGGAGTGATAACATAGACTTAGTTAGAGGTAAATTATCTATCACCCTCATGGATATGAGGAGGAGAAGGAGATTCTATCATGTGCATAAGATATGACATTTAAACTTGAAACATAGTTATTAGCTTATGTGCTAAATGCTCTGTGTGTAAAGGTTTGCTTTTTAATGTAATTACACACATAGGAGAAATATAACATGTTATGAGATATGACATATATTAAATTGATATAAAACATCATCTATATATGTGTTTATGTCTCTTTTGAGTTCAATTTGAATTAAAGGAAACAAAGATGCAAATGAAAGTATTAACCTTTGCAAAAAAAAATGATTATTTTATTATATCATTATGATAATGATTATATGAAATAAAAATAATAAGATATATGGATCTCAAATAAAATTTCTATAAATATAAACCCTATGTTTATCTAGGGTTAGGGTTTATGTAATGTTCAAAGTAAACTGGGTTCACCAAATGTTTTAACCTTTTAGGGTTTTCCTAACGTAAATCTTATGTTTGATTAAATGGATGAGTAGTCTAAATTAGTGAAATAATATGCATAAAATAACCACTGATTTGTAATGATATTAGGCTCTAAGATAGGTCTAGGGCTAAGCTAGGAATAGGTAGTCTCAAGTATCACTCTTAGCACTCAAATACCACTTTTAGGTGATTACATTTGCTCTCCATTTATGTTAGACATGCAACAAAGTGAAATAACTAGTATAATGGAAGAAGAAGCATACCTAGACTTACCTAGGAAGTGAAGATCATGAAGCTAAGTCTGAGTATGTGAATCTGGGTTTGTGTATGTGAAGAATGATCCAAAACATGACCTACAAGTGAAATATGCATAAATTAGTCCTTACTTTAAGATATATCAAAATAAAAAGACTATGTTGTGTAAATAAGTAATTGAGTAACATTGAGTAAAGATATGGGAAAGAGGAAATGAATGAATACACCTTGTTAGGTATGCAAACCAATGCCTAAACCCAGTGATAACTTTTATGTGTGTGTGTATAATGATCAATCATTAAATAACTTAGACTAAGCTGATAGCTTGCTCAATATTCATGTGTGGGTGTCTCAAGAACTCAATCTAGTTTTACTCCATCATTAACCAGCCTTACTTTGTGGATCATGACCTATGAATATCTTGGATTAGACTGATAGTGTGTCTAACCCTCTTATGTGGGTGGATAAAAAACTCAAGTACGCTATCAATCCATAATTGCCCACCCATGTGTAGTAGATGCATCTAAAACTAAATTTCACAAAGTGATGGAAATATATAATTAAGTATATATAATAGTGTATGTTGACTCCATCACCACTCAAGTACATTATGTGGCTCTAGGCCACCCAAAAATGCCAACCACTACAGATGGAGTAAGGCATGAAACTAGTGATAACTTGGAATATGATGTCTAGTGTATAAAACATAGAGAATGACATAGAATTTTCCATTCCATCTTATAAAACTATGTGTAACTAAGCATATGGGAATAATGTGCCATGCACATGCCCCTAATCTAACATCTAAGTATACTAATTTAAGACTGAGTTATAATAACTATATTTGAATATCTAAATTGAATATGGGAATGATCATGTCATATATGATGCCCCTAATCTAAGAAAATAATATGAATATGAGCTAAACTGGTATGAATCTGAGTAAAATTTGAGCATAAATGTCAAACCTATAGTTAAATATGTGTAAACCTGTATTGTACCTTGTGTATTATTTTGGCCAATCTAAATTATCCTAAAACTAAGGCTACTAGACAATGGTGCCACATCTTAGATAGTAGTACCATGTGGTGCTAGTGTCCATATTTGGGTACTAATGTCTATTTGGTGTGAATTTTATGTCACTATACTACTTTTTGAGTCATTATATTTTCTTATGTTAGAATTTCTAAAACTAAGCATGTGTGCTAAAAAATGTTTTATGAATGCAATACATGACCCTGATCTCTATGAAAAACCCTTATGAATGCCCCCTATTTTAGGGTAGTTTTTTAGATTTTGTAAGAACTATCCTCAAAATAAATATCTCTAAAAAATGTGTGTTATCTAGAGCATATATGATAATTACGTGATAATCCATATAATGTGCAAACATAACATCAGAATGTAGGATAATCTAAGCATAAATATGTAATGTAAGATATATGTCATGTCTAAAATTGCACAAGGGTTTCAAGATAGATGTAATCAATGTATATAAAAAAAAATATAAGTAGAACTAAGTAGCTACCTAGGGGGATGGGGCATGATGTCCATCATGACACCCAAGTAGGAAGTGTAGATGCATGAGGTCCCTCATGGTAAATAGAAATGGTGTATGTGCCAAGAAAAGACAAGTGTCATGGCTATGACACATACAAGAAATCATACATACAAAACACATGAGGCATGCAAAGTATTTTGAGGGGCATAATATAAGGGACATGGGCACATGTCACTAAATTTGAGAAAATAAGACATACAAGGACATGTTCAAATGTCTACATACACAAGCAATAAGAAAATTAGCTTAGAGCCACATATAAGGACATGATAAAATGTCCACATACATAATCATGAAAGCACACACAAGGACATGGGCACATGTCCAAGGCATACACACTATGAATAGAAGTGGCATAGAGCCAAATAATAATGGCATATTTAATTACCCTTAAATAAAAGAAACATATCAATAAAATCAAATATAAAATATGAAAGATATAAATTAAAACATGCATGAATTTAGTATAAATATGTGTGAGCGTGAGGATGTACATATGTTGAGTCTAAAGTAGTAATAGTTGGCAAAAAATATGAGTATGAGTAGCAATGATCAGTAGAAAGATATAACAATGCTAAAACTAGAATGTAAGGATAGAACTAGGTAATAAAAACTATGTATAAGATTCCCCAAGTGGATGAATATGTCAAATAATTAACCATGAATTAGTGTATATGCCCCTAGTGGGTAGATGATATCAAGTCTAGATCAGTGTAGTGGACCTGAGTCCTATATGCAATCTATAAGTACTCGACAATAATAAGTGAAACATGTAGTATGATAAAACTAACTTTATAAGATAGCTAGCATATGTAGTATCTAGTAAATATAATAAATGTAAACATAAAAATTCATATAATCTATAATTTTTGTGGTTTCTAAGTAATATTTGAATATTTTTGGATTTTTGACATGTTATATTATTTTGTAGTTTTTAGATATAAGCTTTGTACAAGAAAATGAAAATGAACTATCTACAAGGAAAAAGAGAGAAGGAAAGTATATCTAAGTTATAGAAATGTGAATGAGATAGTATACAATCAAAGTGTAATATCTCTATATACCTAAGAGCACATCCATGGGATGTAGATAATCAAATAATAGATATAATGGGAGATCATCTAGTGTTGGATATTAAATCTATCCAAACTAAAATAATTCATCATCATGACTATCATCATAACAATGTATATGTATCAGGGGAGCCTTATCCTTGGCATGAGTCTAAAGTTTATGTAGCCAAATGGTGTGTTTCTCAACTATGTAAGATTCCTCTTACACAATCCTAGGGTAAACCACATTAGACTACAAAGTATGTATGTGAAACCTATGGTTCTCATCTATGTCACTGTGTAAGATGTGAACCATGTGTTTATTGTAAGTGAATGTCAAGCATCTGTCTAACTTATCAACTATGGAATCCATCACCTATAACCATGTACTACCAAATGTAACCTGTAGATGAGTGTCCCTGCTCACAAAGAAGAATAATGTATTGGCCATCTTGGGGCCACATGTAACTGGTAGTGTAATATGTCCAATGGAATCCTAATAGTGTATAACATGATATAAATTTCTCTCTTAATAACTAATTTGGTGTAAAAATGTGAAAGTACAAGTTTTAGGATTAGAATACTTACCCATAGTCACATGGGGAATGTATTTATCTACTATTTTTTTTTTATAGTCAATGGATCATTCCATGAATGTCTATGCCTATGATAACTCTATTGTGGAGCTCATATTTGTGAAGGTGATCATATTTGTGGAGGTTCTCATATTTGTGGAGGTAGAGGTTGTATGATTTAGATAGTGCCCTTAGCCTTAGATTCATTTAGTTTATGCTTGTAATTTTGATCATGTGTCAACATCATGTCTTATAAGTATGTGAAAGTGGAAAAAGGGCTGACCTTCTTGGGGTGAAAATCTTCTAAATGATTTATGCTAGACTATGGGTAATATCATCAATCTTCTATCAAGTAATATCTATAAGATCTGGTGTAGTCTATCATGTGAACTCCTTGCCTAAATTTGTATGATAGAATCAATATACATGGATGTAACCATATGTACTGAATGGATTAAGGGATATAATACTAACTATAACTGAGTATGAGAACTTGTAGCTATAGGATCTTGAAAAAGTGGTGATAGTAATGTAGGGAGAGGTATAAGTTTCTTACAATCATATATATACTCTATTAGGTCCATTGGTGTACAACTTAATCCACATAAATAATAATCAATATCAATAGGTGGTTGATCCTCCTCTATAGTGGCTTATGAATCTATGTCAGAATTATAAATTAAGCCTCTTCTAAATTAATAAGTAATGGTATCTATATTTTAATAATATAATCATCTACTCTAGGTAAGATGTTTGTACTATGAGAGGCTATTCCTCTATCATTGGTGAGGGTAACTATGCTATAGAAATTCTAAAATAACCACTGATTTGTTACAAATTTTGAATAGCTTTTATTTTCTCAAAATAGTAATAAATATGTGGAAATAAATACTTATTTAAAAAACACATGATACAGAAGATCTGAGGGCTAAAAATTGAGATATGAATATGTCTGAGTGTCATCAACTAGATCCCTATATCAAAACCCTTCTTGGATAATAGTGTTATATTTAGATAGTAGTGTCATGTGTCTCTAGTGTCCTTAAAATGGTGCTAGTGTCCTCTATGTAGGACTACTCCAAACTTATGTGTGTAACTATTCCTATGTTTTTAGGTCCCATTCTTGCATACACAAAGTTTGAAACTCTATATTGTGCCTGTAATAACTAATTTATGATGTAAAACCTAATCCTCCTTGCAAATAAGGCATGAGCCAAAAAGTGTGTTCATCATTAGTATGATAGGCTAGACATCCTCAACACCTCAATATGAAGAGAGTTTCCTACATACCAATACTCTGAGGAGGGATCAAGCCTGATGTAGTTCTCCCCACCTAAGTTTTAGTTCAAGTGCAAGTGATGACATAATAATAGTGGTATTGAATGCCTTAAGGGTGCTTGATATTGGAATTTTAGAAAATATGATCTTAGGGTAATTATAGATGGTAGTATGTAGAAGTAGGATAGAATAGGGATTAATGACCTTGATTTTTCTTAGATTTTTTCATGTTTGAATATGTATTTTTCATCTACTTCCATCTAGTAGATAGAGGTCTAAAAGTCATGAATTTATAGTGTTTTGTAGTTTGTATAGACAATAAAATATGTTTAGTCTAACCTTAGAAGGGTTTTAATTTTGAAAATATATCCATTCAAAAAATATATGGTAAAATACATTAGCACCATTTTGGATACACTAGCAACATGTGCCTCTAATGTCCTTAATGTGTCACTAATGTCTAGCTAGCAAAGTACTATGCATGAAGGGCTAGGATCAAGAAATGAGGGTTTAATACTATGTTTAGGCTAACTAAAGATACTTTTGGTCCACACAAAGGATATAAAAGTGTGATAATAGGGTCTATGGATTAACTAAGAATAGGTTATCTCAAGTAACACTTTTAACACTCAAATACTAATTTTAACTGATTACATCAATTAAGCACAATTATTATTCAAATGAAAGAAATAGAAAACATGCATTTCAATTTAGGATCAAAGAGGTGTGCACACATAGGATCACATTACATGCAAATGTGTAGGGTTTCCATAAGTATTAAACCACCAGTATGCATAAGGACATTTCTAGTAAACCTTAATAGTGATGGATGTTGCAGGCATCTGACTTTACTAGTAGTATTCTAGTAGTATCCTGGCAGTATCCAAGCTATTTTTTAATTATTGATTTTGATCTAAATAGTTAACAAAGTATATACATAGTATTTCTAGATTTAATTATGTCATTTATGAGCAATAAGTAGGTAAAATTATCTAAGTACATCATCCTTCTCTTACTTTCTCCATTATAAATTAAATAATTATAATATCTATCAATTTGTTTTAATTTAAATTAAGGTGTTTATTACCATATTTGTTCTAATTTGAATTAAATCATGGTTTCCATCATTTTATATCTCTTAGGTGAATTTTTTTCAAAATAGTAACCATCAAACAAATAAGCAATATCCTCCCCATGAGAGAGGCACAAATTTAGCCATAAGCATGTATAGCCATATTACCTTGCCTCTCACCTAAATCAAGGTATATTGTGAGAAGCAAGTGTGAAAACATGGATGTGTAAAATGTTGTAGTTTATGTATATCAAATGAACAAGATAAAGGCAATTATTTTTTTGCTTTTTTCCCCTCTTACATATGTTTTTGGATTTTGAAATTTTGTAAAGATTATGAGGAAGACACATGTAAGTCAAAACATGTATAAGAAGAAAGCTATGTATAAAAATATGGTATAGTAAAGATGTATTAATTATGCCCATGAGATGCAATAAATAAATATAATCCTAAATATTTTAGGATTTTGGAAGCACAAGTTCATCTATGTTTTTAATGTAAGCATGTGATTGGCGTTTGACATGATTTTTTTCTTGTAGATGATTGGAGTTATTGATTGATAATTTTTTTTGTTACCCTTAGAGGTTTTTTATGTCTTATATTGAGTATTAAATTATCTTTTTTGATTTATATATTGATAAGTGGATTATTATATTTATATGCTAAAACACAATCAATTATTTCTTTATTTTATTTTTCTTTAATGTTGTTAAAGGTTAAGATGGATTAATGCATGTTGACATTAACTTACTTTGGTCTATCTTGTTTTTATTCATTATTGAATAGTTATTTTAATTTTACATATCAAAACCCTCTAGTTACAGTCCTTTCAAAGTAAAGTTTTTGAGGAGTAAATGGTTTTACTAGTTATTCAATATTTATATAATTAGTGTATGTAGGTTGTTTATTTTTATTAGTTTGAGCTACAGTACCATTAAGTACAAAAGCATAAAATGGTAACCATATTATTGTGTAAAATAGTATAGTTTTTAAATACCAAATGTGTTTCATGTCATATAGATATTCTTGTGGTCCACATGATGTGAATCTAACACAAGGAAAATGTTTATTTACTTGATTAGGCTCTTCATTATTTTCCACATGGTCATCTTGCATGATTTCATTATCATTATTTTTAATTGATTCTCCTAAGACACATATGTGTATTCTATTTTTGAATAGTTTTTAGGGGAGGTTTGACCCTTTGTTGGTTTATGTTGAGATGGGGTAAATATGATTCTATGGATTCAATAAGTCAATAATAATGGAAAGGGGAATCATACATAGGAAAGGTGTAAACACATCCTTCCTAAATTTATTTTATACATATATGTAATTTAGAGGGTATAACATTTATTACATGTTTCCATGGTATTCCAAGTATAATGTTTTAATTGATGTCATTGGATACGACTTGAAAATTTTAGGTAAAGTCTTAGTTTCAATAGTTAAGCCTAATACAATTATTCTTATTAGAGTTTATGATTGATTATTTAATCCTTTGATAATTGTGTTACAAGTATCTAATTATTTTTTATAGACACCTAATTATTATACAAAATCCATGGTACAAATGTTAAATCTTATTATAGATACTAAAATCTGGTCTTTGGTACTTTGTATTATAGAGCTTGACACACATTTACCATGCACGAATTGAGCACATAAACAAATTCATAATATACAATTCTCTCACATTTCATGTTTTTTTATAATTTTATCCTTTCATTTTTATGTTAAACACCTATATAAACCTCACTATCTATTTAAAACTTGTTAAATATCTTGCACACATATCTCTAGACTCTTAATTTACTCTGCTTGTACACATGTCAGTTCCACTAGTTTCGGTCGATATCATCAATCAATAATGACCTAATATATAAATAATAAATATCTCCCTAAAATTAATATTTTTAAAAATAAATTCTCTTTAAGGTTGACCCATTTTCCTTGTGTTTTGGTGGCATGATAAATTACCCAATTAGACACATAAAAACAAATTAAGGTCTCATTTAAAGGGGACTTCAAACTTATCTAAAACACATCCATACACTATTTTACATTGATAAAATATGACATATTCCTCCAAAATTTAGAACCTATCATTAAGAGTGGTCACAAGATAAGTCTAAGACATACTAAGTCCAAGTTAAAGCAAACATTGTTAAGTATCAAATCCAAATTATTAGCTATATACATATAGTGAAGGATCACAATTACATAATCACACTAGGTGGGATAAATATGTGTGGTTTGATTTACCTCCTCATAATATCAAATATTTAACAAGTGGTCAATTATAAAATAGGGGTGATTGGGGTCATCTTTGCCCATTACACTTTCCTAGTTTTTGCAAGTTTCTAGCCCTCACAAACACACTTAGAGTTTTAATGCAAAGGAGATTGATTTATATACTTGCACACTTAATTAGGATTCATGATAATAAATAAAAATAATATATAAATATAAAAAGGTGATCATACTATCACAAATTTATATTTATGCATAGTTCAATAATGACTAATACAAGTCAATACTGATTGGTGGTTGTGAACCAGATCAATGAAACCAACCCTGCATAGACAAAAAACCAATTCCAAAACTATACAAACCACAAGCCTAATTTATCTTAATTTTAAATTATAAAATATATTAATAATCATAAATTCACCAAAAAAAGATAAGTACTTATTCCTCTATTGTACTTACTATGTTTAGCATATGCCACTTGTCAAATCATTACAATCAATTTCAAGATTTTACATTTTAATGTATGATTGAATACCATATATTAATATTTGAATTATTATTAAAGTTTATATATTAATTATATAAATTAATTAATATTAATAATAATTAAGGTAAAACATATTGGTGAACCCATACAAATTGATCGAACCATCCTTTCAAGGTCCAAGATTTTTTTCCTAGGTTTTCAAAAATTTATTTTTGATTTACATATACAAAAAATATTTTTTAGATTTTTTGTCCTAGGGTTTCAATATTTAAATTTATATTTCAATACACTAATAATATTTTCACCTTATTACATATATCCTCATTATGGTTTCATCTCTCTATGGTTTTATATTTTATCCTTAGGGTTTATTTTAAAACATGATTTTTAATTATTATATAATAATACACATTAATCATGGCCATACTAAATGAATATTATTCGTTAAAATTATAGATACTAAAATATGGTCTTTGACAATGTCAAACTTGAAAAATATTTACCACACATGTATTGACCACTCAACAAGGTCTTAATCCACCATTCTCTCACACTTACATGCTATCATATGTGTTTCTACTCTCTTATTACACAACTATAGGAACCTCAATTTTTTATTCATTGCCAAATATCATGCATATACATCTCTCAAATATTGGATCACTCCACCTATAAATAGGTATATTACACTAGAACAAGTAAGGACCACCAGTTGATACTGACTGATTTGGTCAAAAATGACCTCCTCCCAATAAATGTTATTTTTCAAAATCAAAATCTTCCTTAGGGTTAGTCCATTAGCCTAGTGTGTTAGTGGCATGGGAAATTATTCAATTATATATGTATATAAATAAATCAAGGTTTCATTCAAAATGGACTTAACACTTATTTGATATACATTTATACACTATTGCACATAAATAAATTTTTTCTCATTCTTCCAAAATTTCAAACCTATTGTTATAAGTAATCACAATCCAATTTTGAAGCACTATAAATCCAATTAAAAAGTAAATATTATCAAGTATCAAAATCCAATCATTAGTTGTATACATATAGTGAAGTAACACATTTTCACAATCACATTAGGTGGAAGTACTACATGTGGCTGGATTTCTATCCTCATACTATCAAATACCTAAGCAACATTCAATCAACAAATAGGGGTGATTTGGGTCAACTCAACCCATTAAAATTTCCTCCATTTTTTCAAGGTCTATCCCTCATAATCACACCTAGGGTTTCAAGGCAAAGGAGGCTGATTTTTAGATCTACGTATATAATCAAGGTTTGGGATCACAAACATAGAGCAAGTATATATAGGTTAAGGTGACCTTATAGGTCATTATTGACCAACAATATTGACCCAAATCATCAGAACTGACTTAACATAGATAATGAATCAGTTTTAAAACCAAATCAACCATATGCCTCTTTTATCTTGATTTTCACTTTCAAAATATAGACATAGTTAGAAAAAAACCAGAAGAGCTAACTATAATGATCTCTTTTGTATTTTATATATTTAACTTATGCCACTTGTCAAATAATAAAAATCAATATTAGTCTCTTACTTTTAGATGTATGATTAAATACCATATTTTAATATATAATTACATTTTAAAGTTATATCTTAATTATGTTAATCTTTCCCATTAATATATATTATGGTAAAACATATTGGTGAACCTGTACATATGTCAAACATTATAAAACACTAGGTTTCCCTTATGATTTTATCCTTTGAAATTTTCATATATTTTTTCATTAGGTTTTAAATATCATTTATAATCTCCTTACATATAAAAACTTGTCTCTAATTTTTCATCCCTGAGTTTCATTAATCTGATTTTTTATTTCTATAAACAAAAAATGTTTTCACCTTTGGACTTAGATCTTCATTAGGGTTTCATCCTTATAAGGTTTCATATTTTAGCCTTGGGGTTTTATTTTTAGACCTGATTTAAGATTTTTCCCTAATAACACACAATAATCATGACCATGTTGAGTGAACATTATTGGTTAACATTGATCATGAAGTTACTCTTTTCATATTGTTCTACATAGATAGTGTGTTTGATTTGGATTAGTTATGTAAACAAATGGGTAATAAGGATCAAATATAAATTCAATAATAAGGCTAAAATTACCAGTGAACAATCTTAAGCCTTCTTCCAATCTTATTATTACAACATATAAATTGAGATGCCCATTGTTACTAATAGATGCCAAAGGGCATGTATGACTCCTTTTGTTCCTCCTACCTAAAGACCTCGAGGTTGAATTATCTGCCATCCCACCCCCATTATTCACCCATGAATTATTTTTTAATCCACATCCATGTTGTCATCACTATATGAGGTAGGGTTCCTCATTATGTGTGACAGAATAAAGGAAGCCAACATGTTCCTCCTCAACCCCCTCCACCTCTCGTAGGGAAAACCAACCAAGCTACATATATGATATCATTGATCAACTAAAGAAAAACCATTCTAATATTTCTATGTTGGAGTTACTCAAGAGATCAATGGTCTACAAATATATTTTATATAAGGCATTGTAAGAAACAACTCTACCTAGTGATATACAACCTACATAATTTTCCTCTATTATGAATACATTCAAGGATGATAATAAATTTATAAGCAATACTTACCCACACAACACACAAGAGATAAAAAAATACCATTATTTATTCAAGTTAAATTATAAATCAACTTGATCAAACATATCTTGGTAGATAATGGGTTTGGATTGAATATTTTTAACACTACCTTATAACTATTGGGTATCAACATGGCTACTACTAAAAAATTAGATCAAAGCATAAAAGGATTTGATAATACTCCAAATAAAATACTTGGAACCATATCATTGAATGTAAACAAGGTCCTAAGATGGTGCTTACCATTTTATATATTATGCTTAATCAGTTAAATTACAACTTGAATTTGGGATGACCTTAGATACATGCTATAAAAACAATACTATTAATATAGCACAAATGTATAAAATATATGCATAAAGGCTATTTTTATTCAAAATTAGCAAATGAATACCCTTTTAAATATTACAAAATAACTCAATATAATGATGAGGACCAATCATAATCACATTTGAAAGACCGTACTATTGTGGCTCCATCACAACCCATTCTAATAACTCATATGCACACATACAAGGTGGGTGGATCAAATATAGAAAATGATAAGGAATAGATCATAACATATTAAGAAAATTTACAACATGAGCCATAATTTGATACAAAATAGCCACAAACTATTCTTGATCTTCTTTATTAGTGAACTCAAAAATATCAAGATGGCATTGTTATAAACTATTATGATAATGATGACAAACTTATTAACATGTCTGATATGATAGATGATCATATGTGCAATATAAAATTTAATACTTAAGAATAATACTTATCTCACTCTATTCACACCTATTTTATTTGGAACATAATGAGATGATTCATATACAACAAAGAGGGACATTAAAAACTCCTAGTCAGTCACAATTTTATAGGGGCAAAGGAAAGGTAGCAATGACAGATCATGAGTACATCCTAAATGCAAAAACTAGTTAGAATTCTATCTCTCACTAGGAATAGGAAACATAAAATTCAAACATCCTTGGGAAAAATAAATAATCAAACATGTTAGTAAATAATGTGGATATGGTAGATTCCAAGACTCTAACACCACTGTGAATAAAAAATTTGTAGGAGACACCAAAAATAATATGTAAATATTATTCGATCATAAATAATCACATTAACATCTATGTGATATTGAGTTTTGGGATGTATTTCATAACAATAATTCAAGTCATATTGTGTTCATCATAGAATCAAAGGACATGACACTAATATTGTTGAAGTATTAACAAACCAAATTCAGAAAAATAAGGATAAATGCATCATCAAGGTATTGCAATAACAATAAGCGAAATCCACATAAAGCCCCATAAAGTCACCATATACAATGAAAATTACTAGAAAACATCCCCAACAAGATCCATTAACCATCACCATATTTACTAAAGGTGAATTTTTACCAAAAAAACATATTGATGATAACATACAACATGCCATATGCAATGTCAAAGGTTTACAATAGTTGGGATATGACATTACATAATTACAATATAGTAAACAATGGCTAGGATCCCTTGGATATATCATTTAACTAATAGCTTGTGGACCAAAAATGGTCAACATAAGAAAATGGGTCATGCCTCCTAAATATTTAGTACCTTTCACATTAGGACAATGATGGTTACAATATATGTAGGCTAAAATAAATGTAATCAATCAAGATCTCAATTTCTCACATGAAATAAAAATGATCAAAATTCAACATGATGGTGATGCTACCATCAAATAACACAGTCTTTAGATACAACATAAATTATATAATTATAACAATTAGAACCAAAAGAAAAAGCAATGTGATTACATAATCTCAAGGAAAAACTAGGATATGTCATTTACAACCCTGATGAAGATAACCTAATTTTAGATTCATGACCTATAAATTCCAAATATTCCATAAATACCAAAAATAAAATAATAAGAAAATATAAAAACATTTAAAATGTTTAAAAAATCCAAAATAATGAGTTGAGCATGACTTGATTGCTAGATTGCATTATTTACATATGTTATTTGTCATATGTTGGTAGATGGCATATTATTTACATATACACATGCATTTAATGGTATCTGAGTGATATGTAGGGCATACATAATACACATGGACATATAAAATTTAGTCTTCCTTCTACCCAATGGCCATGCCAATATTGGGGGAATCTTGTCCCATAGGTTTTACAATTACAAATTATATCTTTCTATGACCTTTATACCATGTTGAGTTACTTGTATTGATTACAGATGTCTTTTTAGTTATTCATATCTTACATAGTGATACATATATATGGCACTTTAATGTGTTATGCCATTGAAACATATATATGGGGTATACTAGTTCCTTGTTATATGCTCCACTAATATTGTTACTCTTTTACATGATAGACTACTTTGTGTTTGGCTATTTTGTGTGGTTCTTGGCCTTATGTGATGTGACATCCTTAATGTCCCTTATTTGTGACATTTTTTATATCCCCTTATGAGTTGTTCTTGCCTTTATTTGTTGTGATATTTTATGTCCCTTATATGTGCCCCTTGGCCTTATGTGTGACACTAACACTTGGATTTTCCTAGCTTGCTAACATCGAGTGGTGCTATGATCTATATCATGCAATTTTAATGCATAGTTTTATTTAAAGATACTTATAATACATGATTAATTAATACATTTATATAGACATGAAACTTACATGACATGCATCACATGTGTTACATACATGGTAAGATTAATATATACATTACTATGATGCCATATTCTCCACATGATCATATGAGATTACATGATGTTATTTTAATACATGACATGATACAATTAACTCTTTTTTTGAGATGAGTGACTTACAAGATGAATGCCTCAACTAAAAAGTGGGGGATTTAGTGGGTTTTAAATAAAGACATAATCCTCCATGAGCATAAAATTAGACAATAGTAAAGATTTTAGAGATTCATAATGGTTCAGTAAAATGATAGACATTGGCACATAAATATAGATTATAAGGGCATATGACATGCATATACACTCAATTTAAATACACTTTAACATAAATTCATACACATGTGAATATGCATGGGCATATGCACATAATTTATAGGAATAAAATTATAGGTTTTCATATACACATACATTTGAAACATAGGTTCTCAAATTCAACATATAGGTGCATGACATTCTATATCAATTGGTATAGACTTAGGGTGCATGATACTGATTCATGCACACATACACAATAAGATATTTTATATTTGAATGAAAATTGGTTTTCATTTCAATTCATTTATTAGATCTGCATTCATGATGGGGGAATGAAAGTTATTCAGTCTCTTTCGATCATGCACTATATTCTACATTAAGAAAAAACTATACAATCAAACCTATATAATTTATGGGGGCATGAACATTATTCATTCCCTTTCAAACATGTTGTTTGTTTACATGGATTTAAATTGAGAAAACTTGAATAAAACATCTCAGTTGAATATATAATCCATATGTAGTGGTTGATTCACTTCCTTTGAGTGAACCTAGTCTGATGGTTCTCTCATTTACCTATGTAGTTATTTGGGTTAGTACATTATTTACTTCACCCACATTAATGAAAGAAAGAATATAGATATCCCCAACCTAGGATCCTGCATAGTTACATAATATTTGGTCACCCACATCCCAAATCTCCATGTGATTTAACAAGGAAGCACAAGTTTATCCAATGCTTCAACAAAGAATCATCATCTCTAACAAGTTATAAGGGTAATATGATTTTACCAAACACACATGTACTCTAATCCTTGTTCTTTCAATTTTTTAATTATTAAATTTTAGATTAAAACAATAAATTTATGGAAATTGACTACACATGATTGTAAATTTTAATATTGATTACTCTACATAATTAGAGCTTTATACCAAAGACAAAGTGTGTTTTACACACTTAGGTATATTTTATATTTTACTCTAGAAATTACATTAATAGAATAAAATGGAGAATTTTTAGACACTAAAATTTGGTATTTTTTACTTTAAAATTAAACTATCAACACACTTTTACCACACATGACTTGAGCACTCAAATAAGGTCATAATTCACAATTCTCTCACATATTTCTTATGAGTCAACCCTTACATTTTCTAGTGCATACCCATAAGAACCTCATTTTTTTTTTTTTAGATACTCAAATTTAATTTTACATGATTAAATAGTAATACATTTGACAAATATGACTCATGTCTCAACCCTTTAGTTTAGGACATTCCTACTACCAAAAGTCTTGCATTCATCATCTCACTGTGCCAAATTGCTTCCTATAGTTTTAACTAATATTAAGATTACCTAGGTCACATGTACCCCATAATTTTCATAAAACCTTATATATATCCTACTCTCACTATTATAAACTTTTAATAACTTTCCATCCTCCCAAACACTACCATTTAAACTAGGACACTCGCATCGAGGCTAGTGTCCCAAGGTTGACGTTAGTGTTTGAGCATTACAAATGGTCAAATTTGAAAATATTTTGACATGTATGGGTAAAATTATTTTTCTTAATTAACCCTCTTATGATATAATTTAAAAAAGTGTTGTTGAAATAAAATTAAAATACCATTCATTATCATCAACTATAAATCAAGGACATATCTATATTAAACCAAGAAAAAACACCTCTTATTCTTAAAAAACTACCATATTCTTCCCTATTTTCATATTATTCAGATGATTATTCTTATTATAGGTCTATATAATTCAAATAAAAACACATGATTATTATTTATTAAGTTATAAGGTATATCACTACATACACTCACATATAACATATTGCATAATGGTTCATATACAAGCCCACACAAGGGGGAGAACTACATCGGGTTAAGGCCCTATTTAGAGTCTATGGATATGTAGGAAGTGATCATTAATAGAGGGGTATTTGAGGACATATAAAATTCATTTTATCCCACTAACCACTACATTGTAAGGTGACATTCCCTAGTCAGAGGACCTAGAGTTTTGAACTATATATTAATATCCAAAACCTAGGCACATGATTCAAATCAATAATTTGTAAGGTGATAGTGAAAAATAATAGGTGAAATCATAATTATATGAAATTAATTATACTCAATAATGGACAAAAACATCTACTATAGTGTCTAGATATCAATGATAGTGTTCAGGTTGATAGAGAACTAAATTCTAGAATTTGATGAATCATTGTAGAGCATCACCATGTCTTCTCATGTACCTACATTTTATATATTTTATTATGAATTAATAAATAATATAAGTATTATTTATTCTTCATGATGATAAATTAATATTAAAATTATCATTATACTTTCTATATTTATCATACTTTTAAAATTTAGCATTGTATCAAAATATTATGAATCTAAATTATTTAATTGGCCTGCTTGAGAATAGCTTATTCTATAGTTGATTAGGATATTACCCCAAACCTTAAATATTAGGATATAGTTGATTAGGCTATAGTTTATTAGGGTTAAATTTTTTTGAGAACTTGGCATCTAAGTATTCTCGTGTAACCCTAGCTTGCTCTAGGGTTTTCAAACTTCTAGCTAATTTCCTTACCATGTTAGAGTATTTACTAGTCTTTATATGTCTATATTTCTTTACTCTCATCTATAGATAGTATTTATAAATTATATATCACTTCATTCTTGTACACTTGGAAAATACATATAATAGATGTACCTTCAACCTCTATACCTTTCTAACTAACAAAAGGCTCGCATACACTATCTCGATATGCTTCATTACTTATCTCTTAGTTTGACTAATGTTATTCTGATGACTTATGCATTATATCTTTCCCATACTATTATAAAACTACTTATCTTCCATATTTATTAGTGTCAAACCTATACTTATTTTTCAACTACCCAAGCACTTGTATCCTAATCAGATACCTGCATCAATGTAAGTGTCCTACCACAATGCAAGTGTCCAGTGCCCTAATTCATCCAATTTACAAAATAAATGTATTCCTATGGTCAACCTAAGTTCCTTAATGTGAGATATTACCCAAAGTTATTGGTATAAATATAAGGTCAACCCTTATTCATTCCTCACCTAGAAACATCTTACCTACTCATAATACAACCTACCAAAATCACTCTAACAAACACTCAAGTGAGAAAATATTCCCTATTTTCTCTTATTTCTATATCAGTAATAAGGACAACACATTTACAGGTTTAAAGTACTAAAAAATTAGATCAAGAACTATATTTTACAAATTACAATCAAGGCCACTATTGTACTTAATTATCACACATTGCATGATTTACATAGAAGCCAACACACAGGGGAAAACTATATAAGTCTAAGGCCATCCTTGAAGTATTAGCTGTGTATGTATTTATCATTAAATTTGGGGTATTTGGGATAGCTTGACACCATGTTCCCACTAACCCATTTTTACCACAACCAATATGAAGATGAATAAATAGGGTTTTCTCATTTGATAAGGAGTGAAAATCCATGACCCAGATTTGAATGTACTAGAGTGAAGGCAACATGAAAGCCAAAAACATCTAGGTGGTTTCATCTAATCTCAATAGGAATTCCATACTAGACACCTACATCCAAATTAGATAGTAGAGTTGACACAACCATCTAAGGTTATTGCAAGTGACTGCAACTATAAAATCATAATTTATAGAATTAGGGAATATTCTAGAATCCATATATAGTCCACTTTTTATCTATTCCAAATCCAAATCTACATTAGCATTAAAACTAAGTATCTTATTTTCATTGTTATTGAAATATCTAACATAGATTTACTTTCTATCTTTAGGATCTCAACATAATAAATTTTGTATATGTTCTATATGAGTTTCATAAATAATTAGTCCAATTTAGAGATAGACCACCATCTTTGTGCCCTAAGTTATCTCTTCACCCTTTAACCTTAGATTACCTAATCTAATTTTAGGGTTAAACATTTGGTGAACTTGATTCATATGAATGTTTTTTTTGATTTGCAAGGTTTTTAATTAGCTAGGGTTTTATATTATTGTATTTTTTATTTCCTGCTAATAGTATTTTATATGTAACCTAAGTGTAGCCATAGATTGGGAGGTGTGCTTACTAAACACATTGATCTTCCCCTCTTACCACTAAGATGCCTAAAGCCAATGAAGAACCTAATCCTATGGATCATCATGATACTAATTTTGAGAATGGAAAACATACTGACGAGGTTATCATAGAAGAATATCCTGATAATGAAAACCATGAGTATAATGAAGCTAATGAGCATGAGAAAATAGATCATGAGAAAGTGTAAGTAATTGCATTTTTTCATGAACATATTCATCAAAACCCTAAAGATCTTGATGAAATCCTAAGAACCATAATATAAACTAAAAAAACAAAAAGTGTAAATAAACAAGTAGTTCCATCTATTGATCATGTTATTCAAGCTATGGGTCATTCCCATATATCAAAAATCCTCCCCTTGAGCACATTACCACTTCATACTTCTAATGAGGGCATGAGATATGTATTCCAAATTTTGTTTCCTAAATCTACTATTACCATGTATTACATGGGAAACCAAAATGATTTGAATCAAATACCATTTTCAATGCCTATATCTACCCAACCTATGGATACAATTCATTTGGTGACTTCTCAAATGTCCAACCTAAAAGACTAAGAGGTGAAAGATCTTATCCAATCTATAAAACTTTTGTAAACTAAGTTTACAAATATTGAGCAAAATTATATGATATCACCTTATGCTATTGATTCATAAGAGGTGTTGCATAATCATGTTACACTAGATATATAGTTAGACCACTTACCAAATAGTTTTGTTTCACCTAAGTTTAAATTTTATGATGGTAAGGGTGATATTGAATATAATATCTGATCTTTTTATGCGACATGCCTTGATTATGCCTCTAATTATAAAATTTTGACCAAATTATTTCCAAGGGGCCTCAAATATTATGCTTTTAGGTAGTTATATAATTTACCAATTCAATCAATAAACACCTTTAAACCCCTTATAGATAAAATTTTAGCACACTTCTCTATTAACATTACTAAATGCCCAAATTGCAAAAATCAAACAAGTAACCATTGAACCTATTAATGAGTATGCCTTGAGATACAAGATATTGTTGGCTAAAATTACCAATCCTATGGAATATAAAGAGCTTCAATATATTTTCAAGCAAATTTTTCTTCCTACTTTACATGAGTCCATTGTGTTCAAAAAGTTCAATTTTTTTGATGACTTATGCCACATTATTTGCTATCATCAAATGAAACTTATCTCATTGAACAAACTTAAATATGTAGTAAATACACCAAATATATCTAAATCTAATACCAATTTTACCATAAAACCAAGTTATAAGGTCAAACCTCCTAAGCCTAAAAAATAACAACCACCATGGTTACTGTGGTATCAAAACAACCTAGTCAGCTTGTCTTATCCAATGCACCATAGAGACAATTTATATGTTTTTCTAAGTCTCCTATTTCTTTACTCCCACAATGTGTAGAGTGTCATATTATATATCTCCCTCATCATATTGATGTTGATATGAGTAGATATCTACCTAAAGGGTATGATTCAATGTTTATTGTGATTATCACCAAATCCCTTGGCATCCTATGAATAAATGTTTCACCTTGAATCATAATATCCAAGACCTCATCAATGACCAAAAGATTACATTTGATGATCCTCTAAAGGAATTAGGAACACAACCCAGTGAACACCACAAAAAAAAATATATATATATATATTTAACAATCCTTTGCAAGATCATTCAAAGAAAGATCCAAAAGTGCAAATGGCATCTATTCACATCCTCATCCATCTCATTATGAGCACCCATTGGATGGGATTATTAGTAATTATACATTACATGCACCTCTTATGGTTCAAAGACCCTATATTAATTTTGATTATAGTGAGATTAGGGATGATGATTCATATCTTAATTTCTTATTCATTCAAGTATACCTTTATCACCAACTTATACACAATGTTATTATTGATAATGGTGAAAGATAAAATGTTTATATCATGACATTAATAATGTATTTAGGTTATATAAATTATTATTTACATCCTTCAATTAGATCAGTTAGAGTATTTGATGGGATCCCACAATAGGTTATTGGTGAGATTGACTTACCTTTACAGGTGGGTCTCACCTATGTGGTTACTACATTCTTAGTTATACCTTCCATGGGTGTCTTTGATATGTTATTGAGATGACCTTGGATACATACACTTTGAGTAGTACCTTTATAAGTGCATGGGTGTATTAAATACATTCATGAAATTTAGATAATTATAGTTTTTGGAATTATATATGAACATCCTCTTGAGTATGAAAAATTTATACCTAGGAAATTAATTGTAAAACCTCCTATGGTTAATCTTATGCAAAAAGGTAAGCAAAAATCAATCCCCTTTACTAGATGGCTAGTACTTGAGAAATAATTACATCAAAGATCCATAATGAGTTTCACAGGACCCTCATCTACTACACACCATATTTAGATATCCAGAGCACCTACACATGTTCCTATTACTATTCCTACAAAGAAACCATAAAACTCTCAATAATGGGTTCCATGAATCTCTACTTGTGATATTTATAATTCATAACCACATAGTCCTATTTTATATATGCATATCATCACATATACTATAGTGACATATATTGCACTTATACATTCTCCTTGGTAATGTCACTAGTCTATTACACTAAGTTCATAGTGGGGAGATATCTATGAACATACTTTAGATGTGATCACAAGATAGTCTTTTCCTATCACATAAGCCAAAAATTCCAATAAAAAAAACTTTAAAAATCCAAAACTATTTTTAGCATTTACATATCATAGTATCTCTTTAAAACATATATTATCAATTCTATGTTGGCATATGGTATATCAATATTTCCTATATACACATTTTTTACACATATTTTGAGTGTGATTCAGGCATATACATATACATGATCTATACACTTTTATATGTTGGGATTCCCTCTACTCACTTCACCAAGACATTGGGGACATCCACCTCTATGATCATGATACATACATGTTATATCTTTCTATGGTCATTTTACATTATGATATTTGAACTCATATATGTACTTACACATGACTTTATCCATGCCTATATATTTTTTAGTGTACCTGATATACTATGTACATAATGTTTTTTGATAACACATATGTCTAGGGACTAGTATGATATATTCATACTAGTTGCTTATGCTTTTATTTATCCACTTCCTTGAATGTCTTGCACTATTATTGTCTTAATTATTTAAGCATTTGAATATGCTCCATTATTTGTAGACCCTTCACTTTTGTTTGCCTCTTTGAAATTTAAATATGTCATTACTTGTTGTATGTTGACATTTGGATATGCCATTTCTTAGTTTATGGAAATTTGAATAAGTCAAGCTCTTTTGATTGTGCAAAATTTGAACATGACCCTTGTTTGAGGTCTCCTTAGACCATTGTATTTTGATTTAGTTTTGAGTGTTCTTGTGTGTGTGCTTGACTAATTTTTAAGCTTGTTTTGTTACTATCTAGATGCTACCATGATTTAGATCATGCATTTTAAGACTTGGTAGGATCACATTATTCGTGCTTCAATTAAATATCTACCTAGACATGTTCCATCTATATGCTATAGGGTAATTTCATAGTTTACATGGCTATCTTATCCTTTTATGGTGAGATAAATACCACTTGCTACTTCATCAACTAAAATGGGGAGCATATCAATGGGGGCATGCCATAAATGCATGACTTCCACATTACTTCACAAATTAAGATTATAGTGAGGGCATGCTTTGGAAACATGTTTTCCACATTTGTCATAGTTTTAGATTTAGTGGGGACATGTTTTGGAAACATGTTCTCCACACTTATTCAGTATTCAACATATCCAAATTAAAGTGGGGGAATGTTTTGGAAACATATACTACACATTGACACTTATATCAATTTTTGTATTTCTCCATATATAGTGGGGGCATGCTTTGGAATCATGTTCTCCACACTTACATAGTTTCAAATTGACCAAATTGCACAATTATATGATTCAAATACATATTTATGGTAGAATTCTATACATTGGTACCATTGTTATACATAGTTTAAGCATGAGACATATCTAAGGTGAATATGATATGCAATGTGTGTATAATATTGTAAAATCAAATTAGTTTCAGATTCTAAACACTTTTAGGGACTGTCACCACCCACCATGTTAGACTTTTATAGACTGTATTTATCTAATATACTATAGTAGTTGGTTCAATTTTTAGTATGGTTAAGGTGATTAAATCACTCAATATTTCTAAGTTTATAGGTTGGACTTGATTGCATCATATAGCCTCACTAATTTTATAGTGTGAGTTGACTTGGTTTACTCACACTCACCAGGTTATAAGTATGATTGGGTTACATAGTTGAGCTAATCTCAATTGTTAGGTGATAACTCATCTTTTCTCTAAGGTCAGGGGGTTGTGCCCTCCAATATCTCTCTCTATTTATTTATATATATGCACTTTCTAGATTTATATTTATCTTAATCTTAATATCAATGATTCATAATGATATATCTTTCAAATAAAATTGTTAAAAGTCAAGATGATTGCATCAATACACATGTGTACTCCTAAAACTTGCTCTCTTTCAATTTAAATAATTTCAATACTTTTAATTTTAGATTATATGCACTGATTATATACTATAACATGCTCTTGGTTGTAGGTCAGTCACTAAAAAAGAACTCAAGTTAGACTTAAGCAAAGGTAAGGTGTGTTATACACACCTAGGTACACATTTCTTCTCCTTTAAACTAGTAATTTCATTGTTACATTAAAGGGGAGAATTGTATACACTATTTCTGAATTATATAACACCTCAGCCTTGTAGACTTAGAAAATACATATCATGGATATACTTTTAGCTTATAGACCTTTTCCATAACCAAAAGTATTGCATACATTATATTTTGTGCCTCATTGCTTATCTCTTAGTCTAACCAATGTTATTTTGATGACTCAGGCCTTTTATCTTTTCCAAAATGTTATATACATGCTTATCTTCCATCTCAACAAGTTCTATACCTGCATCTATTTTTAAACTGCTCATACACTTGCATCTCAATCAGATGCTTGCATCGATGTAATTGTCTTACCATAATGCAAGTATCTAGTGCCCTAAAGTTATTTAGTTTATAAATGAAACATATTCCTATGGTTGAACTACATAATTTAATGTGAGATATTCTCTAAAAACATTGCTATAAATATAAGATCAACCCTCATTCATTCCTCACCTAAAAATGTCTTATCTACTCATAAGGTAACCTTCCAAAAACACTCTATCAAACACTCAAGTGAACAAAGATTCCTTATTTTCTCCTATTTCCATATTAGTCATAGGGATAACATATATAAGTCTGAAGTACTAAAGGTGTAGCCCAAGAGCTAATTTTTCCAAGTTACAAGTTACATCACTATTGCACTTGTTTATAACACATTACATGATTCACACATAATCCAACACATAGGAGAGAATTACATAAATTTGAGGCCCTTTTTGGAGTATTAGATATGCAAGAAACACTCATTAATAGAGGGGTATTTGGGACAATTCAACACCATGTGCCCACCAAACCATTTTTACCATAACCAATATGAATATGAAGAACTAGGGTTTTCTCATTTTACAAGGGGTAATAGTCCATGACCTAAATATGAATGTACCATAGTGAAGGTGACATAAAACCTAGAATCATCCAGGTGGTCACATCTAGTTTTAGTAGGTATTATTAACTAGACATCTACATCCAATTTAGATAGTAGCATCAATGTAACCATCTCAAGTTGACACAAGTGTTTGAAACTACAAATGCATAATTTTTAGAATCAGGTGACTATTCCAAAATCCATATCAAGTACACTTTTTACTTGTTCTGGATTCACATTTGTATTACCACCAAAACCAAGTATATTGTTTTCATTATTATTTTAATATCTAACAACTTTTTATCTTTAACATCTCAACATTATAAATCTAGTATATGTTCTATCTAAGTTTGACAAATAATTATCCTACCTTAGACATAGTTTACCATCCTTATTCCCTAGGCTATCTCTTCCCACTTTAACCCTAGATTCCCTAATCTAGATTTTAGGGTCAAACATCATCTTAGTATTTAGAACATTTAAAATGGATAAAAATGAACCTTTTATTCCTCCTAACCTTAAGGAGGGTGATATCTAATTTCCATCTAACCAAGTCCATGATATCACTTATTCAAGTGGTAAGGTAGCCCATCATATAGTACCAAATTAAGGTAACCAATATATCCTTCTTCAACCTCCTTCACCTCCCACATCTACTCTAGATAGTATGTGTATGCATATTCAATCTAAATTACCTAGGGTTTGTGTTTGTGAAGCCCTCAATGATCAAATCATCATTATTAGAAAGTTAATAAAAGAGTTGCAAGATAAAAATTAAATATTTCAATCCAAATATGACATCACTTGAAAACTAGGTCACATATGCAAATAATTTAGAATGTGCTAGTGTTAGTCATGCATTTTTATCTTTATATAGCAATTTTATGCCTTAAAAAACTTCATATCCAAATGTGAAGCTAAATAAAATAAATCTACCACACATGATTTAAAAATTATACAAAATGATAATAAGATTTCATGTGAGATTCTAAGGGAAATTTTTAGAAACAAGTCGATTACACTACATCCTCTACATCCTCTAAGGAGATGAAAATACTATTGTGCATATCACATAATACATGGGCATCATACATATAGTTATTTAGTTTTTAAGAAGAAAATAAAAAATATAATTAATAGTGGTGAACTTGTTAGTTTAGGCTATTATTTTCCATGTATTTACTTATTGTGGGTCATTCCTTCCCATGGAGTTTTCCTACACTTGTGGATTTAGCTTTCTTAGGTGTACATTGTAAAATGGATTTACACATGACCATCATTATTAGCTAGTGGGGGTTACTATTTGACCATTTATTATAGGTATCAGGAGTTACATTTCATTCTT
The DNA here is from genome assembly GCA_037957365.1 of Torreya grandis. Taxonomy (NCBI): domain Eukaryota; kingdom Viridiplantae; phylum Streptophyta; class Pinopsida; order Cupressales; family Taxaceae; genus Torreya; species Torreya grandis. The sequence continues at coordinate 4,044,211 of JARHVA010000624.1, forward strand.
AGGTTCTTGACCACTTTTCATGGAGGAGTTACACATTCACTTTCCTATTTGTATATATTCATTTTTTGAGCTATTCTAATTGAGTGTGTTGGATGGATTGATCAGAGTTTTTATATTATTCTTCATTTTTATTTACTTACAACTATTTTATGAAATTACTTGACTCTTGCTCAAACTAGGTGCATTTAATTGATCTAGTGATCTTGGTGAACAATCTGATATGGTATTAGAGCCAATATGGTATTCGATTGTTTGGTTTGGTTATTGATTTTTATTTTTTTAAATCATGAGATTTAATTGTTTGCAAAAAAAAAAAATTTTTTCATATCCATTTGTTGGAAGTTTTTTTAATAGAGATTAAAGGATTTGCATATATTGGGTATTTTATCCTTGAAAAGAGAAACATATTCTTGGTTATTATCCATATCCATATGTGGTCTCAAAGTGTTTGCAAAATTAGATAAATATATTAAAGTATTTATGTTGGCATCTAGATAATGGCATGGGCATCTTGGATTTTCATCTCCCTATTTGGTTCTTCCTTTCTCCACATTGGATGGGATATCAAGGTGGAAACATAATTTTGGTTCATATATTCCCATCTCTATTTTTTTAAATTAAAACTAGTTTTTTAGTAAAAGTGCATTTAGTTTTTTTTGCAAACATTTAAAATGGCCCATTAATGAAAGAAAATGAAATTTGTAGTAACTTTTGATAGGCAACTCATATTTGAGTGTCATTTTTTGCAAAAGTGATTATTTTATTATGCTCATTCCATTGAATCCATTTTTTTCTAATCAAAGTAAAATTATAAAGTGCCAACATCTAGGGGGTTGAATAGAAATAATTTTAGGGGGGGTGTTGTGTGTTTCTTTTCATTCTATTCAAGCCTTCTTTTCATTTTCATAATAAAAAACTTAATTCTACATTATAGATGCTAATTTGAAAATTCCTCTCATGCCCTCTAACTATTATGAATGGAAATATAAAATGAAGTAAGGACCACATTATAAAATCTCTTTGGGAAGCTACATGTGATGAGAGGTCATGAACTAGAGAATAAGCTTATTAGTTTAAGTCATAGCATTTTTAACATCCTATAGGATTTCTTCACTAAGTTTAAGTATTGATAATATAGTTAGAATAATGTAGAATAGATAAGAAGGATGATCAACTAGTTTTTTTATATTCTCTAAACGAGGTCCAAATTAATCTGTATTCATCTCTACTTTCCATGCTACCAAAAGTGCTCTTGAAACCATATAAAAAATGCCCTCTTTAGATGATTTTATTGTTGACTTGACTCAAGACTAATATAAGTTAATTCAATTTTGCACACTGTAGTCCTCAAAACCATAAGCTATAATGATTAGGAATGGGAAACATAAGGATTCAAATAAAAAGGAAAAGAAATAAAATAAAAAAGATTAAGAGAAGGAAAATGAACAAAACCCTGCCTCTCCCAAAACAACCATAAAAACCTCTTCTAAATTTAAACCTTAGAAAGAAAAGGTTAAGTGTGATTATTATAACAAAATGGGCATGATGAACACAAGTGTATGATTAAATAAATTGATCACCTAAATCATATTCTAGAAAAGAATAACATAGGTGTTTTGGAGTCCATTAGACAAAATTCATCATCTCTAGATTTTTATAAAGTAAAGGAAAATGGTAAAGAGAAAGTAATGGCAAAGATTTTATAATAGTTGTAGATCCTACTTCATCCTGAGTTATAGACTTAGGTGCTTCACATCACATTTATTTTTCATAGGTTGAGTTCACTTCCTTAGAACCATGTATCATGTCTTCTATCACAATGGGTGATGACACTCCAGTAATATTTGTAGGGAGAGGGTTTTTTAAAGTGAAAGGAGGAATGTTCACAAATGTTCTTACTATTACCTCACTTTCAACCAATCTCCTATCAGTGTACCAAATCACTCATTTGTAAGAACATGAAAGTTAAATTATCTCCAGATTATTAGTCATTAGAGAGTTGTATAATGAATCTATAGTGGTAATGGGAAGGGTAGATCACCAGGTTTAATTATACCCCTCACAATTTGCACTTGATATTTCTCCTACTACATTGCTTACTCACATATAAAAGGTAAGAAAACTATGGATTGAGTGATTAGGCACCTTAACTATTGATATTTATAACACCTTAGTAAACATGATATATTCACATGTATGCCTTGTGTTCATTTATCCAAGGGTATTTATGAGGGGTTCACCCTTGAAAAACATCCTGAAGAGAAATATGACAAAGGGAAAGTATGGAGGGCTACACAGGCATTGGAGTTAATACACAATGATGTATTTGGGGCATTACCCAAACCATATTTCACTTGGGATAAGTATGTTCTCACCTTGATTGATGATTTATCAAGGTATACATGGGTCTACTTCCCTTGATAAAAGTCTAAAGTTTTTGACAATTTTAGAGACTTTAAGGCTATTGTGGAAAAATAATATGGGAAATTAGTCAAGGTTTTATAGATAGATAATGTTGGTGAGTATGTCAAAAATAGGTTTGAGAAGTTTTGTACATCAGATGGGATTGATTTATAATGTATAATTTTATATACTCCTTAGTAGAATGGTGTTATAAAAAGTAAGAACAAGTCCTTAAAAGAGATGGATAACTACATGATTAACTCTAAATCACTGACACCTTAGTACTAGGTAGAGGCAATCAACTATGATTTATACATTTATAATTAAGTTCCTCATAAAGCCTTAAAAAGAATCAATCCTTTTTAAGTTTGGAATAATTAGAAACCCATAGTTGAGCATTTTAGGGTCTTTGGATCTCTAGCTATGGCACACATAACTAAGAAGAAATAGAAGGATATGGAACCTTAGAGTAAGCCTTGCATCTTCATAGGTTACCCAAAAGGTGTCAAGGGATATCAACTTCTTCATCTGACCACACATGAGATGTTCATCAAGAGAAGTGATCACTTTCAAAAGAGTCCCTTAGACTCAATGCTTGAGACTTATCCCACTTCATTGGACTCACTTTGATGCAATGATGATTATGATGATTTAGATTATCTTGAGAACATTTTGAAGGTTGAGGGCTATTATTCTAGTTCATATAGTGAGAGTAGTGATGGGGTTCTATATTCATCCACATCTATCCATGCTTCAGAAGATGAATATTAACCACGTGACTCATCTACTTCTAGTCCTCTTTAGAATAGGTAGACACTATAGAGTTCATATACATGGGTTGGGGATCCTTCAAATGATAGGCAAATATGTTTATAGTTTTAGAGTGGGACACATGATTTATATGCCTCCAATTATGATCCACAAAATTTTTAGGTGGTATTATGCATTCTTGAGTGGGACACTGATATTCATGGGGATTTTAATTCCTTGATTAGGAAAAACACTTGGGATTTGGCACAACTTCCTAAGGGAAGGAATATAGTTTGATGAAAATGGGTATATCAAATAAAGTATGTAGTAGATGGGTTAGTTGATAAGTTAAAAGTAAGATTTGTTGAAAAAGGTTTTTCATAGGTACATGACATTAATTAAATTGATACCTTTACATTAGTTGTAAAGATGAAATCTATAAAAATCACTCTTGTCATTACTGCATCTCATCATTGGTATGTTCATCAAATGGATGTGAAGATTACCTCTCTTCATAGTGAACTTGAGAAGGATATTTACATGGATTAGCCACAAGGTTTTATCAAGGAATATTTCTTAATATGAAAACTTTGAAAATATATCTATGGACTCAAACAATCCCCTAAAGATTGATCTGATGAGATGGAATGAATCCTTATCTCATCAAGATTCATTTGATGCCATTTTGATCTGAACATCTACTTTATACAACATGATGATTCACTTTTTATTCTAGTATTATATGTTAATGATCCATTGATCATAGGGGGTCCTTCATCATCCATTGCAGTAGTGAAAGAATATCTTCATGATATATTTTCTATGACAAACTTGGGTTGGTTGCATTAATTCCTTAGGATCCAAATTTCATAGTCTGACTCAAGAACTACCATTGCATAACCTAAGTATGCTCTCAATTTACTTATTTAGTTTCATATGAATGATTTTAAGCCAAATATGTTTCTCTTTATATCTAGATTCAATATTAAGGCTGATTATTATACACCATTTGTTGATGTTATATTGTATTAATAACTTGTTGGCAGTCTCATTTACTTGACACATACCAAACCCAACTTCTCATATGATCTAGGCATGGTATCTAGATTCATGAAAGAGCCTCATGAGATACAATAGAAATAAACTAAGAGGATTATTCACTACATTCATGGTACACACATATTTTAAATTCATTATAAAGTTGAAATTGATGTTGACTTGGTTAGGTACACATATTAAGATTGGGCTAGTGATCGTGAGCATCACAAGTCCACTTCAAGTTATAATATTTCCCTTGGTTTAAGTATAATAAGTTGGTAAAAAAAGAAACAAAATGTTATTACTTTTTCATCTACTGAGGTAAGATACAAAGGAGTTGTTAATTCTACTAATGAGGCTATTTGGATTTAGGGGATTCTCACAAAGTTTGGTATCTAGTTCAGGTGACCCACAATCATCTTTTACAAAAATAAAAGTAATTTTTAGATTTGTAGGAATTTGATTTAGCATCATTAGACCAAGCACATAGATATTCAATTTCATTTATTTAGGGCTATCATTCATGCATATGTCATAAATATCAAATCACATAGTAGATTATTGACATATTCACCAATCCATTCAATGAGAGTAAATCTATTCACTTGAAAAATATTATTAGGGTGAAAATTTAATAAACATCATCTTATCTCTTTTGGGGAGTTTTTTTCCTATAGGTTTTCTTCTTTTCTGTACTTTATGAGGGTTTCATTGTACTTGGGCACTTAATCAAGTCATGTTGTCAGGATCCATTTATTTTACCCACCTGAGCTACACTTAAGGGAGGTGTTGATGTATGACATTATTTTATTAGTATTTAATTATTGTGGATTATTCATTCACATGAATTTTTACTACACTTGTGGAGATAATTTACACAAGTGTACTTTGTCATATGAAGTTACACTTGAGCACCATTATTAGCTAGTGGGATTTACACTTTGACTGAATATTTTGGGTATGGGGAGTTACATTCCATTCTTGGGTTCTTGATTAATTTTCATGGAGGAGTTACATATTAACTCTCCTATTTATACATATTAATTTTGTAAGCTATCTTGGTTGAGTATATTGGATGGATTGATTCTAGTTTTTGTATTATTCTCCCTTTTAATTTACTCATAGCTATTGTATGCAATTTATTGAATTTTACTTGAACCAATTGTATTTAATTGATCCAGTGATCTTAAAAAACACTATAATCAATCCTTTCATTGATATATCAATCAAGTCACCCACTCACATTATGAGTGCATCACCTAAATCACAATTAAAAAAGAATAAGTATGGGTATAAAGGGATAATTTAGAGCAAAAATAGTTATAAATGCAAAAAATATAGAAAGACAATATTCAAAAGGCAAATATAGAGAAAATAATTTAAAAAAAAGATCAAGATGAAAAAAAAAAAATTAAAAAAAAATCATAATATGAAAAGGAATGATTACAAAAACAATGTATTCCAAAGGTAATGTTACAAAATGAGCAAGGATTAAATGTGAAAAATTAAACTCAAGATAAGTAAACAAGCATGATTTCTAATAAAAGAGGTCAATAAGCAAGAGAAGTATATAAAAGATAAAGTTCCAAATGTGGTTACAAAGATGGAAATTACATGTACTTCCTCATATCATGATCATTTCACTATCACTACTTATTTATATGGCAAACAATTCACAAATATTATGGTTATGGACTATCAAGATACAAATTTTTGTTCTATGACATTTCTTAGCTCGCTTGGAAATAAGTGTCCACAAATAGATAAAATTAATTTAATAAAAAATGTGTGGGATCAATTCAGTTAATATTTTCATTTACTTTAAAAGAATGTTCTCTTCATTTTCATGTTTTTTTAATAATTCAAGTGTATACAATGTTGTGCTTGGAAAATCAATGGTTGCACTCAATAGCAACAATGGCCGATTAAAAAATAGCTATATATAATATGATAAAAAAGGTATGGTAAATATTTTTAACATAAGGGGCATATTTATATCAAAAACAATAAATTTTTTTTATCTTCAACTAGTATGTAAATAAATACAAATAATGACATAACCGTAGAGGTACAAGGCATAATACACATTGTAAAATAAAAATAAAGAAAATCCAACACCATATTATGGGGTAGTTCATTATTAATATCTAGATACAAAATAATATAATAATGAAATTCCAAAAAATCAAGATGATGATACTAAAAATTGGCACAACCTTGACGATATTGATTACGTTGAATATGAATATTACACATATGATACAAGACCTTGACATAAGCATCTCCTTATTTTGATTATTAGATCCTAGTATAATTTATCACTTGTCCATAACACCTTTTATAATCATTAAAATATGCAAAAAATTAAAATAAATCAAACAATCAAGAAAATATAAAACATTCAAATAAAACTAAAATACTTAGCATTCATATGTTTACTAGATTTTACATATGTTATTTACCTTATGTTGGTAGATAGAATACCAATTTTTATACACACATATGTTTCATGGGTACTTGAGTGTGATATAGACATACATTATAGACATGATACATGATCCTATAGATGTTTGACCTTTCTTCTACCAACATGACACACTATGTTGGGGGCATATGCTTATATTGATCATGATTGATAAAAGTGCTATTATTTTATGATCACTTTACATTATCATGTTGAGATTATATACTAATTATTAAATGTGTATTTAATCATTCTTAAATCTTACACATTATGTTGGATATGTTATGTTACATGACATTTTGTTAACACATGTATGGAAGGACTAGTTTGATATGCTTATGTTGGTAACTTATATTTCACTTATTCATCTTATCATTGCTGAATATTTTAACCTCATAGGTTAAATATCACCCATATAATTTTAAAGTTTGTTGGTCATGCTTATACAACCTTGATCATATATTTATCATGCCCTATGTGGCCTTCAAATTATCTTTGTAAGGTCTTGTTAGCATTGTTTAAGGTAATATCTTTGCCAAGATTTCCAATGCCTTCAAAGTAAATATAGTGGGTCCTAAGGGTATTTTATGACATGTCAAGAGGGTACATAGTTTGTTAGGTCAATTCCTTTCACTTGATAACTTGGTTTAAATCTTGCTAATCTTGTTTGATGAAATTAAGGTATTTTAGCAAAGTTTAAGGTTGTTTGAGAAACCTAGGCTTGCATTGTGACCAAAATAAGCCTTATAAAGGTGAATTTATTGCATGGAGAATTATAGTAGATGGTAGATAATTAATTTTAAGTCCTATAAGGTCTTAGGTTATTATATTTTCTCCACATGAAATCATCCAATATACACTAGCTTTCTTTACACTTGAAAGTGTTTTTTAAGGGATTTAAGTCCATTTCTAAGATGGTCAAGATGGAATACACATAAAATTTAACTTTTCAAAGCTTTAAAATGATTTTGAAACATATTAATGTTAGAAAGAGGTCATAATAATGGTATACATGTTAGTTTTTACTCCAAAAAGTGTAATTTTAGGAGTTTGTATGAACTTCAGGAGCCCACTTCTAGGTGAAAATGGTTTTAGAGTTTCTATTGGTATTATACATGTCATACCCATGATTTTAAAGCTTTCATAGGTATTAAAAGTGAAAAACATGCCTTTTATACTTCATCTCCATCTTCACAATCTTAAAAGTGCAATAATGAAGGGTTTATCTTGAATGATCAAAGGTGTATAAATGTCCTTACCTCATGAGAGAAGTAATGAAGTAATATAGGGTAAATTCAAGGTTTCAAAAGGTCATGATAGAACTCATGGAGTATTTATATAATGAAATATAGATCTATAAGTTTCATCCTTTTTTGAGATACATTATGAGGCTTCTGAGCTGAGTTACCAAAATGTTGATAAGTTTGACCTCATAGGCCAAACTATCACCCCTATAATTTGAAACTTTACTTGTCATGATTATATAACCTTGACCATAGATTTATCATGCCATATGTGGTCTTCAAATTATCTTTGTAAGGTCTTATTAGTATTATTTAAGGTAATATCTTGTCCAAGCTTTCCAATGCCTTAAAAGTCAGTCTAATGGGTTGTAGGGGCATGTCATGTTGTGTTGAGGGTACATAGTCTACCAAGTCAGGTCCTTTCACTTGATAACTTTGTTTAAAGCTTACTAATCTTGTTTGATGAAATTAAGGTATTTTGGCAAAGCTTAAGGTTTTTTAAGAAACCTAGGTTTACATTGTGACCAAAATAAGCCAATATAAGTCCTTTGAAGTTATATAAGATCTTGGGTTGATATAGTTTCTCCACATGAGATCATCCAATATACACTTTATTTGCACTTAAAAGTGTTTTGTAAGGGATTTAAGTCCATTTCCAAGATTGTCAAGATGGAATACATCCACCATTAAACTTTTAAAATCTTGAAAATGAGTTTAAAACATATTAATGTTAGAAAGAATTTATAATAATGGTCTACATATCATAACAGTTCAATTTTTGCTCCAAAAAGTGTAGTTTTAGGAGTTTATACAGACTTTAGGAGCCCAATTCTAGGTGAAAATAGTTTTAGAGTGTCTATTGGTATTATACATGTAATATCCATGATTTTAAAGCTTTCATAGGTCTTAGAAGTATAAAACATGCCTTTTTTCTTTCATCACCCTCTTCACAATCTCACAAGGGTAGTAATGAAGGGTTTATCTTGAACTCTCAAAGGTGTATACATGTCCTTACCTCATGAGATAAGTAATGAAGTAATAGAGGGTAACTTTAAGGTTTGAAAAGGTCATGATAGACCTCATGGAGTCTTCATACAATGAAACATAAAATTACAAATTTTATCTTTTTGTGAGATACATTATGAGGTTTCCTAGCTAAGTCACCAAAATGTTGACAAGTTATAATTTAAAAATTTGCTTTTCATGCTTATACAACCTTGATCATAGCATTATCATGCCTTATTGGTCTTCAAATTGTCTTTATAAGGCCTTGTTAGCATTGTTTAAGGTAATATCTTTGCCAAGATTTTTAATGCCTTAAAATTTCATCTAGTGGGTCTTAGGGGCATGCCATGATGTGCCAAGAGGGTACATAGTCTATCCAAGTCAATTCATTTCATTTGAAAACTTAGTTTAAATCCTGCTAATCTTATTTAAAGAAATTAAGGTACTTTAGCAAAGTTTAAGGTTTTTGGAGAAACTTAGGTTTACATTGTGACCAAAATAATCCTTTTGATGGTTAATTTGTTACATATAGAATTAGATAATATGGTAAATAAGTCCTTTTAAGTCTAAGAATGTCTTGGGTTGATATAGTTTCTCCACATGAGTTCATCCAATATACACTAGCTTTCTTTGCACTTGAAAGTGTTTTTTAAGGGATTTAAGTCCATTTACAAGATGGTAAATATGGAATACATGCACAATTTCATTTTAAATAATTTAAAATGAGTTTTAAATTTATTAATGTTAGGAATAATTCATAATAATGGTCTACATGTTAGAATAGTTTAGTTTTTGCTCTACAAGGGTAGTTTTAGGAGTTTGAATGGACTTCAAGAGCCCACATCTATATGAAAATTGTTTTATAGTGTCTTTTGGTCTTATAAAGTTCATATCCATGAGTTTAAATCTTTAAAAGGTCTTAAAAGTGTAAAACATGCCTGTTTTCCTTTATTGCCATCTTCAAAAAACTCAAAAGGGCAGTTTTCAAATGCTCAGTATGGACAAAGGAAAGAGAGTTGGGTCCTAATATTTTATCAAGAGGTGGGGATTATATTAAGATAAAAATTTAAGGCATTGTTTTGGTAATACATCCCTTGACCTTAATGAACAATTGCTAAGAAGGTAAAGTAGTCTGAAAGAGCTAGTCAACCCCATAAGCTGGATTTTTCTCCTTAAAATTATTGTTCAAATGATTTGGATACATAATTTCAATTATAAGTGGTACTAAGACGTTTTAATAAAAATATTTTACCTTCATCCACCAACTTGGCATGTGTGGGAGGTCATTTGAGTAATAGAGCTTCATAAGAACTGTTTACAAGTTTACACGTGAGTTTTAAGATTATCTATAGAATTCAATACAGATAAATGATTGGAATATGTTTTAAACATATTTTAAAATCATTAAAATCTATTTAATCATTTGATAATTCCATACTATTCTCCTAAAGAGTCACATCATCACCAATCTTGAAGATTGTATTATAAATCTACGTGTATAAAGGAGTATTCAAAGGGTTTATCTTGAATTATCAAAGGTTTATAAATTTCATTAACTAATTAGAGAAGTGATGAAGTAATAGAGGGTAACTTAAAGTTTTTAAAATGTCATTATATACCTTATAGAGTCTTCATATGATGAAACACAGACTTGTAAGTTTCATCTTTTTATGAGATACCTTCTGATGATCATGAGGTGGTCTTGGACCTTTTAAAGGAATATATACTCTATTAAAACATGAAAATGATTGATATGAATTAAAAAAAATCATCAAGAGATATTAATGACTTCAAAAAAGGTGAAATGCACAAAGGGAAGGTCTAGGCATAATAAAATGCATACACATGCCCATCATGGGCCTAATAGAGAAGAAACTAGTTTTGTGTGTTATATGGAGGATATATAAGTTAAAAAAGGTTAAGGATAATATGATTAAGGTGGTATAACTTACAAAAATAATTATTATCTGGAAAAATCTAAGCATAATCATCTTATTTAGTCTTGTAGCTAAGTAAATAATGATGACACCTACAAGTTTGTTAAGATGATGGCGATAGATGAAATCATGCAGTGTAAAGGTAAGATAGTGTCTACATATTATTAAAATATTTGGAATAAATTTTACATGATTTTTAGAGTGATATGGGATATTTTTCAAAGTTTAATAGGTACGATTATCCCTTTTAGGCCTAAAGTTCCACACACAGGCCTATGTGTAAGTTTGTAGTCGTACCTTGACTCATGTGAATAAGATGCAAGAATAAGACTATAAATAAATGTATTTAAGACATTTTATATTGTTTAAAAGATAATAAAATGTGTTGATATTTTGTTTTAAAGGGTTTTATTTTCAAAAGTGCATCCATGACACCTAGTATAGCACCTACAGTCAATCAAGACTTGCTTGATGCAAACTTAGTTAGAGAAGAAAAGTTATATGTTTTATAAGGTTTTATGGCCATATAAATATGTCAAGAGGTTATTAATGTTGGTATATACCTTTTCAAGGTTATTAATCCACTTTATCTTTCCATGGAAGACCAAGACCCAAATGACCACTCATAGGTGTGTTTAAGTAACTCAAGCTGATTTCAAGATTGAAAGGAGATTAGAATGCATAGTAGTGGAATTAGAGTTTTTATTTTTTAATGCACAAGTGAATGGAACCAATAAGTTATTAAATATTACATAAGGACACTCCTTTTTAAATTTTCATTAAAAAAATAGCCATACATTGAGAAAGTATAAGGAAAAACTATATGTTTATGAAAATGTAAGGGTTTTAGATGTCGAGAATATTAAAAATAATACATTGATTATACTTAATAATATATAAAAAATCATTGAAACATTTAAGAGTTATGATAAAGGTCTTAAACCCCAAAATCTAGTTAAACATTAAATGTCTACCTACAAATTCACCTGAACAACTACGTTGGTTTGTCAATTTTAAAAGGATAGAGTGTAAATAATGATAATGGGATGGAGGCTTAAGTGAATGAATAATTTTAAAATTTTAATTTAGATAAAATAATCATGGATAAACATTACAAATGATGGTCAAAATAGTCACTCTATAACCCTGTAATCATAGGGAACATGACACTCATAAACCTGCCTAGCTACATAAAGAGATCTCATTGGTTTGAAGGATAAATTAGGCCTTAAGGATAAATAGATAAATTTGGGGTATTTATATAAAATAATCATTATCTCTAAATATACCTCAAACTGATCAATAGCAAGGCCAATGTTGAATAGACTTTGTTTAGACCTTTTAACCTAAGACCATACACAAGCCTATGTGTAACTTAATTAAAGATTTTTTTTTTTGTGAATAGATGTAAAAAAAAATATTTTAAAAGTATTTTGGAGGAATTAAGATAGTTTAAATGATATAAAAATGGAAATAACTATGTATAAAGATGACCCTATGCATGAGAGCAGTAAAGACACTTAACATTCAATTACAACCAAGATGGTTTTAGTGTGAACAATGACTAAGTGGAGTGTTATGGTTGTATGTGAGATTGGGATAGATGAATAAATAGGTGATGAAACCATTTGAGGTCAAAGGACTCAAATAATGATAAGGAAAAGTGACCTAAATAATATCTATTCCAACCTTATACACACAGTTAATCAGCACCTACATGTTTGCCTAGATGTGAAAAGTTTGGGAAGGATGAGGTGATTGTGGAAGAAGGTAAGTCATATTAAATTATATTCTTAGGTTTAAATTATTTCATATAATCCCTCTGATCCATCAAAAGTGGGGCTAATGTTGATAAACTCTATTCAATCCTAACAAGCCTAAGTCCAAAAGCACAAACCATATGAATATTCATAGAGAGGATGGTATAATGAAAGTGAAATGAAGATCTAAGGGAGTTGGAGAGTTTAATTTTTTTTCACAAACCCTAAAATACCATCCAAAATTAGGGGAAGGTATGGACGTGCCAATTTGGCCTTTAATACCTCTTTGAGTTCCCTTCATGCATGACTATCATCCAAAGACCAATATTCTCTTGCTTGGTGAGACCATAACCCTATGCATGGGAGAAAATGACTTTCAGAGACACTAATATGGTTCTTGTTGACCAATTTATATCTTTAGACCTAGAAAGGGGTCAAATTCAAGTCCTTGAGTCCTGATCTAAGATCATTAGTCTTCATAGTTGTTATTCATCTTTTGAGTTTGGGTTTTTTAAATAGTTCACTATCTTGTCATGATATAAAATTGATTGATCACCCACCATACCTATGTTTCAACTTGATTCAAGTGTTTCATGATTTTTGAACATGTATAGAGGTTCTTAGTTAGTTTGATGAAACTTTAACAATCAAAGGTGACAAGTCATATAAGGTATGATCCATTTTCAAGTTTTTGAATACATCAAAATTTTTATTGAGTTACAATTAAGGTATTTAATAGGTCATAAAGATTTTGTCATAGATATTAGCATGATATGTTTTCCATATTTTTTTAAAGGTCATAAGTGTGTGCTAGAATCAATATTTTTTATGATGTTGAGACCTAGTTTGACCTTAATGGGGCCACTAAGACACCTACCTTGCCTTCAATATACCTCATGAGCTTAATTATACCACCAATAAGGCATTTCATACACCATTAAACCCATTTAGACCAAAGTCAATGTATAATTACCTCTATTAGGCCCCACACATGCCAATTTATGATTTTTCAACTTCCCCAATTCATACTAAGGGCATAAAACATCACATGACTCCTAATTTTCCTCCATTATACCTGGTAATGATGTATTTTGGTCTAAAACAAGAGAAAATATAGGGAGATTTTAGGTTTATGAGGTTTCTTGAGTGGTATGGATCCATGTACAATATGGACTGACTTAGGTGGAGTTAGGGATTTTTAGGGGAAGTAAGTAATGGCATGTGAAGGAGGAAAAAAAGTGTTTCTATCCTTGGAGAGATAAAAATTGACCTACCTTCCCCTCAAGATCATTGGTAGGCTTATAAACCACTTCAAGTTTGTGCTCAAACCATATGAAGGAGAGAGAATGAATGCCCAAGTTATTTACTAGGGGAAGTTCGACTTAGTAAAATTTCATCCATGGGATTTGTTTCTAGATTGGTCCCCTGAGTTATATGAACATTCCTTAAGAACTTAAGGGATATTGACACCATCTTTATCTACACAAGCCAAGTAGAATAAAAAGGATTTCATGGGTTTCTAGCTTGATTGGTCAAACCAATGATGGATCCTATTTATTTAGGTCTTAAAGTAACCACTTATGACATTTTTAGTGTTTTTCTCACAAGTGTGAGATTGTGGAACCAACAAATCTCCAAACTGGCATAATATGTAGGCTGTAGGCAATTTGGGTAGTGAACTGAGTGTTAAGTGATCTCATCAAAAGGAGTTGATAGTGTTGGAAGATTGATGGAGTATTTCAAGTTTCCCCATAACTATTTTCTCAAATTTGAGGTCCATCAATCTCTTATTTAGCTAGGGTGTCTTAAATAAAGGGGATCATACATATCTTAGGGTCACTATCTAGTGGCACTTTAGGTTACTCAATGTTTCCCTCAGAGCTTTCAAACATAGTCAAAAGTGTGAAATGGAGTGTTGAGGTGATAATAGGTCATCATCATATCCTTGTTAATAGGTCACTTAACAACCATGGTAGTCTCAATAAGAATAGAAACCACCCTTCTTAAATCCAAAGCTCACTCAATTACTTTTGCAAATGTTAAGGTTTCTTAGCCAATATTAAGGTTTCTTAGAGATTCCTAAGTTTCACTCTTTGATTGTATGTGCCCTTTTTCTACCTCAAAAGTGCTATGTTTTAATTATTATGTGTACTAGGGTCTTATATATGCCTATCAGTTATCATGCAATGGTTCTAATGCTTCATTTCATGTAATTTTCATACCCTTTCTAGTTCATGTTGTTTTCACTACCATTTAAACTATTTTTTAACCTTATTGTTCATGTTCTTAACCCATGTTACTCCATAATCATCCTTCTCCACCCATTCATCCTTCATTCAAGTCTAGACCATGTGAAAAAACCTAGACACCTCTTATAATCATCAAGAATCATGAGATCATGGAAGGTTAGATCTATGTAGATCATATACCTTGCTATAGAAACCAATAACCACTTACATCTAACCATTTTGAGCCTAAAATATAAGAGTCTATAAGAACATTGTGTGTGAGCCACTCATGAGCATATAAAATGGTATGATCAGGAGAGTGAATACCTCTAAAAAAATAAGGAGAATGTGAGATAAGTCACTACAGGTTTCAATTATCTAAAACCACTCTACTCCCTCAAAAAATCATCTAAAATACCCTTGTACATAGTAAACTATGCAAGTGAATGCCTACAACATGGCTAATGCATATGGAGAACCACATAATGCTTCTGGTAAGAGGAAACATTCATATGAAGAATATCAGGGTTCATATTGAGGAAGAGTAAAAATTTAATGATCATCACATTTAAGAAGGAAAAAAAAACATTAGACCTTAAAATTGAGGACAAACATGCCTTCATAGGCATGAACCCTAAGCTTGAGAACGGGCATGGTATACAAGGGAATAAATGGATATCTAAGGGTGTCTATAAAACTTAGACACATGATTGATATCCTAACATCATGGGAATATTAGGAAATAATGGGGAAAAGTCTACTTAGAACCATCATGATATTAACTTAGGTCATTGTTTAATTTAGGTTATTAAAATAGTGGGTACACAAACTATTTTATCTCAGACTTAGACCAGTCTATGACACTCAAATTTTAGGTCTAAAGAGTGAATCCATGTCTTGAAGAGATTATAAGAAGGTTGGAGTCCATAGATAGTTTTGAAATAATACAATATGATAGTGAAGGTATCCATACATCCTCTATGGGAAGCAACATATCATTTTGAAATCAGATGCCCTTGAGGGTAGGCAAAGGCACATAGACCTCAAGCTTGATCATACACCTTGATGCCATCTTGAAGTATCTCCAAATACTTATTACATGGGTGATGGAAATGAGGGATCTATAAGGGTGTGTTAGGCCCTAATAATATGTTTTCAATGGCATAGAAATAAGGAAAAGGTGTGAATAGTTTCAAAACCTTGTTCAATCCATTCAACCACAACACATCCAACTCAACGTCCAAATTCAAGTGTTCATACACTTCACCACACAAAGGATCAATCCAGATATTTTTGGGAAGTTTAAGTCCCCACATGGACTAAAAATACATGAAATATTGGTAGGTATTGAGTGGATAAATTTTATGACTGATTCTTAATAAAATATCATATCAAAATTGGCTAACAAATAACCTAAGTGCCACATTCCAATGATCCTCTCTCCACAGACCCTCTTCATGGGACCCCAAAATATTCATGGAAGATATAGAGGTTAATGAACTATAGGTTTATGGTAATTGGTTCTATTTTGGACATCCATCTTCTATGAACCATAGTTAAGATGGTGGATATCCTAAACCCTGCCAAAACCCCATAAATGACCAGATGGTGGATCCTTGCTCCAAAACACACCTAGATGAGGTGTTTAAACCAAAAATAATCTTAAAGGTCTCATCAAGTATTCTAAGCATCATAGTAACTCATTAATTGGCATGTGTATGAGTCAGACTATATGGAATAGGCCTAAGAAGACTAGTTTAAGCATAAGAATAGAGAAATGATAATTGTTTTGTATACCAAGGGGTTGAGGAGGGAGAATAGGTCATTAATTATCTAAATAAGTCATCTAAAAATAATATATAGTGACCTCTATGATTGGTCCTAAAAGTAGATAGGTAGAGGTTGAGATTGATGGCTGTGTGCATTTTAAAGAAGCCAAATGGCCTAATCAAGCCAATGTAGACATTACATGAGACCTATGAGATGATATTCAAGATGAAAAAAAGGTATAAATGCCTCATAACCCCTAGGTTAAGACCAAAGCTCAAGATTCATGCTTGTAGGTAAACTGGTCTAACCCCTTCATTGGAGAAGTATCACAAGAAGGTGGAATAAAGAATAATTTAGGAAGAAAGAATGTCTTAGATCTTATAAGAAGGGACCATCATGATGTTTAAGGACCCTTGGGTCACTTTTATTATAGAAGAGTTATCACAATGGGTCATTTTAGCCTAAAAACACCCTGATACTACTTAAGAGGCATGTTTCTCACTTGAGGAACATTTTAAAATACTCATAACTATACATATGCTTTGAATGGGAAGCCAATAACTTTAGAAAATGTAAAAGGGGTATATTGAAATGCACTTAGTGCAACTAGTTTAGATATTTAGGCCTTGATCCCTATGAACCATCACTAAGACTCCCAAGTAATCTTAAACCCATCTTAAACCCTAATAGGGACTCAAATAGGAATATTTGGTGAGAAATACATTCAAACACTCAAGAATTTCTTGACCAACACCTAGAGTGTGTTTCCAACTTAGAGGAGCCCATGGCCTTAGTACTTGATTTTATGGAGGCTATATGAACACTTCTAGAAAATACAAATTTTTAGATTTTTGAGTATAAATTGGGATGTGGGACCTAATCAATATTTAAGAAATATGGGAAAGGTCAGTTCAGGACATGTTTCACCCCTCCAAAATTGGAATTACTCATGAATTTTCCTGTAAGTGTCTCTGTTATCTTCTCTTAAATAACTAGTCTATGGAGCTAGTCTAAGTGTCCTATTCATATCTAAGTCATTCAAATAGTGAATTTACAAAAAGGTGA
Organism: Torreya grandis; assembly: GCA_037957365.1. Taxonomy (NCBI): domain Eukaryota; kingdom Viridiplantae; phylum Streptophyta; class Pinopsida; order Cupressales; family Taxaceae; genus Torreya; species Torreya grandis. The sequence goes on from JARHVA010000624.1 coordinate 4,061,875, forward strand.
AGAGATTATAAATGAGGCTTATGTGATCAACAAATAGAGGGTCCTGGTGGGTGTATAATGACATGAGCTAGTTAATGATCCACCTTTGTACTTTGTAACTTTAAATTTAGGTGAGAAGGTTTCATGTTGGAGACCATTATGAAATAATGGAGATAGTTTCAACATCAAGTTTGCATACACATTGAAGAGGAGGCTACTCAACACCTCTTAAAGGCCTAGTCACACCCCATATGTACCTAGTAAATATCATTGGATGGAATAATGGGATATTTTGTATATGGTGATTCTATGCATGAAGTCAAAAATGGAATTTATAGCATACATACCTCATCTCAATGCCAAAAAGGAGTCAATGAAGGACATCAATGCATGAGAGGAGTGACTATGACTATTGTAACTACCATGTGACACCTTGGTATCATTCATGGCCTCTCCTATGCCTAAATTATTTTATCCTCTCTCATAAACATTATATATAAGTAGAAATTGATATTTTGTTTTATCATCCATTGACTGGGTATAAAAAAGCTCTACCAAAATTTTACCTTGTGCCTTTGAATCAATAGAGAATAGTTATAGACTCTTACTTGAATGTTAGCATGCCTTATGAGAGTTAATTTATATAATGTATGAGTTTCATTATCTTATGTACGTCCTTTAATTCACCTAATTTTATGTTATCAATATATGAAATTTATGTGAAGTATTGATAGATATAATTGTTCTTCAAGTGTTGATAGGAAAATAATGGCTTATGCAGACCTAGGTTCTTAAGCCTTCAAGTTGTGGGACTTCCACTTGATATTCACATGAAACATTAATTATTATAACTTCATTAAGATGTCTGATTAGTTGTTGGTTTCATTAGGTTCACTAGTGTCTTCAAGGGAAAAATCAAAAGAAGATCTTCAAGTATTGGTGCATCACCACTTTAGTGTAGATTTTCTTTATGTAATCTCTTTTCCCTTTTCACCCCAATAGGATTAGGTCTCTAGAGAGAGAGAGAGAGAGTTCAAGTGAAAAATTATGGGAGATATCCACATCAAAACTAGATGTTTGACCTATATTTAAGGTATCCCATAGCCTATAGGTCAATCTAATGTTAATCCAAGTTTGAGGAGGGTTTGAACAGTCCAAATCAAAGACGGTGCAACTTGGGTAGCTAAAAAATATAGCACACCCAGTGGGACTAAATATAAAGTGCCTTGAGACATGATTTGAAAACTTTGGAGGACATCTAAAGGCTAAAAACAATCAGTGGAAGATCTATAGGTAGTTTCATGTGAAAGGTGTCCACTAGATCATCTTCAAAAAGTAAGCAGATTGAATTTGTATAGCTATCATTAGATATTATAAGGAGAAAGAGTTTTCCTATGTTTAACGATAATCCTACACCTCCAAAATCTCCATAATTATATTAATTATGACCAAACATAGTCTTTTGTAAGTCCTCTAATCCCAATGGCTAGACCTAGAATGCAAGCATTTATGCATTTTAATGGTGATAATCCTTTGAACCTTTACCAATTTGATGATATCCCAACTGTTGCTCTTAAAAGTATTCCTTATAGGATAAAACTCTACCATCCCTATGGAACACAGAGCTAACATAGCCACTTTGTGCTCAATACAAACATAACCCAAGAGAATGTAGCCATGAGACTCTTGGAAACCTCCTTGAGGGGTAAAACACTTCAATGGTATATGGGTCTCACTCCTACCTCTATAAATACATGGGATGAGTTTGGTGAGTATCTATGTAAACATTTTAAGGATAGAAGTGACCATGTCTCCCTAGTAAAAAAACTCACCTCAATCAAGAGAGACCCCCAGGAATCCATGGTAGATTTTAATTAGAGGTTTAAAAAAACTTGGGATAGGATTACTATCATCATCAATATCACCCTTACTTATGTCTTCCTATACTATCTAAGGGCCTTGAATTTTGATGTAGTTGTGATGATATAGTCTTTGGGGGGACTACATTACCAAACATTTATGAGATATTTATATGAGCAAAGAACTACCTAATCCAAGTAGTCAAGCTTACTCCTAGGCCCATTTTGCCCTTATTTCCAAAAATTCAACCCCCTGTCCCCACCATTGCTCCATTACCAACCCAAAAAAAATCAAGATCAATATGATGAAAACCAAGTAGATAGGCTTAGTAAGATAGAGGGACTACTCAAAACCATAAAAACAAATTAGTAGCCTTGTAAAGATAAAAAAATACATCTTATATACCCTATCAAGTCCCTTACCAACCTTCATATCAATCTTACCCATACAAAAGGCCTCGTTATTAGTCTAACCAATAAGGCTAAGCATAGATTACATAGGCCAGACCTTACAATATCTTTAACCCTAATTTTACCAATAGTTTAAGGGCATTGGTGCCAACTCAAAATAATAATGCATAATAATGCCAACGATCTACTTCATGGGGGAAATTAGGTGATATTACAATGGTTCCAAGTTGTGAATGATGTTAGACATCCTATATGTTATAGGGTCCTACCTTTCAAACATATGACAACATGCCACCTCCAAAACATAAAGAAGGTTCTCAAGTGACTCATGGAGACATGCCTTTCATGACCCCAAATGAAGTGCCAAGTCAATAAGGAGGAAATGGAAGTAAGGAACCTACTAAATCCACTTTGTTTAACTTTAAAGAAGGTGAGTACTCATTTGAACATGTGGCAACAAATCAGAGGCATAATGTAATCAAGATATAAAACTCAGTTGTAGCTTGCATGAAGGGCAAAATAAGGATGGTTAAAGATAGTTTTAGGTAGTCTAAGGCAACTCCAACACATCCCAAAACAAGTCAAGAGGCTGAAAGTCAAGGTGTAGGCCATAAAATACCTCCAACATAGTAGACATCATAAGGAGATGGGTATAAATATAAGAGTCCTTTCATTCCCTAAGTCACATAAGCTACAAATAATTATCTTGCCCCTAAAATGTAGTCTAAGATAGTTATCTCTCCCTTTAGCATTGTAGATAACATGAAGAAGTCCAATGTTAACATTCCTATATGGGATGTTTTACTCATTCTAGGGAAAAAAAATTCCTTCAACAAGAGCTCTCTAAACTTTCACTCATGAACAAACAAGGCAATAAGGTGAGTTCATTTTATGTTAATAACAATTAACCTAATGAAACCCAAACTCCTAACGTAGTCAAGACACCTCCTTTCTAATTATCAATCATAATAGAGGATTCTCTTATTCATAATTGCATGATAGATAGTGGTGCTTCACTTTAGTCATGCCAAAAGCCATAACTAATAAGTTATATCTCAAATATGGATCCAAATAAAAAGGGAGTTTTATAATTGGATGGATCTCCCACATATATTATATGTGTTCTTAAGGACCTTAAGATTGTATTGGATCCCTAGTCTAACTATACCATATCCCAAGATGTCATGGTAGTTGACCTTCCTCCATATTTTATCTTATGATTATCTAGGGATTTCACTACAAATATTGAGGGGTATCTTTCTTCTAACTAGTCATACATGGTCTCTAGGACTAGGTATGGGATAAGGGTTACCATTAGGTCTAAACCTATTTGTGGGTTCCAATTAGAACCCCACATGCCCAACCTATCCAGTGTAAAATATAGTATCCTAGATGAAGATAACATATCAATGATCAAGAGCCCAAAGAACCACTTGAAGGCATCTTATATATACTCCTTGAAGAAGTGGTAGCTAAAAATCATGGTTTTGACCCTTATAAACCCATTAAGGAGGTAGATCTAGGTGTGTACTATATATATGAAGAAGGAACTATTGTACCTAGTTGTACAAGCCTAAGTCAAGAGAATAAAGGCATATGGACTTTATTTTTTGATAGATCAAGGTCAAAAAATGGGAGTGGGGTAGGAGTGATGCTTGTTTCCCCTTCTAATTAGATTTATTATTCTGCCTTAATGTTCAAATTTAGTTTTACTTCAAACACTATAGAATATGAAGCCTTCATCCATGGGCTACAATGGGCAAGGAGAAGATGAATCAAGCTCTTGCAAGTGAAGGGAGATAGTGAACTCATGGTGAAATAGGTAAGAGGTATTAGTGAAATAAAAAATCCTCTTTGAAAGGCTTTAAAGCACTAATTTTGGGATCTCTTGGAATAGTTATTATCCTTTGACATTAGTTCTATACCTAGGGAGTGAAATCATCATAAAAATAGACTAGATACCATTGGTGCACAATATGACATTTCTGATGGAGTCAAGGGCACTAAAGGGAAATCATAAATAAAGGTTGTGTGTAGGTCATTAGTACTTAATAATGAGGTAATGTGGCAAGTTTTTGACAATAATAGTTAGATTGCTTGCTTTCTCTAACATGAGGTAAAATTCTATCATAAGAACCAAGGTAGACTGTATCATCAATTTGGTGACTAGATTGTGCAATTAAGGACTAAAAAATTTCCCAAAATATTAGTCAAATTGGAGAGTATTTTAAATGAAGATGATCAATTGAGGAAGGACAAGGTGAGCATCTCAACCAAAGAGGAACACTATGAGAAGGTAGCTTTTTTCGAATAAAGTTGCTTAAGTTGGGAAAAGTGAATGCCAAGGAAGAGAGATATAAATTCATAGCCTTATGTTAGGAGTTTTTAGATGTATTTTCATGGGAGTACCATGATCTAAGAGGTTTTGACCCCAAGTTATCCCAACACACCATAGAGTTGGAGGACAATACAAAATTAGTGAGGCAGAAACAAAGACTAGCCAACCCTAAAGTTAAAGAACTCATGAGAAGAGAGTTGAAAAAATTAATTGAATATAATATCATATTACCTATTAAGCATTATTTATGGGTGTCAAACCTTGTGCCCATGAGGAAAGAAGAATGGGGAGATATGCCTATGTGTTAATTTTAGATACCTTAACAAGGTATATTAGAGAGACCATTAACTACTACCATCCATAAATCAAATATTTCAAAAGGTTTTAGGATATTATAGGTTATCTTTAATTGATGGATAATATAGATATAATCAGATATTGATGAGGGAGGAAGATAGACATAAGATTGCCTTCACAATAAAGTGGGGCACCTATGCATAGATGAAGATGCCCTTTAGACTGTCCAATACACGGGAAAATTTATAAATGGATAAGGATGTTGCATTTCAAGGTATAATTAATGATATGGTGACCATCTATCTTAAGGATATTAAAGATCACATGGCACACTTGAGTTTAGTGTTTGATAGGTGTAGGATGTTTGGGTCTCCTTGAACACCAAAAAGTGTATATTTATAGTCTCTGAGGGTAGAATATTAGGATATATTGTGTCAAAAGATGGAATATCTATTGACCTCAAGAGGATTAAATCCATCCTATCCTTACCCTTTCTTGAGCACAAGAAAGGTTTACAGAGCTTCTTGGGAAATATTAACTTCATAAGGAGGTTCATTCAAGGATTTGTAGGGTTGGTGAAGCCATTACTCATATGATTAAAAATCATAAAGAGTTCACATGGACCAAGGAAGGTAAAATAATATTTGAGGCCATCAAGTAGGTCATCTCTCAAGCTTCCACCCTCTTCAACCTTGAATTTATCAAAGGCTTTTTTATGTATGCATTCTCCACAGGTGATGCCATTTTTGTTATGCTCATGCAGTAGAATGATGAATGACTAAAACAACTAATTGATTTCTTTAGTAAAGAATCAGAAGGATATGAAGGTAGATTTTTTTTTTGAAAATAATGTCCTTGATGTTATGAGAGGGTTTAAAATTTTTAGACATATGGTGTTTAACAAAAAAGTCATAGTGAGGGTAGTGCACCCAAGCAAAAAGGAGTTCATACTTAATAGAGATTTAAGTGAGAAGAGAGTTGGATGGGTGAAAAAATGTATGGAATATGACATTGAAGTGAGATTTACCAAAATTATAAAAGGTAGAGGGATCTATGGAAAATTTTTAGTAGAGGTTATGAAATAAAAAGACATGGTGTTGGCAGTCCATGACAGTCAACAAGAAGCTATAAACACAACCCTTCTTAGCTAGACCCATGATGTGGTCAAGTTTATCCAAATAGGCCAATGTACTATGAGATTAGATAGGAAAAAAAGAAGACATTTTAGTATGTAGACCATGCCTTACATCTTGGTGGATGGATAAATTTTCAAAAAGTATGTAGGAGGTATACTTTTAAGTTGTGTTGAATCAAGTTAGATTGATAGGTTGCTAGAGCAGTTTCATGATCAGCCTACAGGTAGGCACTTTGTTTCCAAGACCACAGCCTATAATATAATTAGATTAGGATAATTTTTTCCCACCTTATTTATATATTCACATTCTTGGGTAATAAAGTGTTATAAGTATACCATATTCATTTATAAACAAAGTTTATCTACCTTACCCTTGTAACCCATCCAAGTTGAGCAACCATTCATGAAATAAGTCTTAGAATTCATAGGAATGATCCATTAACTTTATAGTGCTAGTCATAAATGGGTCTTGATATCTAATAAATAATTCATAATGTGGGTGGAGGAAGCTACACTTATAAAATCCAAAGAGAACTAAGTCTCAGAGTTGTATGATAGTCTTATGACTAGGTTTGGTGTACCTTCAAAAATCATATCAGATATTACCTTATCCTTAAGTAGTGATAAGTATGTGAGTGTGAAATTATACATGGAATATAAATTAAGGATTCCTCAAACTATTACCCATAGGGAAATGGGCTAGTATAATCCACAAAAAAAAACTTGATAAGGATCATTAAGAGGACCATGGAGGATAGTCAAAGAGAATGGCATACAAAGTTGAATACTTATTTATGGGCAAATAAATTCATACATAAGATGTCTAATAAGAACTAAAATTACCTCTTTATTTATGGTAGAGTGGAAAAACTACCTATTTCCCTTTATTTCTAACCTTAGATCTTGATCAACAACTTGAGCTCTTGGAAGATGATGCAATATAAGTGATAATGAATGAGCTAAGAGAGTTATAAGAAACAAAGGACAATGTTATGCATACCATGTGTTTTAGTAAAAAACAAGTCAAGAAGTCAAGTATTTCATGATGTTTAAACATGTATAGAGGTCCTTAGTCAATTTGATAAGGCTTTAATAGTCAAAGGTGCCATGGTGGAGGTGAGTTAAGAAGACAACCTAGTGAAGGATCATGAAACATATTTGATTTGCCAAATCATATAAGGTATGATCCATTTTAAGTTTGTGAAGACATAATTAAGTTTATTTAGGTCCAATTAAGGTATTTAATAGGTCATAAAGGTCTTTTCATAGAAATTAGCATGATATTCATTTCATATGTCTTTTTAAGGTTATAAGTGTGTGCCAAAATCAATATTTTTTACCATATTGAGACCTATTTTGACCTTGATGGGCAAATAATCCACATAACACACATTAAATTCTCCTCATGAGATTCATTAGACCACTACCAAGGAATTTCATACACCATTGAACCCATTGTCTCTAAATTGAATGCCTAATTACCTCTATTGGGCCCTACACATGACAATTTATGACTTTTCAACTTCCCTAATTTGTACCAGGGGATTCAAAACATCACATGGATTTTAATTTCCCTCCATTATACTTGATAATGATGCATTTTGGTTTGAAACAAGATAAAATGTAGGGATATAGTAGGTTTTAGAGGTTTCCTAAGTGGTATAGCTCTGTATAGTATGGACTAACTCAAGTGGAGTCAGGGATCTATAAGGGAAGTTAGCAATAGAAAGTAAAAGAGAAATAAAAGTATTTCATTCCTTGGAGAGCTCAAAACTGAACTACCTTTCCCTCTAGCTCATTGGCAGGCTCAAAGATCACTTAAAGCTTGTGCTTAGTTGTACAAAAGAGAGAGAATAGAGGCCCAAGATCTTAGCTAGGGGAGGTGCACTTAGTCAGCTTTCATCCATGAGTTTTTATTTTTTGATTGGTCCCATAAGCTCTATAAACATTCCTTAAGAACTTAAGGGCTATGAGACCATCCTTGTCTACACAATCCAAGTAAAATGAAATGGTTTTCATGGGTTTTTAGATTGATTAGTCAAACCAATGATATATCCTATTTCCTCAGGTCTTAAAGAAACATCTTATGATGTTTTTAGTGTTTATCTCACATGTACAATATTTTGGACCTAGTAAATCTCCAAACTAGAACAATTATAGTCTGCAAGTAGATTTGGGTAGTGAACAAAGTGTTGAGTGCTCTCATCAAAAGTAAATGATAGTGTTGGAAGATTGATGGAGTATTTCAAGTTTCCCCATACCTATTTGCTCATGTTTGAGGTCCATCAGTCTCTTATTTAGCTCAGGGTGTCTTCAAGAAAGGGTATGACACATATCTAAGGGTCATTGTCTAGTAGCATTGTAGGTTGCTCAATGTTACCCTCAAAACCATCAAACATAGTCAAAAGTGTGAAGTAGAGTGTTGAGGTGATAATAGGTCATCATCATATCCTTGTGAATAGGGATATTAACCCCCTTGGTAGACTAAATAGGCCTATAAACCATCCTTCTTACCTCTAAATCTCACTCAGTTAGTTTTGCAAATGTTAAGTTTTCTTATCCAATATTAAGGTTTCTCAAAGATTCTTAGGTTTCACTCTTTCATTATATGTGCCCTTTTTTTGCCTCTAAAGTGACATGTTTTCGTTGGTATGTGTACTAGGGTCTTAAAGATGCATATGTGTTATCTTGGAATGGTTATCACACTTCATTTAATGTCATTTTTATACCCTTGACACTTCATGTTGTTTTCAATACCATTTACACTATGTTTTAACCCTATTATTCATGTTCCAACCCCACGTCACTCCACAATCATCATCTTCCACCCATCCATCCTTCATTCTAAGTTTGGACCATGTGAATAGACCTAGAAACCCCTTGTAATCATTAATAACCATGAGATCATGGAAGGTTAGATCTATACAGATCATATACCCTATGGGAGAAACTAATAACCACTTATAGCCAACCATTTTGAGCCTATAATATAAGAGTCTACAAGAACATTATGTGTGAGCCACTCATGGGCATATAAAATGGTATGATTAGGAGAGAGAATACATATAAAATATGAAGGATAATGTGAGATAAGTCACAAGATGTTTAAAATGTCTCAAAACACTCTACTCCCTCAAAAACTCATCTCACAAACCCTTGTACATAGTTAACTATGTGAGTGAATGCCTACACTATGACTAATGCACATGGAGAACCACATCATGATTATGGTAAGATGAAAAAATAATATGAGGAAGATTAGGGTTCAAATTAATGAAGAGTAAAAATCTAATGATAATCACATCTAAGAAGGATAAAAAACATCAGACCTCAAACTTGAGGATAAATAAGCCTTCATAGGCATGAGCCCTAAGCTTGAGAATGGGAATGGTATGAAAAAGAATAAATATTAGAAATGGATATATAAGGGTGTATATAATCCTAAAAAACATGATTTAGAACCTAAAATCATGGGCATATAAATAAATAAGGGGGAAAAGTCTACTCAAAACCCTCATGATACTAACCACTTAGAGTTATAGGCAACCTACAACCAGTCTAGAAAAAATGATTGTTTGAGGTCTCTATAGGAATGAAAAAGCTTTAAAAATTAATAAAAATGGTAATTATGAGTGTTAAAGGGCCTCCATGATTTAGTTTAGGGTAAAAAAATAGTGTGTATACCCATTGTTTTGTCTTATACCTAGCCTAGTTTGTGATAGTCAAAATTTGGGGCTAAAGAGTGAACTATGTCTTTAAGAGATTACAAGCATGTTGGAGTCCAAATATGGTTTTCAAATAGTGAAATATGATAGTGAAGGTATCCATACATCCTCCAAGGGAATAAACATCTCAGTTTTTATTCATATTCCCTTGAGGGTAGGCTAATGCACAAAGACCTCAAGCTTGATCATACACCTTACTACCATCTTAAAGTATATCCAAATCCTTATGACAATGGAGATAAATTTGAGGGATGTGGAAGGGTGTGTCAAGCCCTGATAAGATGGTTTCAAGTGGAGAGAAACAAATAAAAGTGTTGAATAGTTTTAAAACCCTGTTTGAGCCATTCAACCCCAACACAACTAATTGGAAGTCTAACTTTAAGTGTTCATACACTTCACCACATAAAGGTTTAGGCCAAAAGTTTTTAGGGGAGTTTAAGTTACCCTATGGATTAAAAATCCATGAAGATTGGTAGGTATTGAGGTAGAAAATTTTATGAACAATACTTAAGAAACTAAACTATAAAAATTGGCTAATAGACAAACTGAGTGCCACCTTTCAATGCTCTTCTCTCCACACACCCTATGAATGGGACCCCAAGATATTCATGGAAGATGAAGAGGTAAATGCACTATAGGTTCATGGAAATTGGTTCTAGTTTGGAATTTTGTATGCTATGAACCATTGTTAAGATGGTGGATGCTTTAAACCCTGCTAAAACCCCAAAAATGACCTAATGGTGGATCCTTGATCCAAAACACACCTAGATGAGGTTTTTTGACCCTAAAATTATCTTTAAGGTCTCCTCAAATATTTTGAACATCACAATGACTCACTAATTGGCATGTGTAGGAGTTAGAATATATAGAACATGCCTAAGAAGACTAATATGATCCTAAGAATATAGAAATGATAAGTATTTATGTGTATTAAGGGGTTTAAGAGGGAAAATAGGTCTTGAAGTATTTAAATAAGCCATATAGTAGTCATCTACAATGACCTCCATGACTGGTAATATAAGCAGATAGGTAGAGGTTGAGATTGATGGTTATGTGCATTTGAAATACAAAAAATGGCCTAATCAATCTAATGTTGACATTCCATGAGACCTTTGAAATGATATTCAAGATTAAAATGAGGTATAAATGCCTCATAACACCTAGGCTGAGACCAAAGTTTAGGATTCATGTCTGCAGGTAGACTGGTCTAATACCCTCATTGGAGTAGTGTCACAAGAAGGTGGAATAGAGAACAATTTGGGAAGAAAGGATGCCTTAGATATTTTAAGAATGGAAAATAATGATGTTTAAGTACCCTTGGGTCACTTTTATTTCAAAATAGTTCTCATAATGAGTAAGTATAACCTAAAAACAACCTAATACTGCTCAAGAGGCATGTTTCTCACCCGAGGAGCATTTTAAAATGCTCATAACTATACAAATGATTTTCATGGGGAGATAATAACTTTAATAAAGGTGAAGGGGTCTATTGGAATTCACCTAATGTAATTATCTTAGAGATTTAGGCCTTGATCCCTATGAACCATCACCAAGACTCCCAAGCACTCTTAAACCCTAATAGGGACTTGAATAAGAATATTTGGTGAGAAATGCATCCAAACACTCAAGAAATACTTGAAAAACACATAGAGTATGTTTCCAACTTAGAGGATCCCATGACCTTATTACTTGATTGTATGGAGGTTATACGACCACTTCTATAAAATGCAAACTTGAAGAGTTTTGAGTAGAAAATGGGATATGGGACCTAATGAAGAGTTAAAAAATATGAGAAATTTTAGTTAAATACTTGTTTCACCCTTACAAAAATTTAATTACTCATGAATTTTCCTATAAGTGTCTTTTCTATCTTCTCCTAAACAACTAGTCTGTGGATCTAGTCTAAGTGGCCTAGTCAAGCAAGGCAAATGTGTTTATAGATGGAGGATGCTTGAAGGGTCTAAGTGATAATGCAAAAGATTGATACAAGAATAATATAAGTCTAAGATTATTTAATAACTTGGTTCAAATTTCCATGTCATTCAAATAGTGAATATGCAAAAAGGTGAAGAGCTTACAAATGAGGCCTGTGTGATCAACAAGTAAAGGGTTCTAATGGGTATAAATGACATGAGGAGGTTAATGAGTCACATTTTCACTTTGTAAATATCCATTTATGCATGTAGATTACATATTAGAGAGCATTATGAAATAATAGAGACAATTTCAATATCAAGTTCACATGCACATTGAAGAGGAGGTTGCTCAATGCCTCTTGAAGGCCTAGTCACACCCCATGTACACATAAAAACTATCTTTAGATGGAATAATGAGCTATTTTGGGCATGTTAAGGATCTAAATGAATTTAAATATGGAATTTACAACCTCCACACATCATTTCAATACCAAAAAGGAGTCAATGAAGGACATCAATGCATGAGAGGAGTGACTATGACTATTATAACTACCATGTGCCACCTTGGTCTCATTCATAACCTCTCCTATACCTTAATTATTATCTCCTCTCTCATAAAAATTATATTTAATTAGGCATTGATCTCTTGTCTTCTCATCCCTCTATTGGGTGTAGCAAAGCTTTGCCAAAATTATACCTTGTGCCTTTGAATCAATAAAGAATAATTATAAACTTCTTGTTTGAGTGTTAACGTGCCTTGTGAGAGTTGATTTGTAAAATGTATGAGTGTCATTATCTTTTGTATGTCATTTCATGCACCTAATTTCATGTTATTAGTCTATATAGGTTATGTGAAGTATTGATAGTCAAGATTATTCTTGGAGTGTTGATAGACAAATAGTGTCTTCTTTAGACCTAGGTTCTTAAGCCTCAAAGTTGTAGAACTTCCACTTGATCTTAAAATAAAACATTTGTGCTTATAAATTCATTAAGATTTCTAATTAGTTGTTGGTTTTATTAAGTTCACTAGTGTGTTTAAGGGACAAATCAAGAGAGGATCTTCAAGTATTGGTGCATCACCACTTTAGTGTAGATTTAATTTATTCAATCTCTTTTCCCTTTTCATCCCAATAAGATTAGGTATTTAAAGAGAAATAGAGTTCAAGTGATAAATCAAGGGAGCTATCCCCATAAAAACTAGAGGTTTGACCTATATTGAAGGTATCCCATAGCTTATAGGTCAATCAAATGTTAGTAAAAGTTTGAGGAGGGTTTGAATAGTCCAAATCAAAGAGGGTGAAACTTGGGTAGATAATATTCCCCATTCTATAAAATTATTAAATTATTTGTTAGTTTAGGCCTTTAACCTGCATGAACAATGCCTAAGAATGTAAACCCATCTCTAATGGCCTAGTTAAGAACCAAAGAGCAATTTATTACACTTAGAACTATACAAATAGGACTCATGGGGAAATAATATCCTGGGGAAAGTTGAAGAGGGTTGTTTATTTAAAATTTATGGAGTTTATTTAGGAATTCAAGGATCAAGGTTTATGAAAATCTTTAAGAATCAAAACCATTTTAAACCCCCCTAAAACCCTAGTAAGAACCCGATGTGGAAGATTGGTCTATAGAACACATTATATGACTTGGTTTGATCCTTTAACCTCCTTAAAATTATTATAGACTCTAATTATATCCTCACCATGTAATTCATTTGTACCTGTAACTTTATAAATTGCATTAAATTCCCTATTTTCTAAGAATTTTTGGTGTTTTATAGGATTTTAAATAGATGAACAGATGAAAAACATTAGGAGATATTATTGTGGATGTATTATACTCATAAAATTCAAAAAATACATACAATCCACCCTAAAAATGCTCAAACAAGTTTGATTTTTCAAGGTGGTCCAAAATAGGCTTGAAGAAGGGCTAGTTTTTGGCCATTTATTGGTTTTCCTACCTACACAAGGTTTCATAGTCCCAAAATTATTTTGGAGGATGGTTATGGAATGGAAAAAGTGAATCAAACACTTCCTAGATGTTTCACATGTGTGGGATGCCAATTGAGCAAAAACTCAGTTTCTAGGCAAGGAGGCCTAATTAGGTTTAATTGGTGAAAGAAAATGAGCTAAAAAGTGTACTTAAACTTAGAGTTAGGTAATAAAACTTGGAATGATGATGTAAAGGGATAATATGTCCTCAAATATGTGCTTATTTATCCATTACCATCCATACATTATTTTTCATAAGTAGATTTCCCTGTTTTGAGGGTTATAAGGAATTGAAAGAAGAATAAGGTAAATGAGAAAAATCACATATTTTTAACTATTCGATGGATAAAAGTGTATTTTTTTAGGTATTAAATTATTTTGAGAGTCCATCCATGGAGGAAGTTGACTTCTTGGAAGTAAAGCCAAATTTTCACCTTTCTACGCCATGATAGAGGAGTTCAAGTGTTCAAATCATCAAATCAATGCATAGAAGCTATTCAATGATATTTTAAAGGTTTATTTTCAAATATATGACATTAATAGGATTAAAAAAAATCATAGGTTGGTTTCAGAAAACATTCAAATGGTGGAAAGAGTCATCAACTACCTTAAAGAGAACTTTTCCTCTCCTACGCTAAGTCAAGTTGAAAAGGTCAAAGAAATATTAGGAGCCTTATAACAACAAAATTAATATGGAAATAACTTATAAATGGATGAGGATAATTATTAAATGGAGTAATTTATGAGGAATTGAAGACCTATTTTCAATAAAGAAGACTTATTCATCAACGAAGACATGCAACCAAGAATATAGGGTATTCAAGTAAAGATATAGGAAATGGTATGGGTCAAAGTCCAAAAATGAATGCTGAAGACTTATTCAAGCCTTAAAAAAAAGTAAAAATATAAATATTATTCCATTCTTAAGAAGATAAGAAATAAATAAACTAGGAAGTGTTACATTGGAGTTGGAGGAAGACTAGGTGGATAACTCATCCCTAAGTTCTTAGATTTTTTTCCCTCTCTCTTTCCTTTCTCACTTTATATTTAAGTATGCGTAATTTTTGAATTTGTAATAATCCTTAACCTAAGTTTTGGTAGAAAATTTCTAAAAAAAACACTTGTACTTGTCTCTATAAACTGAATAAGAATGAATTATTTCCTCTTCAATGCTTGTGACTAGTGTATGCTTATGGTTTGTAGATGAATGTAAGTGATAGTGAATGATTCCTCATATTTTTACTCTCTTATATACCTATTTTTAGGTGGTAGTTCATTATTATAGGTTACATAGTGTGATTTAATATCTCTATATGTTTGTCAAGTGTAATATTTATTTATTGTCTTTGAGAGACCTATTGATCAACTACCTTAGATCATGCATCAAGCTAGTGACCTCTATGTGAAAATATTTGGAGACTCTTCATTTGAGAAGTAAAATTAGGTTCATGTTTTAATTTATCTTTCTTAGTGTATGTTATGCAAGTGAAGGAGACATTTTGGTGTATCACCTTAGTTAGATAGGTTTTCTTTCATTTTATCTTCCTTTTTTTTCCTTGTAAACTGGTAGTGTAGTGTAGAGAGCCTAACTGATACATAAAGGGGATACAATCATTATACTATAGATATTAAATATACCCATTATGCCACCCAAAATCTAATACTATCTCTATGTTACTTCAAACTATGAAGGCTTGAAACAACCTTCATAAGGGTGCATATTTGAGTAGATAAGAGTTTTTAGCTCACCCAATAGGATAAAGGTCTAAATAAGTGGAAGGATTTTTGGTGTTTTTATTATACATATCAACCTTTGGATGCTTTAAAAACATCAATGTCATCTTCAAGTTCTATCAGCTGGTAGACCAGACATGGATTCAAGTAAGTTATGTTTTGGTTTCACTATCTTGATGAAGTTAGATGGCTAGGTATGAAGAGAATTTTCATGATATACTTCCTTACCATCCATATAATGAGTCATACCAGATTTTTCATGATCATTATCATCCTTAACATGAGTATTATTATTCCTATGATCAATCTTACTAGTAGTATGATGGTTTATACCATTTTTATAGTGCTCCTTATCAAATCTCATATGATTCCAATTATATACCTAAATAAACTTACCAATAATTGCAGTAGTCATATTAACCTCCTCATAATCCATCTCAAACTCAAAATTATGTTTCCCCTACCATATCATTACTACCATTCAAGCCAAATATGCTAAATTTTAAAGGGGTGATGAGAACGTGGGATATATAATTAGATGTTATTCCTTTTCACCTCATAGAGAAGATAAGGAATTCAAGGCAAAAATTATTGGATAAATAGGTAGTAGTTGGAGAATAAAATTAGTATGTTATAAATGATGAGTTGTATGAAATGAGAACCTTGATCCAATGATGGGTGGAAAGATTAATGAGGTGGGAGAATCAAACAATCAAATCCAAATAACCTTAGCCATCATCTCACATTATTATGTTCTAAATTTTGTTCAAGATATACCTACCCTTACTTAAGAAACTAAGATAACTTCATCTTTGAGGCCTTATTGGGCTATGATTACCGGTTACACCATGCCAAATTTGGAAGATGAATCTCCTTTCATACCTCATCAATAGACCTCTTGTATCCCATATCATATTTCTTATGTTCTTTTTCTTCATTAAGTTATTGACCATCCTCAAATAGAGCCTCCAAGAGAGATAATTCAATCTCTAAAATAACCTACTAGTTTTCAAGTCCCAACTTGGAAACAAGTAGTTAAGTCTTGGGATAAACAAGAGGAATAGTGATTAAATAAGAGAATTGAATCTTTGGAGTTTGAAACCAAAGAAGATATTGTGCATATTCAAGCCATATTTATCCCTTCTCAAGAACCTATATATATTACCTTATGGAAATAAATTTATGAAAACATCTAAAGGAAATAAGTTATTATTTAAGAGGTTAAAGCTCAAGTTACTTCTGAAATTGATAGAGTGAATCATGAGGGTGAGGAATAAAATCAAGTATATTTAGCCCAAATCAATTTAATTTCTCTCCAAACATTCATATAAGAGTCTTCCATTCCAAAATATTCAAGTTTTAGGAGTAATCCTTTCTTTCACAAGAAAACTCATGATCATATTAATTGCCCTACCACCATCTCCCTTCTTGAAGAGGAACCTGTTCTATGGAGGATAGAGGAAGAAGTTGTAGCTGAAAGAGAGTTTCAAGGAGAGTGTGATGAAGATGATTCAAGTGTGAATGAGGGGGAAATTTTCATTACTACTCCCCTTGGTGAGATAAAAGGCAATTTAACTTTTAGACATGATGATGAAGTTATACCAAAAGGTATGGGAGATGTTGACTTGTTTCAAGAGCTTCCATTTGGTGTGATTGAAGACCATGGCAAAGAGGTCATAAATGATTAGGAGTAGCAATTATTAGACCCTCTTGATGAGTTTGAAGAGCTTGATATATTATAATTTAAATTTTCTTCCCTTTTTGGTACTTCAAAAGTGCAAGAGAAAGCTGATCTTGATGAATAAGTTCTACATGATCTGATAGCTGCTCCAATAGAGGTTCTTGATCTAGTTGAAATTGTTTATGAAGAATACATATATTAATTGATAAATAGGAGTAAATTGAAGAGGTTATATATATTAATGATATTTATGAGGAATAATTTCATTTACATCATGATACTATATAAAAACTTGAAGTTCTTGATAATATTTTTGCTCCTAAAGAGGAAGGTAAGAAAGTGATTCATGTTGTTTCTTCTCAAAATGCTAATCAATAGAATGATGAAGAAATGTGGTCAAAATATTACAAAATTTGTAATTAATTTGAAGTTATTAAGGGGACCACATATTATATATGTTAGGTTGAGGATATTGAAGAAGTGGTTCTCTCTCCAAGACATCAAGAAGGATGCCTCAACAAATTTTCGGCTCTTAAAGAACTAGTTGAAGAATGTCATCACCATTTTGAACTTCCTCAAGACATTGAGTGTCTAAACATGTCTAGTGAGAACTATGAGGTATATAAAAACAATTTGGTTAATCTTTTATAAAGGCGATAGTAGATTGAAAGTGATTGAAAGTAATAGTATGGAGTAAGTGTTGAAGTACAAGATGAATTTGTCTTTATTGGTGACTAGTTTGCTATTGTTTACTCACTAAAAGACATGCTAAGAGAGTTGGTAAGAAATAAGCTTTGAATATAAAGGACTATGTTCAAGTGGAAAATTATTTCAAATTCTCACTCATCAAATGAATAATATGCTCTCAAAATATTCCCTTTTAATCCAAGAGGATCAATCTTGGTAGGTTAATTTATACATAGTAGTTTGCTTATATTTATTATGTTCCCTAAGTGCTTTGTAACACAAGTGTGGTGTGTGTCTTATTGGTGATTTGTATTATTATGTGTCTTGTTTTCATTTTGTGTGTTTTGAGGTCAATTAGTTATGTTATCATGTTCAATATTCTTACAGCCAAGGTCAAGGTTTGATCATGTTTAACTCAGAGTGAGAGAAACTCCATGAGCTTAAAAGATCTGCAAAGTTAATGGTTCATGAGCATAGAAGGAATGATTCCCAATTGAGTCAAAAAAATGTTGACAAGTTTGACCTCATAGGTAAATTTTCATCCCTATAATTTGGATCTTTACTTTTCATGCTTCTACAACCTTGATCAGAGCTTTATCATGCCCTATGTGGTCTTAAAATTGTCTTTATAAGGTCTTGTTAGCATTATTTAAGGTAATATATTTGCCAAGTTTTCCAATGCCTTAAAAGTTAGTATAATGGGTCCTAGGGGTATGTAATGATGTTTCAAGAGGGTAAATAGTCTATCAAGTCAAGTTCTCTCACTTGATTACTTGGTTTAAAGCTTGCTAATCTTGTTTGATGAAATTAGGGTATTTTAACAAAGTTTAAGGTTTTTAGAGATACCTAGGTTTGCATTGTGACCAAAATAAGAATTTTAGAGGTGAATTTATTGTATGAAACATTATATTAGATGGTAAATAAGTATTTTGAAGTTTTTTAAGGTCTTGGGTTGATATAGTTTCTCCACATGATATCATCCAATATGCACTAGCTTTCTTTGCACTTGAAAGTGCTTTTTAAGGGATTTAAGTCCATTTACAAGATGTTAAAGATGTAATACATGCACAATTGCACTTTTTAAATATTTAAAATGAGTTTTAAATGTATTAGTGTTAGAAGGAATTCATAATAATGGTCTACATGTTAGAATAATTTATTTTTTACCCAAAAATCATAGTTTTAGGAGTTTTTATAGACTTTGAGAGCCCACTTCCTGGTAAAATTGTTTTAGAGTGTCTCTTGGTATTATACAGGTCATATCCATGAGTTTCAAGATTTCACAGGTCTTAAAAGTATAAAACATGTTTTTTCTCCTTCGTCACCCTCTTTACAAGCTCATAAGGGAAATTTTCAAATGCTTAGTATAGATAGAGGAGAGAGAGTTTGGTTCAAATCATTTTTAAAGAGGAGGGGTTATTAGTAAGCTTAAAATTTATGGTAATTATTTGCTGATCCATCCCATCTAATTTATGAAGGATTGCTAAGAAGGTAGGGTAGTCTGTAAGAGCTAGTGAACCCCACAAGCTAACTTTATCTATTTAAAATGACTATTTAGATGATTTGTTTGCATAGTAGAAATTTTAAATGGTCTATAGAGGTTTTAATAAACATATTATACCTTCATCTACCATGTTGGCATGTGTGGGAGGTCATTTGATCAAGAGAGCTTCATAAGAACTGTTTGTAGGTTTGCACGTGAGTTTAAGGATTCTCTATAGGCTTTAATACATCCAAATGATTGGAATATGTTTTAACCATATTGTCACATAATTAAAATCTCTCTATTGATCTGACCATTCTATAATATTCTCCTAAAGAGTCACATCATCACCCATCTTGAAGACTATATTATGGATCTACCTGCATAAAAGATTTTTCAAAGGGTTTATCTTGAATTATCAAAGGTGTATAAATGTCCTTACCTCATGAAATAACTAAGTAATTAATATAAGGTAACTTTAAGGTTTGAAAAGGTTATGATATACCTCATGGATTCTTCCTATAATGACATATAAACCTATAAGTTTCATCCTTTTGTGAGATACATTTTGATAATCATGAGGTGGTCTTAGGACTTTTGAATCAATATCTACTCCATTAAAACATGAAAATTATTCCTATGAATTACACACACTCACCAAGAGATATGAATGACTTAAACAAAGGTGAAATGCACAAAGGTGAGGTCTAGGACTAATAAAATACATACATAGGCCCATCATGGGCATAATAGAGAAGAGACTGGTTTTGTGTGCTATATGGAGGATCTAGAAGGTCACATAGGTTAAAGATAATATATTTAAGGTGGGAGACCTTAACAACATAATAAAGATCTAGACAACTCTAAGTGAACTCACCGTATTTAGTCTTGTAGCTAAGTAAATAATGATGACACCTAATGGTTTGTTAAGTTGATAATGATAGTTGAAATCATGCAACCAAGTAAATAATGATGACACCTAAAGGTTTGTTAAGATGATAGTGATAAATGAAATCTTGAATTGTAAAGGGAATATAGTGTTTACATATTCTTCCAATAAATTTCATAATTTTCACATGATTTTTAGAGTGATATGGGATGGTTCTCAAAGTTTAAGAGGTTTTATTAGACCTGTTAGGTCTAAACTTACACACATAGGCCTATGTGTAAGTTTGTAGAGGAAATTCAACTCTTGTGAATAGGATTAAAGCATAATATTATAAATAAATGGATAGAATGACTTTTAGATTATTTCCAAGAACATCAAAGGTTTTGAGATTTTGGTTGAGGTTTTAGTTTTGGAATTATGACACCTATCATAACACCTACATTGAATTAAGACTTGTTTGATGCATACTCAATTAGAGAAGAAAAGTTATATGTTTTATAAGGTTTGATAGCCATCAAAAGACATCAGCGTTGATGCAGTGGATTGCACACGGGGAAGGAAGCTAAGCTCCTACCTTCCACACGTCAAAATGGAAACTCCCCTCTCACTTGTGGGACTGGCAAAGCTAGAGGGGAGAGTCTCTATTTAAGGTTAGCTCCCTTTGATGCATCTAATTTGTTCCAATATTTGATAATACATGTATATAGATATATAATGTGGGGGGTAAAAATGGAGAAGGATTACAGGGAAAAAGAACCTACTCTAAAAGGGGTGATGCACCAAATGATTCGACCTACTCACACTCACACTCTAAACCATAAAGACACATATGTACACTTCAACTAGTAAATGGACCAGACTGCAAGAAGCTTAACAAGGAGGCTTTAATGGATATCACAAAAAACAAGGATTCACCATAGGTGCTATGGAAAGGGCACACTATATAGTAGATTCTTTCTATCTCTACTCTTTCGGGTACAGCTCTTCTTATCACTTGCAAGAATGGCACTTTATAGACACCAAGTGTGTTGGTGTTAAACCTATGGAAGCATTAAGAAGCAATGACTAAACACAAAACTAACACTCAGACACACATAGAGATATCTAACTAGAATAGAGGTAAAAATGCGTTTATTGATTTCAAGTGAAAATTTTCCAGGGCTTCACCTTAAAAATGTGAAAGATCATTTTCCAAATGACAAGTATACAATATATAGAGGAAGGAAGGAGGCCTTTTGGCACCTTTTTTACAAATGACCCTTGTGTGCTCTGATCATTGGGAAGAGCAAGCCACTTAAACATCATATGAGACATTATGAGCCATGCCATTTGTCTACTTGCAAGACCACTCCTTCAAGGTGATTACATGGCTTGTCTACTCATTAATGTGAAATGAAGAAAAATGGGTCACACCATCAGCCATTTTCACCTCCTAATGATCAATTCGTAGACACTGTATCACCTGCTGGAGTAACTTCTTAAATCGGTGCCTCCCTTTGCCACTTGGACTATCTACCTGTTCCTACACTTGGCACTTTCCTCTCTTTATTCTCTAGAATATTTGTCTTCTTCCTACTTTGTCTCCTTCTAGATCCTTCGGCCCTCAGGGCTATCTTTTGATGAGTCACTGCATTCCTTGGGCTTTTTTTTGATTGGTGCTTAGGCAATTTAAAAGAAAATGGCTATTTCACCATCTTAAATTTGACGTCTGTGCATCCATCATCATTTGAAAAACAATGACTAATTTATCTTCTTAAAGTTGATGACTTCTGGGACGTCACCGTCCTTGGTGAATTCCTTCAGGCCTTTTCCTTTGAATCATCCTTTGTTTTAGACCCTCTCAAAGGGGAAGTGTCCCTTCAGCTCTAGAGAGATGCCCTTCATTTGGCCGATTGAGAGCCCCCCACAAGGGCACCTGCCCTTCAACAACCTTTTGTCTCTTTAGCCTTTTCTATGGGATTTTTCCCACAGACAAAAATTCCACAAGAATTGGCCACTTTGACTTCCCCGGGTCCTTTCTTCATGCTGGTAGCCTTCCTCCGAATTCCTTCAAACTTTTTGTCTAAAGGAGTTCCTTCAGACAAAAATTCTAAGGGATTAAATGCCTTAAGACTTTCTATTCATTTCCTAAAATCCTTTGTCTACCTTCGAAGTGCTCCCTACCCTCTGCAAGGGCTTTTGAACCTAGAACTGCCCTCCACAAGGGCACTCATCTTTTAGTTTTAGGATGCTCCCTTGAACCAAGCCATTGAACTGACTGATTGAACCAAAAATGGTTCAACGGTTCAACATTGCATGCCACTCATTCATTGAACTAAGCCTTTGAACCTGCTGCTTGAACCAAATGCTTAAACCAAGTGATGAACCAAGTGATTGAACCAAGTGATGAACCAAGTGATGAACTAAGGTCGATGAACTTGAGCTTTGAACCAAAGCATTGAACTCTGTCATTGAACCAAAGCATTGAAATTTGTGTTGAACTTGAGTGATGAACTTGTTAATTGAACCAAGGCATTGAACCAAGTGATTGAACCAAGTGACAAACCAAGGCCAATGAACTTGAGCTTTGAACTAAAGCATTGAAATTTGTCATTGAACCAAAGCATTGAACTTTGCTTTGAACTTGAGTGATGAACTTGCCAATTGAACTGAAGTGATGAACTTGCTGATTAAACCAAGGTGTTGAATCTAAGCATTGAACCAAGGTGTTGAACCAAGGCATTGAACTGATTCAATGGTTCAATGGTTCAAAGGTGCTAACTCTTGGAAAGATTACGCCATTAAACCACTCTTCCAACCTTAAGGAAAGGTGTCTTTGAACCATTTTAGCTCTCTTTCCTTATGAATTTATTTAGACAAGAGTTTGAAGAAGCTTTGTAAAACCTTGCACTCTCTAAACTAGTTCTTCATCTGCTAAAAGATTACACCTACAGAGTTCGTAGAAAATCTCACTGCTGAGTCCATAGAAACCCAAGCCCTATAGAGTCCATAGAAATAAACCTATAGAGTCCATAGAAAAATTCTTGGACTTGTGCAAAATCAAAAATGAATTGGCCTAAAATAGCATAGGAAGAAGGGGACTGATTTTTGGCCTGTTAGACCAAAAAATGGTCAACAAATTGGTGACTCCTAGGGGAAACATGCTTGCTATGCTTAGAAGCCAGTTTCCTCAAAATCCATTGGGCATGGGGTCAAATTATAACTTAAAGATCAACAAAAGCTCTGATAAATTCTAGAACAAATCACGAAGATTTACCTCAAAAGGAAAATGAAAACACACACAAAGCTAAGAAAACTACTAACATGTGTAGAAAGCACTTAGGGAAAATAGGAGAAAAGTGAGGGAAATATATACATGATGAAAAGGGACTCAGTGGTAGTGCTTAAGATGTATCCCATTAATTGGGATATATAGTTCTTCACCATCCAACCTAGAGAGTTGGAATGCATTATGCTGCTTGCACTGAGTGATTACGTATGGGCCACTCCATAGGGAATCTAACTTCACATGCTTTTTAAGCTTAGCTCAGTCCTCATCCCAATTCAAAATAATGTCTCCTTTAAAGAAACCTTTTGATGAAGATTTCTTGTCGAAGTGTCTCTTCGTTTGCTATTGGTGGCTAGTCATAGAAGCCATAGCCTGGCCCCTTGTCTCTTAGAGTTCCATTAGCTTACATAGCCTAACCTCCATGCTATTTACTTCTTCTAATTGCAGTTGGTGAGTGAGGTCCAAGGCTAGCAACTCAAGTGAAATGGGGAGCCTAGCTTCCCTTCCATAGATGAGCGTGTATGGTGAGTTGCCAATTGCCCTCTTTGGGGTGACCCTATCTACCCACAAGGCTATTTTAAACTTTGCATGTCAAGTCCTCTAATTTTCCTCCATGGTTCACTTGATGATCCTGATTAGGTTCTTATTTGTAGACTCAGCCAATCCATTCCCCTGTGGGTAGTAATTAGATGAAGTGTTGAGATATATACCATATCTCAACACCCATTCACTTGTTTTGGTTCCCAGAAAAGCTAATGCATTAGCTAAGATTATGGTTGTTAGAACCTCAAACCTTGCCACCAAGTCCTCATAAAAATCTAGGACCACACTTTCATTTGCCTCCTTCAGATCAACAGCCTCTACCCATCTTGTGAAATAATTTGTGATGGTCAGGACCCACTTGTGTCCAACACTGGAGGGAGGATTAATCATCCCTATGAAGTTCAGGCCCCATTACATGACTAGTTGCTCCACCTGAATAGGCTGTAAAGGCATGGTAGCCAACCATTACTTTCCATCAAAAAGCATGTACTTCTAGCACTTTCATACCCAGGCATGGGTGTCCTTGAAAAGAGTAGGCCGGAAATAGCCAGCTCTCATTATTCTTGCTGTAGTAGCCCTAGGAGCAAAATGACCATCGGCTAGTCCATCATGGAACTCAAACATCACCTTATCAGCCTAACTTGAGTCCAAGCATCTTAAAAAGACTCTTGAGAGATCCCTTCTGAATAACACTCCATCAATCAGGGCATAAGGGAGACATTGGAGTCTAAAATACCTTCTCTTGGTCCTATCAAGTGAGTGCGAGCACTCACCAGTGAGAAGGAAATGCCTCACATCTGATTTCCAATCCTTCATGATAGCTGGTTCTTTTACTGTAGCTACATCAAGGATTAGTAGACTATCCTCCTTTTACTACTTAAAGTCTGTAGTGAGGTGTTCACATAGGCCTCTCCCTTTTACCAGTTTGGTGATCTTGATATCTACATCATATTCCATCACCTTAGTGATCCACCCTACTCTCTTCTCATTTAGGTCTTAGTTGACCAAGAAATATTTGATGCTAGGATGTGGAACCATTAGGTGGATTTTGCTATTGGACAACATGTGTCTAAATTTCTTCAGACTCTGTATGACTGCCAAGACTCGCTTTTCCACATATGTGTATCTGACTTCAAAACCTTCTAGGCCTTGGCTAAAAAATGCAATTGGCTATTCAAGGTTATCATCACTTTCTTAGGTAAGCATGGTAGAGATTACCTCTTCATTGCTGAAGGTGTAGAGGTTGAAATCTTTGGTGAAGTCAGGGCTGATCAAAGTAGGAGCTCGGGCTATGGCCTGCTTGATTTCTTCAAAACTATATTTTCTCTATGTTTTCCATGTGAAATCCTCACCCCTCCTCAGCATAGAGGTCAATGGCTTGACCATCTTCACAAAATTTGAGATAAATATCTATATGAAATTTATCTTATCGAAGAAGCTTTGTAGGCCTTTCTTGTGCTTAGGTAAGGACAACTCCAAGATGGAGTGAACTCTCTCTGGATCAATAGCCAAACCCTCTGAAGAAACAATGTGACCAAGGAGCTTCCCATCATGGACAACAAACATGCATTTCTTAAGATTGAGAGAGATACCAAACTCTCTACACCTCTCAAAGATTTTCCTTAGGTGTTTCATGTGTTGGCTCGCTTCCTTGGAGAAAACTGTCACATCATCAAGATATACCAACACAGTCTTATTTATTAGGCCTTAAAAGGCTATGTCCATAGCTCATTAGAAGGTGGCACCTGCATTAGATAGTATAAAAGGCATTTTCCTATAAGCAAACATTCCTCACTTGGTTGTGAAGGCTGTCTTGTGCTGGTCATAGTCTTGCACCAAAATCTGGTTGTATCCTGAATACCCATCTAGGAGGAAGAAATGCTCACTGCCTGTCACCATTTGAAGGATCTGCTCCATGCTTGGAAAAGGATAATGGTCTTTCAAAGAGACTTTGTTGAGGTCTCTAAAATTGATGCACAATCTGATCTCCCCATTCTTTTTCTAAACAAGAACAAGATTGGCTAGCCAAGAAGAGTGTTTGATTGGAAATATTATCTTGGACTCAATCAACTTGGTGAGTTCCTTCTACATGAGAGGTTCAATCATTGGGTTGACATGCCTCTGCTTCTACTTGATTGGATTGGCACCTTCTTCTAGCTCAATGGTATGCTGGGCCAAGCTTGGGTCAAAACCCTTCAAATCACTATAATCCCAAGTGAAGATATTGGCAAATTCTTGGCACAACAAGATGAAGGCCTACCTTTCCTAGTCCGTGCACACTTTCCCAAGTGCAAGTAGCTTGTCCTTGAATATTTCCACCTTCTCATGGTGCTACTCCTTTATTGAAATGCACACCTTGTCACTTCTCAATTGGTCATCTCCATTGAAGATATTCTCTAGAGTGACCAAACCTTTGGGGAGCTTATTGTTCTTCAACTGAACAATTTGGTTGCCATATTGTTGCTGTAGCTTTGCCTAGTTTTTTGTAGAAAATTCCACTTCTTATAAGAAGAGTGCTATTTTCTGATCACTATTGAAAAATTGCTAGTTGGTGATGTTGTCAGGTATAAAGGGCTGGATCATTACTTTCAAGTGATGTGCGCTGTGGTTTCGACCTATTTCCTAAGGAATATCAAACTAGGCACCAACTGCTGCCAACCTATCTGCTTGCTTGTTATGATCTCTAGGGATGGAGGTAATATTGAAAGTGAAGAAATTTTCCACTATGTCCCATACCCTATTTTTTTAGGACTTTAGTAGAGAATTCTTCATCAAATTCTGGCCTCTTACCTGGTTGACAATCAGCTCACTGTCACCAAACACTTGCAACTCTTTGATTCCTCTTTTCCTCACCCACTCCAAACTATGGATGAGGGATTCATATTATGAAATATTGCATGTGTAAGAAAATTGGAACTGGAAGGCTAAAAAATACCTCTTTTGAAGGAGAGACCAACACCGCTCCACCACCAACTCCCAACTTACTTTTTGAACCATCGAAGAATAGCTGCCATAGACCTGAGCTTTCCTAACTAGCTTTCATCAAATTTGGTACAAAAGTACCCTCTTCATGCATGCAATAAATTCTAAGGCCTACCTCCTCTATGAATTTTTAAGGATCGTGATAGAAGTTCACTTCCCCATTCATCTAAGAGCAGGTCTGCAACTCCTTCAAGGGCAGAGGATGGAGATTGGTCTACTTAGAACTCTTCCTGGTCAAGGATGGCATAACTAACATTTGCTACCTTGAGTAAGGTTCCAGATGATCTTTGTGGAGTGGTTTATATTCAATCATAACTTTAGTCCCATACTTGGTTCTAAAAACTAGATAAGACCAATTTGCTATTAAGTAGCTACCTATCTTGGATGTAAAATCCCTAGATAAGCAGATGACAAAGGAGGTACATCCGTCACTACCACATCATGAGGAACTGAGAAAGTTGGGAAAGTGTGTAGCATCAAGCTCAAACCCTTACCACCCCAATTGTCTTTGCCAGAATTCCATCCAGCTGTAGAACTCCCTTGGTCATTTCTTCATATTTCAAGCCCAACTTGTCGGCTATGCATTTGGGCATCACTGAGGTGCTTGCTCTGCTATCAATGATGTAATTATGCACCAAGAAATCTCCTATAACCAAGGACACATAAAAGGGAGGAACCTTTTCTTCTTCCTGGGCCTGACCTAAGGTGGAAGGCTATCCATTCATCATCAAAACATTATCAAATTTTGCTGGGACAACTTGTTCATCTAGCTCATGTAATTCCTTTTGCATCATGTCCTTTTGCCCTAGTATTGACAGTGAATCCCACAAGGAGATGTTCATGTGCATCTTCTTCATCTAGTCAACCACATTGACTCGAGGGTTTCCTTCCTTCAAAATTTATTTGGAATTATTTACAGCTTGAGGTGCAGGCTGAGGAGCTAAAGGTACAATTGATAGTTTAAAACTTGGGACTTTTTGATTTGCATGTGATGAAGAAGGTGTTGCTGACATTTGGGCAGTAGCTTGGGTTTCTTCTATTACTCTCCTTTTTAATCTTGTGTTGGCTGTAACACAGTTAGCCTGATTATTTGTAGCACCCACATAATTGACTGAAGAGAAATCTCCTTCCAGATGATTCATGAGGGTAGAATTAGGCTGGGCCTGACTGCTACTCGTGCTGGGTTGCATTAGAGCCTCAAAGACTTGGGAATGGGTGACTACCTAATTGTCTTATACATTTGGGTAATAACCCATCATTTCATTTGTATTAACAACCTACTCTTGACCATATCCCATGGTTGAACAACTTGGTTGTTCCTGCACTAGATTGTTTTAAACGGGCACCATGACCTTAGATGATGAAGGGGTGCCTAGGTTGTAGCCTTGAAAGTGTCTAGTCTGAATAAGCTAACCCTATCCTTGATTATAATTTTGGAAAGGGGGTCTAAGAGCTTGATTATACTACTGGTATCCTTGGTTTGGTCAGTTGCTTTGAGCTTGCTACTTTTTAAGAGCCACAAGTTCATTTGACATACTTTGCAATAGACTCTTAACTTCATGAAGTTCATTGGATGGAGTAGCAGCTAGCTTTTCTATGCTAGGCAAAAGTGCTAAGGTGGGAGCAGTGGTCTGGATTAGAGGTAGTATTTTAGAGAAAAGTGGCATATGGGGTCTAGGAGCTATCTTCCCAGCCTGCACTAAGCAATTTTCAGCTGCTATGGCTATGTCATAGGCCACTGGCAACACATGTCCTCCCATGGATTGTATCATAAAAGTGATATAACTATTCAATGCTCTTAAGTAATATAGGAAAGCATAGCTAGGAGTAGGTTTTACCAGAATGGGGATTCTATCCCATGTCTTCTGAAACTGAGCGTTGAAATCTTACATGTATTTATGTGGGGCTCTTTTCATGGTAGTCAACTGCTCAGCAAGTGAGAGATGGTCGCTCTTTTATCTAAAATGGTCCATCAAGTGAGTGCCCAATTCATTCCAAGAATTGATTGAATTTATAGTCAAAGTCCCATACCAATCAAGAGCTTTATCCTTGAGAAATAATACCAACAATCTGATTGCAATATTTTCCTTAATGACATTGTGAATATTGCAGAGGTTAGCAATATTTCTGATGTGTTCGACAACTATGATGGTCCCCTCTCCATCAAAGGAAGGCACACTTTTGAGGGATGCTCCTAGAATTGGGTCATAATGTTGGATATTCAATGGACTCTAACCACAAAAAGTCATAAAGGGAAGTGCCATAGCTATGACGGGATGTAACTATGGCCTTGCTGTGTATGCGTTCTTTACAGCAGGTTTGGGTAAGTGGTTTGATGAATAAGGATGGGTCCTCTCAAACCTTAGTCACCTTGCTGAGTTTAAAGGTAATTTAATAAATTTGAAAGGGACACCCTTAAAAGCAAACCGTGTGGTGACTTTAGGCATAGGAAGTCAGACTGGTCTTTGATTAGAAAATGAAGTTCTTACCAATGGAGTCGCTAGATGCTAAAAATAGTTGATTTTGATATAACAAGACCAACATCCATTCTAAAACTTTACTGAGTGTAAAAACTAAATCCCACCGGGTGTGCCAAGCTAGGAAGCCGAGATCCTACCTTCCACATGTCAAAATGGAAACTCCCCTCTCACCTGTGGGACTGGCAAAGCTTGAGGGGAGAGTCTCTAGGTAAGGGCTAGCTCCCTTTGATGCATTTGAGTTGTTATAATAAGTGCTAATACATGTATATAGATATATAATGTGGGGGGGGGTGAAAAGGGAGAAGGATTATAGGGAAATAGAACCTACTCTAAAAGGGGTGATACACCAAATGATTCGACCTACTCACACTCACACTCTGAACCATACAAACACATACGTACACTTCAACTGGTAAATGGACTAGGCTGTAGGAAGCTTAACAGGGAGGCTTTAATGGAATACATAGAAAATAGGGATTCACCATAGGTGCTATGGAAAGGGCACACTATATAGTAGATTCTTTCTATCTTTGTGCTTCTAGGTATAGCTCTTCTTATCACCTATAGGAATGGCACTTTATAGACACCAGGTGTGTTGGTGTTAAACTTGTGGAAGCATTAAGAAGCAATGACTAAACACAAAACTAACACTTAGACACACACAAAGATATCTAACCAGAATAGAGGTAAAAATGCATTTATTGATTTCAGGTGAAAATTTGCCAGGGTTTTGCCTTACAAATGTGAAAGATCATTTTCCAAATGACAAGTCTACAATATATAGAGGAAGGAAGGAGGCCTTTTGGCACCCTTTTTACAAATGACCCATGTGCACTCTGATCATTGGGAAGAGGAAGCCACTTAAACATCATATGAGAAATTATGAGCCATGTCATTTGTCTGCTTACAAGACCACTTCTTCAAGGTGATTATGCAACTTGTCTACTCATTAATGTGAAATGAAGAAAAATGGGTTACATCATCAGCCATTTTCACCTCCTAATGATCAATTTGTAGACACTATATCACCTACTAGAGTAACTTCTTTAATTAGCACCTCCCTTCACCACTTGGACTATTTGCCTATTCTTACACTTGGCACTTTCCTCTCTTTGTTCTCTAGGCTCTTTGTCTTCTTCCTACTTTGTCTCCTTCTGGCTCCTTTATCCCTTAGGGCTATCTTTTGGTGGGTCACTACGTTCCTTGGGATTTTTTTTTGGTTGGTGCTTAGGCAATTTAAAAGCAAATAGCTATTTCACCATCTTAAATTTGACGTTCACACACCCATCGTCATTTGAAAAATAATGGCTAATCTATCTTCTTAAATTTGATAGCTTCTAGGACATCACCATCCTTGGTGAATTCTTTCGAGCCTTTTCCTTTGACTCATCCTTTGTTTTAGACCCTCTCGAAGGTGAAGTGTCCCTTCAGCTCTGGAGAGATGCCCTTCATTTGGCCAGTCGAGAGCCCCCTGCAAGGGCACCTGCCTTTCAGTAGCCTTTTGTCTCTTTAGCATTTTCTATAGGCCTTTTCTGTAGGCTTTTTCCCATGAACAAAAAGTCAGTGAGAATTAGCCACTTTGACTTCCCCAGGTCCTTTCTTCGTGCTGGCAGCCTTCCTCCGAATTCCTTTTGACTTTTTGTCTGAAGGATTCAATTCCTTAAGACTTTCTATGCATTTCCTAAAATCCTTTAGCTAACTTCAAAGTGTTTCCTACCCTCTGCAAGGGCTTTTGAACCCAGAACTACCCTCTGCAAGGGCACTCATATTTTGGTTTTAAGACGCTCCCTTGAACCAAGCTATTAAACCAACCAATTGAACCCAAATTGGTTCAATGGTTCAACACTGCGTGCCAGTCATTTGTTGAACCGAGCCTTCAAACCTGCCACTTGAACCAAATTCTTGAACCAAGTGATTGAACTAAGTGATGAACCAAGTGATTGAACCAAGTGATGAACTAAGGCCGATGAACTTGAGCTTTGAACCAAAGCATTAAACTTTGCCGTTGAACCAAAGCATTAAACTTTGCGTTGAACTTGAGTGATGAACTTGCTAATTGAACCAAGGCATTGAACCAAGTGATTAAACCAAGTGACAAACCAAGGCTAATGAACTTGAGCTTTGAACCAAAGCATTGAACTCTACTGTTGAACCAAAGCGTTGAACTTTGCGTTGAACTTGAGCAATGAACTTGCCGATTGAACCAAGGTGTTAAACCAAAGTGATGAACTTGCCAATTGAACCAAGGTGTTAAAGTGAAGCATTGAACTAAGGCATTGAACTGGTTTAATGGTTCAATGATTCAAAGGTGCTAACTCTTGGAAAGATTACGCCATTGAACCACTCTTCCAACCTTAAGGAAAAGTGTCTTTGAACCATTTTAGCTCTCTTTCCTTATGAATTTCTTCAAACAAGAGTTTGAAGAAGCTTTGTAAAACCTTGCACTCTCTGAACTGGTTCTTCATCTGCCAAAAGATAACACCTGCAGAGTTCATAGAAAATCTCACTACTGAGTCCGTAGAAACCCAAGCCCTACAGAGTCCATAGAAATAGACCTGGAGAGTCCATAGAAAAATTCTTGGACTTGTACAAAATCAAAAATGAATTGGCCTAAAATAGCAGAGGAAGAAGGGAACTGATTTTTGCCTGTTAGACCAAAAAATGGTCAACAATCAGGAGGTAAGTAAAAATTGGTATAGACCATTTCAAGGTTATCACTCCACTTTATCTTTCCATGAAAGATGAAGAACCTAAATGACCACTCATAGGTGCCTAAGTAACTCAAGCTGATTTCAAGATTGAAAAGAGATTAAAATGCATAGTAGTGGAATTGGAATTTGTAGTTTTTAATGCACAAGTTAATGAAACCACTAAGTTAATCAAGATGCCAAAAGGATAATCTATTTTCAATTTTTAGCCAAAAAACATCCATATTTTGGTAAAGTATAAGGAAAAAGTGTATGTTTGTGAAAATGTAAGGGTTTTAGAAGTTGAGAAGATTAAAAAGAAGACATTTATTATCCTTTATACTATATAAAAAATCATTGAAATGTTTAAGAGTTGTGATAAATCTATTAAACCCCAAAATATAGTCAAGCATTAAATGCCTACCTACAAGTTCACCTAAACAACTAAAATTGGTTTATCAATTTGAAAAAAGTAGAGTGGAAATAGTGATAATGAAATAGAGGATTAAGTAAATGAATAGGTTAAAAAGGTTAATTAATATCAAATAATCATGGATAAAGTTTAAAAATTATGGTCAAAATAGTTACTCTAGAACCCTGAAATCATAGTCAACATGGCACTCATAAACTTGCCTAGCTACATGAAGAGGTCTCATTAGTTTTAAGGATAAATTACGCTTAAGGGATAATAAAATAAATTGGATGTGTTTATCTAACATTATTGTGTTTTCTACATAGCTCTCAGACTCATCAACAAAATGCTAATGTTGAATAGACTCTATTTAGACCTTTGAAGCTAAGACCATACACAGGCCTATATGTAACTTAATGAAAGAATTTATTTTTGTGAATGCACATAAAAAATAGGGTTTTGAAAGGAGTTTAGATATATTAAGATAGTTTCAAGGATATAAAAAGGACAATAAATGTGTAAGAAGATGACCATATGCATGAGAGTAGTAAGGACACTTAAAATTCACCTACAACCAAGATGGTTTTAGTGGAACAATGACTAAGTGGATTGTTATGGTTGTATGGGAGATTTTAATAGATAAATAAATAGGTGATGAAACCATTTGAGGTAAAGGGACTCAAATAATGATAGGAAAAATGACCTAAATAAGATCTATTCCAACCCTGTACATAGTCAATCACCACCTACATGTTTGCGTATAAGTGAAGAGGTGTTTGATTGGTTTGGGAATGATGAGGTCAATATAGATGAAGGTAAGTTAGATTTAATGATATTATTAGGCCAATATGTTTTCATATTATCCATCTGATCCATCAAAAGTGGGGATAATTTTGATAAACTCTGTTTAGGCCTAACTAGCCTAAGTCCAAGAGCACAAACCTATATAACAATCATAGAGAGGATGGTATAATGAAAGTGAATTGAAGATATAAAGGATTTGAAAAGTTTATAATGTTTTCATAAACCCTAAAATACTATCCACAAGTAAGGGAAGTCAAGGAGGTGCAAATTTGGCCTTTAAGACCTCTTCGAGCTCCCTTCATGCATGACTATTATCTAAAGACCAATTTTATCTTACTTGGTGAGACCATGACCCTGTACATGGGAGAAAATGAATTTTAGAGATAATAATAAGGTAACCAAACTATAAAATTCTATAATTGGTTGTTATTTTAGGCCTTCAACCTGCATGAACAATGTCTAAGAATGCAAACCCCTCTCTAATGGCCTAGTTGAGAACCAAAGAGAAATTTATTGCACTTAGAACTATATAGAAAGGATGAATGGGGAATTGTGATCCTAGGTAAAGTTTAAGAGTGTTTTCTACTTGAATTTTTTGGTATCTTTTAAGGAATTAATGGCACAAGGTTTATAAATAATTGTTAAAAATCAAAACTAGTTTAAACCCTCGTAAAACCCTAATAAGAACTCAATGTGGATGATTGGTCTCCAAAGCACATGATATGAATTTATTTGATCCTATAACCTCTTGAACATTATTTTAGACTCCTATTATATCCTCACCATGTACTTCATATATACCTATAATTAATGGATTGCATTAAATGACCTATTTTATAAGGATTTTTGGTGTTTTGGAGAATTTTGAATAGCTAAATATATTAAAACCATTAAAAGAGATGATTTGGGATGTATTATACCTGTAAAAGTCAAAAATTTTATACAATCCAGCATAAAAATGCTCAAACAAGTCTAATTTTTCAAGGTAGTCCAAAATAGGCTTGAGAAATGGCCATTTTTTGGCCATTTCTTGGTTTGCCCACCTACACAAGGTTAAAAAAGCCCAAAATTAGCTTGGAGGATGGTTTTGGAAAAATTAAAGAGAATAAAACACTTCCTATGGTTTCACATGTGTGGGAGGCCATTTGAGCAAAAACTTAGTTTCTAGGTAAGGATGCCTAATTATGTTTGATTAGAGAAAGAAAATGAGCTAAAAAGTGTACTTACACTTAGAATTAGGTCCTAAAACTTGGAATTGAGTTGTAAGGGGATACTAGGTCCTAAAATATGTGTTGAGTTCCATAGTATAATCCATACATTATTTTTCACAAGGAGGTTTACCTATTTTGAGGGCTACAAGGAATTGAAAGAAAAACAAGTCAAAAGAGAAAAATAAAAAAAATTGAAATATTTGATGGATCCAAGTGTCTTATTGTAGGTATAAAATTATGTTTATAGGCCATCCATGGAGGAAGTTCCTTTCTACACCATGATGGAGAAGGACTTATAGGCTAAAATTTTTAATCAGTTTGAAGTTATTAAGGGACCACATCTTCTATAGATCAGGTTGAGGACATTGAAGAAGTGGTTCTCTCTCTAAGACATCAATAAGGAGGCCTCAAAAAAGTTTTAGCTCCTAAAGAAATAGTTGAATAAAGGCATCACCATTTTGAACTTCCTCTAGACATTGAGTGTCTAAACATGTTTAGTGAGAACTATGAGGTAAGTAAAGACAAGTTTTTTGATCTTTTTAAAAGGCTATAATAGATTTAAAGTGATGGCAATCAGTAGTATGGTGTAGGTGTTGAAGTACAAGATGAATTTGTCTATTTGGTGACTGGTTTGCTATTGTTTACTCACATGAAGACATGCTAAGAGAGTTGGTAAGAAAGAAGCATTATATATCAAGCACTATGTTCAAGTGGCAACTTTATTCACACCCTCACTCATCACATGAATAGGATGATCTCAAAAAATTACCTTTTAATTTAGGAGGATCAATCTTAGTAGGTTAGTTTATACATAGTAGTTTGCTTATCTTATCTTGTTCAAGAGTCTTGTAGCTAAGGTCAAGGTTTGATCATGTTTAACTCAGAGTGAGAGAGAATCCATGAGATCAAAAGAGTTTCAAAGTTAATGGTTCATAATCATAGAAGGCATGTTTCCCACTTGAGTCACCAAAATGTTGATAAGTTTGACTTCACAGGTCAAACTATCACTCCTGTAATTTAAAATTTAACTTGTCATGCTTCTACAACCTTGATCATAGATTTATCATGCCCTATGTGGTCTTCAAATTATCTTTGTAGGGTCTTGTTATAATTGTTTAAGGTAATATATTTATCAATATTTCCAATTCCTTCAAAGCTAGTATAGTGGGTCCTATGGGTATGTCATGATGTGTCAAGAGGGTACATACTCTATCAGGTCAAGTCCTTTCACTTGATTACTTGGTTTAAAGGTTGTTAATCTTATTTGATGAAATTTTATCAAAGTTTAAGGCTTTTGGAGAAATATAGGTTTGCATTATGACCAAAATAAGACTTCTCAAGGTGAATTTATTACATTAGAATTAGATCATATGGTAAAGAAGTCTATTGAAGTCCTAGAGGGTCTTGGGTTGATATAGTTTTTACATATGAGATCATCTAATATAAACTAGTTTTATTTACACTTGAAAGTGTTTTTAAGGGATTTAATTCCATTTAAAAGATGGTAAATATGGAATACATGCACAATTTCACTTGTCAAATATTGAAAATGAGTTTGAAATTTATTAATGTCAGAAAGAAGTTAGAATAATGGTCTGCATGTTAGAATAGTTTAATTTTTGCTCTAAAAAAGGCTATTTTAGGAGTTTTTACAGACTTAAGGAGAACACTTCCAAGTGAAAATGGTTTCATAGTGTCTCTTGGCCTTATATAGGTCATATCCATGAGTTTCAAGATTTCACAGGTCTTAAAAGTGTAAAACATGCCTTTTCTCCTTCATCACCCTCTTCATAAGCTAACAAGGGTAGTTTTAAAATGCTTAATCTAGACAGAGGAAAGAAAGAGTTGGGTCCTAATATTTCTTAAAAAGGAGGGGGTTCTAATAATATTCAAATTTGTGTATTTTTTTCTGATCCAACCCTTCTCCTTTATGAACAATCACTAAGAAGGTAAAGAAGTCTGAAAGAGCTAGTCAACCACACAAGTTAACTTTATCTCATTAAAATGGATATTTAAATGATTTGGATGAAAAAGAGAAATTGGAAAATGTCCTCAGAGGTATTAAATAACATATTATACCTTCATCCACCAAGTTGGTATGTGTGAGAGATCATTTAAGAAAGAAATCTTCATAAGAACTATTTATAGGTTTGCATGTGAATTTTAGGATTCTCTACAGACTTAAATACATCCAAATTATTAGAATATGTTTTCACAATATTTTCACATTATTAAAATAATCATTTTAGCATTCTATATGATTCTCCCTAAAATTCACATAATCATCCATCTTGAAGACTATATAATGGGTCTGCTTGTATAAAGGAGTTTTCAAAGGGTTTATCTTGAATTATCAAAGGTATATAAATGTCCTTAAATCATGAGATAAGTAATGAAGTAATATAGGGTAAATTCAAGGTTTTAAAAGGTTATTATAGACCTCATGGAGTCTTCATATAATGAAACATATACCTATAAGTTTCATCCTTTTGTGAGATACATTCTAATGATCATGAGGTGGTCTTGGGCCTTTTAAACTAATCTATACTCCATGAAAACATGAAAATGAATCTTGTCTATTCCACACACTCACCAAGAGAGATGAATGACTTAAACAAAGTTAAAATTCACAAAGGGAAGGTATAGGCCTAATATAATTCATACATAGGCCTATCTTTGGCATAACAGAGAAGAGACTAGTTTTGTGTGCTATATGGATGATCTAGAAGGTCACATAGGTTTAAGATAATTTGAGTAAGGTGGGATACCTTACCAACATCATCAGGATATAGAAAAATCTAAGACGAATCACCTTATTTAGTATTACAACCAAGTAAACAATGATGGCACCTATATATTTATTAAGATGATGGTGATAGATGAAATCATGAAGTGTAAAGGGAAGATAGTGTCTACATATTCTTCCAATATTTGGCATAAATTTCACATGATGTTTAGAGTGTTATGGGATGGTTCTCAAATTTGAATAGGTATGATTATAACTATTAGGCCTAAACTTCCAAACATAGGCCTATGTGTAAGTTTGTGGAGGAATATTGACTCTTATGAATATGATGTAAGAATACAATTCTAAATAAATCAAGGAAAACCATGGCCTAGGCTACACATTTCCTTCATGAAAGTCATGGCCTAGGTTGCAGCCTAGGTAAAATGCATGAAAAAGAGCTAGTTTGGTGTCAAATGATTAGAAACAACTAGTTTTTGGCTTGTTGGTGGATTAGGGTTGAATATATGTGTTTTTACTCATTAATTTAAGCATATACATTCACTCTTTCCTACATATCTAATCTAATATTCTCATTTGATAATTCACACTAAAATCTTGGCTACCTCCCTGAATCTCTCTTGGCTCTTGCTTGGCACAATAGCTTTCTTTGTGATTGGGGATTCCCTACTCTATTACAACTTTCATTAGTGATTCACATTGCTGTTGATAGTGTTTTTGAAGTTTCTGGTTTGATCCTTGATCCCTCAACACTCCATTGTACTTGTCTCTTATACTACTTGCATTGGCTTTCTCAAATTGGTAGTTTCTCCTTCACCTCTTCCATAGTTTTTGGCTCTTGGTCTAGACTTAGCTTACGCATATCCTGATCTTCTTCCTCTATTGCCTCCTATATTGGATAATCAATTGGTAGAAAGTCTAAACATCTCTTTTGAGATTGATATGAAGGCACTTTTCTTTGAAAAGTGAAAATCTTTATTTATTTGCTATAGTATATATGATAGGGTTTGATTTATTTTAGCAAATTAGTTGTTTTGTGCATTATTTAGAGTAGTTTCTAAAGTTTCCTACATTTTTATATGGCTAAAGAGTAATTTTGATGCTTGAAATATTCCTTTATTACATGTCATTATGTTTTATTATTTTTCAAAATAGTGGAGTTTTATTCCTAATTAAATAAATGGGTCTAAATAGGATAAATTAGTAAATAATGTGCAATAAATTAAGCCACTCATTTGTGTAAATAGATTGTATTTTTACCTTTTATAAAAATAGTAATAATAGAGAGAAAATCAAACTTAGTTGCAAATTGACTAAGATGGATGTTGTAAGGTCTAGAAATTTTTGTGCAGGCTTGGGAGACTATCATAAATAATACTCTAAAGTTCATTTCTAGATTGGATAGGAGCATTGAAAGTGGGACACCCTACTATTTGGTGCTATAGTCCTTTTTTTGCACTATTTTATAGTTAATATAAGTTTCTTAGGTTCTATTTGGTAGATCTATGTTACCTCGTTAGTGAAATATCAAATCTTGAAAGTTTGTGAAGCTCACTATGTATCTATTTTAATCTTTAAAGCCCTAAGAGCTCTTTGTGCTTGAACTTAAATGGAAACTTGGGAAAGAGAGAGAAGGGGTTAGTGTGTAAAGTATATACTAGATACAATTCACACCCCATGTGTGGGCATGCTACCTACATACCAATAATCTAAGGAGGGATCAAGCTAATGTAGTTCTCCCTTTGAAGTACCTAGTGCAATTGTGTATGAAAATGCAACTAGATGCAAAACTAGGTGTATTTCAAATGGCTAGGGGCTGGTGTAAAGGTTTGGATAAGATTGGAATAATATTGGAAGGATATATGTAGAGAATAGGAAAAAGTGCTTGAATGTACTTGATTATAGTCTTGTTTTTCTCTTGTAAATGAGTACCAACCCTTCTAAATGGAATTTGAATGGACTTTTATAGGAGATTTAATGATCATGAGTTTAATGAATTTGAATTAGGTCAACATGAATTAGGATAAGGATTTATGAGAATATGACCATTTTAGCCAAAATTTCACTTGGACAATAGTGTTAGAAATAAGACACCCTAAGTTTCAGTGCTCTTGTCTAAGTTGGGCATTGTTATCTAAAGGGAATGAGACCTAGGGGAATGGATCTGGGCTTGAAAGAGATACATAGATCTATAAGTGTTAAGTTTGGAAGGTTGTGGATGACTAAGAATCAGTGAAAGAAAAGCCTAAAAGGGTTGTGCAAGCAAGTAAGATGATCTATGGATTAAGTGTCTTTAGCCATACTTAAGTAACCAAATTTTGCATTTTATAAGCATTCATCATTAAATATTAGAAATATATATGCTCAAAACAAATTAGACAAATTTCATAAATAATCTCTCTCTTTTTCTAAATTAGATCTTTGTATTGTTAGAAAACAATAGTGTTGAATTTGAAAGATAACTCAAACCTAGACTAGGCATGATCTTGAACCCTTTCTTGAAAATGTCTTTATTGATTAAAACATCTTTCATTTGGCCTAAAATTTCCTTATATTCTATATTTACTTTTAAATTTTTAGCTTTCTTCATTTGGTATTTTTTTCATTTTGTATGTAATCAATAGTCTAGTCTTAACTACTTGCTTTATTATGGGTGCATCCACTAGAGATACCTATATCCTTTGTGTGATTGATCTTGCTAGACATAACTTGGTTTATAAGTCTATCTATATCTTGGTGTAATATATAAAATTAGATATCCACTATAGATCTCTTATAGCCCATATAACCCCTGAGCCCTCTAGCCTCTTAGTGGTTTGCTTTAGCACCTTGCCAAACATTGGTGGTTCCATTTGGATTCTTAGAGATACATTCTGACATGCCTGATATGACATCACATATGGTATAACACTATTTATATCATATTTATATCTCTCTTATCCAACTCTCCTCTTTTATCTATTAGGCTTTACTTTTAGTTGTGTTTTAGCTCTTGCCTTGGTTATTTTCTCCTACTTTAGTTTTATTTCATTCTCCCTATTGGTTCTCCTTTGGTTTGAATTTTTTATTGTATTTCATGTTGCTCTTACTTCATTTAATTCATGGCTAGTCTCCCACCCTTGGGACACCAATCCCATCATATTAAAGGTCTCATCCCTAAGCTCACTCATGAGTAAGCCACAACTATACTAGAATGCCATAGACATCATAGGACCCAAGAGGTTCCCTTAACCTAATATGATGGCATAGATCCTATATTATTTGAAAGGGAACAAGATTGGTGATATATAACTAATGAATCAGTCTCATTTTCACCATTTTTGAGCTTATTTCATCTAAGGATGTTTCATCTTAGCCTCATGCCACATCTCATTCACCCATTCAAGGTGATGAGGATCCTCTTGCATGGCTAGGGCCTAATAAGCTACGTGAAATCATTGATAATTACTATAGATGAATTTAGGTGAATTAAGTGAATCCTTATCCCCTTAGGAGTTGATGGTATGCTTCTTCTAGAGATAGAGCATGCACCCATTTAGTTTTGAGTGCCTCAACTAGTTCTCACATGACTTTCCTACCTCTTTCTCAACTAGAGATTCTAGAACAATAATAACTTCAAATCCATGTTGTGAATCATAGGTACTACAAATTAGTGAGGAATACCCATTATGGGGAGTCCTCCCATCCTATTATCCCTTCTTTTAGAGTTTCTAATGAGCATGCTGATTTTGATTGTTCCCTCTAAACTAGAGATCTATGAGATGCCTATTAGGAACATCAACACCCACCAATTTACCATTTTATGATGGCACGTGACCAATATCATGGAGATTTTGGTCATCATGACTATTTTCATGAGAATTCCACATGTTACCATCATAACCATGGGGACCATCACAATTCCTATGGCCATTCCCCACATCATGGTAGAGATGATTTCCATCATGAGCATCCTCCTTATTAAGAGCCACCTTAACATCATCCTCTATATAACCATGGTTATGATGATGTCTGTAGACATAGGAACATCATTACCATCATGAGACCCCTCTTAGATCTCATTGATAGCCTTCTATCAACCATGCTTATGAGGATCTCCATCAAAATCCTCTAGCCTCTTAGGTGCATGTTATTCCCCTTCCTACTCCTATCCTTGAACTACCTAAGTTTAATGGGACTCAGGACTCCAATCCTATAGATTATATTACAACATTTATGATGGCATATATGGATTTGGAATAGGATAAAATCATGAATATTGAAGCTCTTCACTCATTCTCTATGTGCTAAAAATCTTGTTTAGTTTCAAAATTTGCCTCTAGATTCTCTCTTTAGTTTTTACCTCCTTCTAGATAACTTCCTTCAATATTTTTATATCTATAGACCTTTAACCTTGGCACCTAGACACTCACCTCCATGGAATATGCCAAGGGTGAGCCAAACCTTGATTTTGTGTGTAGATGGTATTCAGTCATTCATACATGTAGGACTAGGTTCTTGGATGGCCAACTTTATGATATGTTCATGCGAGCATTGAGGTAGGAGGTTCACCTTGAGGTATTCAAGAATGAACCCACCTATTATGATAAAGATATTAATGAGTGTCTAAATATTGAAATATTTTAGGTATGTGTGGGCATGTAGCCTGTACCTTCCCAAAATTCATCCTCTTCATACAATTGCAACTATAATATGATGAATGATGGTGTTACTAATTTTCGTCCTAAGAAGAGGGACAAGAAGGAGAACCACAAGGTGAATGATTTGAGTAATAATCCAAATAAAAAAAGGATTTTGAATCAAGCATAATAAAATAATGGATGGTGTTTCCTTATGACCCCACCAAGTTTTATAATTTTTATCAGATGAGGGGGCATGATGATACCAATTATGCTACCCAAAACTCTAGTGGGAAAGCCTTACCTCTATCATAGAGTTATCTTCTTATATAACCTAACCACAAGTTGAATGTGTTCAAGGAGCCTCTACCTAACCATAAAACGGATAAGAAGAAGAAGTAAAAGAAGAAATCAAAGGCTAAGGACCCTCATTCTCCTTCTTGATCTTCCACCTGTCTAACTCCTCCTTCCAAACTAACCCTAGAGGGAAATCCAAGCACAAGAGTAGTAAGGTCATTACTACTTTGACATAGCCTTTACTGGGTACAAGTGATTTATCAACATGCACTCTAGTTAGGCCATCAAACCCATTAGAGAGACTAGTGGTGTTGGGCCTCTTGTCTAAATCATAGGGGTAGGGAACCCAAAAGTTAGATTTGACTTTAATCATAACATCCCTCTCTAGGATAAATAATGTCCTTACTCTATTATAAAAGAGTTACAAGGCCTCTCCACTGGGATATCCATTTGGGACCTTCTTTACTTTTGCCCTATCAAGTGATGTATTATCGATCTCCACTGATGATTTCCATGTCAAGCAGTGTATTATCGATGAAGGAACTCAATTGAATATTATGTCCCTACAAATGTTCAATGATCTTAGGATCAATTAGAATAAGATCTTTGATTCTCTCCATAATTATGTTGGTTTCAATAATGACATAGTTA
The DNA here is from genome assembly GCA_037957365.1 of Torreya grandis. NCBI lineage: Eukaryota > Viridiplantae > Streptophyta > Pinopsida > Cupressales > Taxaceae > Torreya > Torreya grandis. The sequence continues at coordinate 4,104,706 of JARHVA010000624.1, forward strand.
CGTTAATGGGGAACATGAAGATCTAGGTTAAGTTTGGCCCAAATATAGTTAGCATCAAGTTTTGTGTGTTATACCTTGATCTTTCATACAACATGATTCTTGGCCATCCTTGGAATACTACCATGTAGGCCATCATGTTGGCCATGTTTTGCATGGTTCAGTTTGTGCATGAAAGTGAGGTTTGTATACACATGATATTTTTAACTTTTATCAAATAATGACACTTTACATCTTGTAGGAACTCATTGAGATTAAATATCTATAAGTGCATTCCCTAAGGGTTACACCAAGAAAAGGGTGGGCAGACCTTTAGTGCTTCATAATATTGTTTTTCTTGATTGCCATATTATTACCAATCCAACCAGATCTTAAAACCATTTCATAAGCTTTTACTCCTTCCTTGTACACTCCTCTAGTATTTTGAAATGCTTTATCCTCCTTTTCTTGCCTTAATTCCCTTTTGGATAGTTGGATGTACTAAGTCGATTGGGTTGACCCTAAAAAGTCTAGGAATATATTTCACTTTTTGAGTTTGTTAGCTCTTCAGTCAACTTAGCTCAGACATAGTGAATTATCTTTGAAAACATATAGGGTTGACTAGGTCAACCCTCTATATCTAACATTTCCAATAGGATTTAGGATAATATCCAATTATAAATACAAGATAATCTCATCATTATTTCAATATTCAATTAAGAGTTATTATTCACTTGTGCTTCTTTACAATCTGCTCTTTCACCATTCCACTTAAGGAGTCTTAGCTTAGGGTTTCTACTTGGAGAATATAGTCTTGTGGATAAGTCTTGGATTATTTGGCCTTTCTTAGTTATATTTACAAACCACAAAAACCTCTTTTGAATCCCCTTTGGCCAAGGGAGAGATTGAGTCTCGTTGGGTTCACATTTATGTAAGTATATTCTAAATTTGTTCTCCTCTCTTTAGTAGATAGAAGTAGCATAAGTATTGGCTTAAATAATATTCCTCTTCATATTACATGTATTAGGGTCTTACTCATACTTATCTTAATTGAGATTCTCTTATACAATGTTTGATTTCTTCTAACCCCTCATATTATGCCACAAGATTTGGTGTGTAGTAGATTATATTTACTTTCATATTTATTAGAATAGAGTGAACATTAAACCTAGGACTCTTTTAGGGTTGTTGAGTGATTATGTTAGACTGTAGGATATATAACCCTTCCTAGTATGGTTTATTGTGACAAGTGATCCCCTAATCAAGTCTAGTATATCCCCATGTTGGTCATGCCCCCACTTAACAAATGTATCCCTAATCAGAAGTGTAGGTATGATCTATCTTCTTTGAGCTAAGATTGATTTATAGACATGATGCATTTATGATTGTAAAAATTCTAGTGAACCTGATGTGAACTAAATCTTATAATATTTATTCATCTTATTTCATTTATTTCATTATTTTATCATATATTTTCCATACTAGATCGATTCTACTGATTGAGTATCTAACTTCTATGCATAAGTTTTTAGGTACAGGCTACTATATCGATCCTATCAACCTAGTATAGTTTTTTAAATTTAAATACATCTAGTCTAGACTACTAGGTTGACCCAGTCAACCTTTTACATTTTTATGCATCTTGTTTAGCATACTAGGTCAACCCAATTGAACCTATACATTTTAGGCACTCAACAACAAGTTTATATAAAGCTTGATCGACCGAGTCAACCCAATTAGCAAAATTTACAAGCATATATCAAGGTTCTCAAAAAAAATATCCATGGTTTGCATCTCTAATCCACAAAGGTTATTTTCTATCTCTCTATCTCTTTCTTTATAGTCTTTCCTTTTATATTTTGTAGTCTTCAAAATTGCCCTTGCATAGTCAATTGGATCGACACTGTCAACCTAGTTTTGTGTTCTATGTGCTATCTAAATAACTAGGTTGACTCTTTTAACCCTACTCATTTTTATACCTTACTTTCATAGTATAGGTTTAACCCTATCAACCCTATTCTATATTTTATGCATGCATTATTATCCATATCAACATTGTACCTTGTTTCAATTTTGGAATTAACCTTGTATGTTCATAACTAGTTCACACTTTAATTTCTTGTTTCTTTCATGATTAGAATAGATCATATAGCTTAATTAAGTGTTTTTAAATTAACCATTTAGTTCACTATTTTATATTTTATGCACACATGGCCAAATCACAAAATCTAACTAAGAATTTTAACATTTATCTACCCGAGGCCAACCTAGTTGGATTTCATCACCAAAGGGGAAGTTGATTTGATAATATGATCAAGTATAAAGCATGGTTAATGGTATATTTTGGATAAGCACCTGACACCTTTATTGCTACGGTGTGTGAAGTGATGGTGTAGGCTCCAATAACAAGCCTATATCATTGCCACTACAATCCCTTTCAACCCAAACTAGCTAGAACCATCCTTAGATTTCCATTCTAGTGCCTTGATTATAACCAAATTCCCATCACATTTAAAATAATATCTTAATAATATAATAAACATTCAAGTTGACCAATTAGTTATCTCTTTACTTTCCAAGTTGATTGCTTGCTCTTTGTTCAATTGTATTTTGTATCACAAAAACTTACATTAGCTAGTGTTGGTGTAAGTTTTTGTGCTACATGCCTCAATTAGATCAACCAAAATTAATCCAATTGACTATTTATTTCCCTTAAATATTTCTTTTCTAAATTACTTACAAAAGTTATCTTTTTTCAATCCACAAATATGTTACTAGTTTCTAAATTTCCCTTTCTACTATACTAGGTCGACCCAGTCGACCTTATACCTTTTTTCAACCTCTATTCACTATACTAGATTGACCTAATTGACCCTGTACAATTTTTAGATCTTTCTTTTTCCTTTTCTAATCTCTTTTTACTGTACTAGATTAACCCTGTACTATTTTTAATCCCCATCTTTTGTGCTAGGTTAACCAAGTCGATGCTATATTAATTTTTACCTTCCTTGTTTATCAATCTAGTTCTCTATCTTTCCTTATTTTAATATTTTTCATCTCTCTTTAGTCATAATGAAGTCTCCTATCATAATCTTTTTAAATAGCTTGAATCCATTTATATATTATATGGGATGTTCATTTCTCCCTCTCTTTTCCTCCCAAGAGCACCATCACTCTTGGGGCACCTCTTTTCCTTCTTCATCTATGACCTATAATATGGTTTAAATAACACTTTAAGATGAAGTGATGGATCTAATACTTTTTATACTTACCAAGAAAATTCTCATCTTCAAAATCTTCAAATTAATGTGGGAGAAATTTATACAAGTTTACTTAACAATCCCACTAGTAATCCTTCTTCTAGAAACCCTCCCCCTAACACCAAATTAGGGAATGCTCCTACCAACACCAACTCACTTCCTGATACAACTCAACTTTTAGCTCAAGTTATAAAATTAATGAGCATAAAATAAAATTCTAATACCAACCAAATGATGTAATTTTAATAACATCTAATCAATGTGGATAATCAACCTCCAACTATGCATCCTCAAGCTAATCCCAATTTCATTCCTCCACCTCTTTAGAATGCCTTAGGAATTTTTTTTCCTCAACCCATAATAAATAAAAAGATGCTTTAAACCATTAAAAATGAGCCTTTAGCTCATTTAATTATGTTCATTGATATTGGTAACATATTTCCAACTATCAAATATGATGGGACTAAAGAACCTACATCATTTATAAAACACTTTGGAAACCTTTATAAGGAGTGGATCTAAACTAATACCTTCACCACTACTAACATCTTAATGAAAACCTTCACTAGTGATGTATTAGAATGGTATAATCAACTTCCCTAACACTCTATTTGATAACTTGAATATTTGGTTAATCCTTTGGTTAAAGAGTTTCAACACAATGATCTTCCTGAAAAGTGTTTTAGCCACTTCATCAATGCTAAGCAATCTCCCACTGAATCAACTAATGAATTTATGAAATATGGAAATATTTAGCTCATAAATATGATCATAACATGACTGATGATAACTTATTCAAACTCTTTATCACCACTTTAACTTCCACTCTTTAATATAAGGTTTGAACCTTTACTCCCCAAACACTTAATGAAGCTCTTGATCAAACTAAACATCAATAATTTATTATGAAGCAATTCAAACCTAATCCTAAACTCCTTAAAGGATCTTTCCAAACATATAATGCTATTACTAGTAATACTTCACAAACTAAACCAAGAGTTGCTAAAATCAATATTCCTCATACACCTCTTTTGGTTCAAAAAATGAAATAATTTTTACCACCCTTAAAACATTTCATCTATCCCAATGTTCCTCCTAAATGGTATGACCCAAATATATTTTACTAGTTACATGCTAACATTGGGCATTCCCATGAATCTTGTAGAGGGCTCAATAATTTTTTTGTCTCCTATATGCTTGGTGATTCATTCAATCATGAAGCTATGATCACTATTCATCATCAAGAATACACTATGCTTCTCAAAAATGATAAAATTCCAAATCTTCTACCTAAAATAACCAAAAACCTACTTCTAATAATCAATAGATTACCAAGGATGTTTGTGCCATTGATGAAAAATATGACCAATATTTCAATAATTATCAATATGTCAACACTGCTAAGGTCAATTATCATCGTAAACTAGCTCATAAAGATCCCATTACCAAGCTTAAGAATCCATATTTGGAGGAAAAACTTCTTAAAGATGCTACCACTACTAATGTTACCTTAGAATCCCATGAGGAACCATCTTCTCCTTCTGATCCTTCAGCCACATCTAGTCTTCTAAAATCTAATTTACCTCCTAAACCCCATGCTAGTTCTTCTAAGTCTCATTGGAAATTTATTGAAGAACTTAACTCTATTCCTTGTAAGATTCCAATTATGGAGTTGGTTTGGACTTCACCCTATCATCGTAAGTTCCTTATGCAAAAACTTAAAGAAATTGAAGATCCATCATCCTTATATGAAGAACCACTTTTTATTCAATATCAACCTACTAACATCAATACCATTGAAATAATGTGTCCTTATTCTAAGCCATATATTGAATTACTTGAAGAGGACATGATCAATGGTGAAATTATCTTTCATGTTGATGATCCACCACTTTTCATCAAAATATCCATTAATACCACTCTTATCTATAAAGTTATACTTGATGAAGGTTCTGGTATTAATGTAACATCTTTATGGCTCATCCAAAAAATTGGTTATAACAAGTCTCATCTCAAGCAAACCTATCTTAATTTCATGGTTTTGATAAGATTAATCAAAATCCACTTGGTTGTATTTGGCTTTTATTAACCATTAGACAAAAGATTAGTTGAACCAAGCTTATGCCCCTGGATATTCCTTTATCTTATAACATACTCCTTGGTCACCCATGGACTCATCGAATGAGGGCCATTGATTCTTTTGATAGTAAATACATTAAATTATTACATACTGAAAAGTGATACAAACATGAAGATGATCCCAACCCATGGAGCATTCAACTTCCTAATCCTAAATAAAAATACTATATTCCTACCATTCCTAAGATCAATAGTTCTCCTTTACCTGAGTTCATTAACATGAATCCTGATTTAAAAGTTACTCTTATGGATTTTGATGATGTTGATGATGATGAGCCCAATGATTTACAACATACTTGAAATACTACCAAATTACCTCCCTACATTTTTCAATATCTTCCTCCTTATCTATTACCTAGGGACCATACTATTCCTCTTATTAATGAGATTTCTAATTTTCCCCTCCATGCAATACTTATGAGCCTTCTTTACTAGAAGATGCATTCACTTGTAATGATTTTGGAATGGCAAAATTATGGTAAGATACTCTCATCATGTCTCCTCATACATTCAGTAATATCAATATTTCACCCTCTAAAACTCCCCTTGATTCTCAAGCATATGCACTTTCTCCAACATACGATGATAACTATATAATGGCCTAAGCTCAATCTAGAGACTTGGATGTCTAACATTATATGAAAACCTTATCCCAAATTAATTATTTTAATTTGGATGTTCATACCATTTCTATGGATCATACCTTATATCTTTAGGGTCATGTGCCTCCTATTAATCCACCTCTTATCGATACTCCTTGAGTGGTAGATAAAATTATACCTTCTAAACCTTTAAAATTTTATATATCTCCTTTATAGCCTATTAATCCAATCATTACATCTAATCCTTCTCTTATTATTGAACCCATGAATATTCTAATCTCTTTTTATACATCTACTTCTTATACTCCTAAAATTACACTAGATGCCAAGGCAACCAATGTTTGTTAGACACATTCTGAGTATGATCACCAAAGCAATCAAATTATATATCTTGAAGTAGATATATAATATTATGGTCCTTTTCTTCCCTTTCCTAGTGATGAATCTATCCTTTAGTTACTTTATGCTCAAGAGCCTCAACTTCCTTAGCAAAATCATAATCTTGGAAATATTAAAACTAAAACCCCTTGCTTCAACAATTTTATTGCTAGCATTGATCCTAAAACAAATCCAATATCTACCTTACTTAATATGCCATACCACTTTCAAAATGACAATTTCATGCTTATCAAATAAGCCACTAACATCAAATATAGTACTCCATCTTGTCCTTGACTAATTACTAGCCCTCATGAACTCTTACCTACTGAACATGATCATTTTAGCTTATTATTTGATAAATATCATGAAGCTTTCACTTGCTATTATGAGGACTTGCCTGGAATTGACCCTAGAATTGTGGTGCATACCATCATTAATTATCCTAATGCCAAGCCTATACATAAAAAATAAAGAAAATTTCTACTTGAAGTTTCCACTTTATGTCATAAGGAAATCATCAAATTACTTGATGCTAGATTTATGAAACTAGTGGATTATTCTAAATGGGTTTTTAACATTGTTCTTATTCTAAAAAAATCACTATGGTCATTCACATTTGTATTGATTTCTATAATCTTAATCTTGTTTGTTCCAAGGATAATTTCCCTTTACCTTGAATAGATGCCATTATTCATTTCATGACTAGTTATAAAATGTTATCTCTCATGGATGGCTTCTCAAGATATAATCAAGTTCATATTTCCCCTGAGGACCAACATAAGACTACTTTCACCATAGAATGGGTCACCTATTGCTACGTCAAAATTCCCTTCAGCCTAAAAAATGCTAGAGTTACTTACCAATGAGATATGACTCACATATTTCACAATATCATTCACAAAATTGTTGAAACCTATGTGGATGATCTCATTGCTAAATCCAAACATTGTAAGAATCATCTTTTCAATATTGCTATCATCTTTGATCATCTACTTAAATATAAGGTTAGGCTTAATCATTACAAATGTGCATTTGGAGTCACATCTAGAAAATTATTAGGATTCTTAGTCTCTCTTCATGACATTGATGTTGACCCTACCAAAATTATTGCTATCATCAAGATGCCCATTCCTCATTCTATTCCTGACATTTGAACTTATTTAGGCAAACATGGGGAAATTAGATGATTCATACCTAAAATGGCATATTGAATTCACTCCATCAATTCCCTTGTCAAGAAAGGTACTAATTTAGAATGGATAGGTTCATGTCAAAAATCATTTTATAACATGAAAAAGTCATTACTTCATTCACCCATACTTCATCCTCCTTCTAATAATAAACCTTTTATTCTATATACTTATTCCACACTTATTTTAATTACGGTAATTCTTGCCCAATAAGATGATATGGGAAGATATTATGATATCTGCTACATTAGCCGAGGCCTCATAAATTATGAAACATGTTATATCAAAATTGAGTATGATTACCTCACCATCTATTTTCTATCTAAAAAAATTTTCCACTACATTTTTTACCAAACTACTTATGTCATTGATCAGTCTGAGCCCCATTTGTCATTTATTCTCTAAAGCATTTCTTATTGGAGATAGAATTGGTAAATGGATGGTCCTCCTTATGAAATTTGGTCTCCACATCATCACTTAAAAATATATCAAAGGGCAAGTCATAGCTAATCAACTTGCCATAACTCCTATTCCAGCCACTTCTTCTCTTCAAGATAATCTTCCAGACGACAATATCCTTTACATCGAAGGTCTTAATCAAGTTATTTCTCTCAAAGATTATTTTCATAGCTTTACTACCAATCTTGAAACTAATAATCTTGATGAATATACTACTCCTTTTGGTAATACTAAACCAAAAGTAATTATCAAGGAACTTCCTAAAATTAATGTTGACTTTCATGAGGATACTTAGACCCTTCACTTTGATGGTGATAAATGCCTTCAAGGAGTTGGGTCAGGTTGCATTCTCACAAGTCCTCTTAGTAATATCATTCCTTTATATTTTCACTTCATCTTTGATGTCACCAACAACATGGCTAAATACAAAGCTCTTATCTTAGGTATGTGAGCTACTCTTGATTTAAACATTCAATACCTTCATACTTTAGGTGATTCTTAGCTTAATTTCTACCAAGTGATGATTATCAATGTAAAAGTGAGAACCTCATCACATATCATCAAATTTTAACCACTCTTGCTAAAGATTTCATCTCTTTCACTATTTAGCCTATTCCTAGAGATCAAAATTCCATTTCTAATTCTCTTGCCTCTTCAACTTCTCTCTTTAATCCACACTAAGTCCTTTTTGATCCTAATTTTATTATACAAATAAAAAAAATTTCCATTCTCTACTCAACCACCAAATTTGATTATCTATCATATCGAGTCTATTACCATTCGATAAATCCTATGATACCAAGACATCATTCATTTCTTAGAACATAAAACTTATCCTCCTAACATAGACTCTCATGAAAATACACATATTTGTAAATAAGCTTTCAAGTATGTATTTTGACACAACATCCTTTATCATTGTAATTCTAAAGGTACCTTACTCCATTATGTTATGCAAGATGAGGCCCCTCCTCTTTTTGAACAAGCAAATGGGGGTATTTGTGGTGGACACTAAAGCGGACATGATACAACTTGCAAATACCTATGTATGTGTTAATTTTGGCCCAATATTGAAAAATATTCAATTAAATATGCTAAAAGTGTAATCCTTATCAGCTTCATGATGATCTAATTCATTCACCTCTAGTCAAAATTCAAACTATCAAATCTCCTTGGCCATTTTCCACATGGGGATTCGATCTCATTCATATATTACATCACTCCCAAGATGGACATGTTTTTATCATCACCGCTACCAAATATTTTACCAAATGGGTAGAAGCCATACCCTTTGTTAACATCACTACTCTCAACATTTCCAAATTAATTCTTCATAAAATAATTTTACACTTTGGTGTTCCCCATACCATCATTTCAGATAATGGTGGTAATTTCAAAAATAAACATGTTAAACAAATTTATAATAAATTCAAGATCAACCACAAATTTTCCATGCCTTATCATCCACAATGTAATGGTCAAGCTAAGGCCACTAATAAAATCTTCAATAAAATTGTCCAAAAGATAATTCATGAAACTTGTATAGATTGGCATCTTCATGTTTACCCTGCACTTTGGGCTTATTGAACTAGAATATGTACCTGCCATTAGGGCAACTCCATTTTTGCTAGTCTATGGTTCTGAGTTAGTTCTTCCTTTAGAATTTGAGCTTCCATCTCTTCATATATCTCTTCATGGTATTATTATAGATGAATAATTATGTGAAGCTCATCTTCATAACCTTGATCTAATTGATGAATGCCATATTTCCACCTTACAACATAATTGCCAATACAAGGCTCACATTATTAGACAACATAACAAACATGTTAAAGTCTGCACTTTTAGTGTTGGTGATCTTATCCTTAAATTATACTACACCCATGTTAAGAAGGTAAATATGATAAAAAATGGTGGGGACCATATTTAGTCAAAGATATTCTTAGTCTAAGTACCTACCATATTCAAACCAATGAAGGCCATGTTTTCAAAGATCTCACCAATGCACAATTCCTTAAAAATTACTTTGCCTAAACATTTACTTATTTTTATGCTTTATATCTACATATAGCTAACACTTTTTATAGGTTAATTACATGGGTCTCTCCCTCTGTAACAAGTTCCTTCCTTTCAAAAACCTTTAGTCCTCCCTTTGGTCTTTTGGTTTCTTGATGTACCATAGTCTTCTTTATCTTCTTGCATTTTCTCTTTTTTGACCATGGATAGGACCATGGATAGGACCCAAAATTCCTCATAAAACTACCATCTTTTTACTTACCTCACTTTATATTTCACTTGCTTGTTGGCACCCTCGTTGGTATCTATTTTATGAAGTTGCAGTGTAAGACCGTGGATAGGACTTGACCCTCCTCATAAAATTACCATCTTTTCATATTTTGACATCATTATTTTCAAAATTTAGATTTTTGCTTCTTTTGGTAGATGGAATTTTCATAATAATCTATGTTAGCATGTTTTCCTCCATTTTCTTCATTCTTATGATAAGGAATCACACTTTATTGTCATTGTATCCTTTTTTCCCTTTGTCACATGTTTTTCAATTAAAAGTAATTCAAATTGTTCCATGTGTCACTTATCTTGATTTACCCTCTCTTTCACTCCACATTGGATAAACCAAAGTCAAAATCAAGCTAGCACTTTTATTTCACCTAGATTTATGAGACTCTTAGACCCCATGCTCTTTGAAGTTTCTCTCTCTTAGAAGCCAAGTCCCAAGTATTCAAATGAAAATCATATTTTAAAACCCATGTTTGGTTTCCCAAATTAGTATGGAGGAGAAATAGAAAAATCCATCAAGAAAGTTAAAAGCCAAATCATTTGAAACAAAAGGCAATGATATCTAAAAGGCAACATACAAAATCTAAAAATTTAACATCATACCAAAAGATGTGATTACAAGGACATATCCTATCTCCAATCAAAGCTCAAACTCTATAGTTGTCCTCACATAGAGCCTAGGTCCTTTGGGGTGTGGTAGGGTAGTTTATTGGAATAGGGTAATTCAAAAAACATTATGGTGCTACCTACTTTCTCACACAAGTACCCAATCTTCGTAATAGACTGACGATTCTATAAGGGGTCTTGAGGAATGAGGAACACATTATGGGAAGGTAGGTCCATTTTAATTTTCATACATATAGACTTCGTGGGATGATCTATAAACTCCATTTGTTGACCTAAGAGTTGTGTAGCTAAGAGAAGTTCTTCATAGTCCTTAAGGTCAAAAGTCCTCTTATTTTGACAAACCTAATTTAAGTGTCTTGACTTTGATAAAGAGTTATTATACCTTAGTTTTTCCTTTATTCTCCCCTCCACCCATTTAATTTCCTCCCTTGATAGACAAATTATGATTCCAAATCTATTTCCCCCCCTTCTTTATTTCTTTCTTCTTCACTTGTTAAAAACATGCTACCACTACTTTGTTTTAGTTTTATCTATCCTTAGAGCAAAAGAACATGTTTGAGTAACTATGGATTACTTCATTCTTTATACCATTCAATTACATTCCTATACTTGTCTTACTTTATTTTTACCATTTGTCATTTTTTTTACTATCCTGCTATTATGGACTCCTAAGTTTATACCCTTTTACCATTGTTGAATGAGGTTGGCTTTTTAATTCTCACTCATCAATGTTGTTTTCCATTTTATGTAGATTTTTCCATTATTTAGTGAGATGTCTGCTCACTCATCAATGTTGTTTAACCATTTTGATTCTTCTTTTACCATTGAATTGTTTTGATTACCATCCTCTTTGACATGTATCCTTAGTTTTACTTGGTGAGTTTGCCTTTCTTACTTAAGGATAGGTTGTTTGAGTTTTTTGGTCTTTAGTAGCCTTTGTTTTTCAGTTACTCAATTTACTCTTGTTGTTTGACTTGGTCATTTGGTCTAACATAACACTTGTCCCCTGAACTTACCAAATTTACCAAGTATGTCTCATCCTCATAACACCAACTATCTTGGCTTTTTTTGCATTTTTTTGTTTTTGTTCTTTAGTTTTGTATTCTTGGGTTTGTCAAAAATAGTCTCTACACCCTCCATAATCAAAACTAACAACACAATAGACAACCATCCCATGATAAAGGTAAGTCAAGGTACATGTTATTTACTTTTCAATCATTTATATTTAGTTATTTTTTATTTACAATACTGCAACTTTTTTTAGCATCAACATTGTGTGTTACTATGTTCTTTCTCGAAGCACCATCCCCTGTTACAACTTAGTGACATGTGATGAGATTCGAGTGGAGCACATGTATACACATAATATTTTTAACTTTTATCAAATACTGATGCTTTAAATATTATAAGAACCTATCAAAACTCAATCTCTCTTAGTGCACGCCCTAAGGGGTACACTGGGAAAGGGTTGGGTAGACCTTTGGTGATTTTTAGGATTGTTGTCCCTTATTTCCATATATTACCAATATAATTAGATCTTAAGCTTTTACTCCCCCATTGCACACTCCTCTAGTCTTTTGTAATGCTTTATCCTCATTTTATTACATTAATTCCCTTTTGGATATTTGGTTATACTAGGTCAATTGGGTCAACCCTATACAGTCTAGGGGCATTTTTCACTTTTTGAGTTTGTTAGCCCTTTGACTGACCTAGCTTAGACCTAGTGAATTATCCCCAAAAACATACATGGTCAATTGGGTTGAACTTGTAAAATTGATGTCTTTAGGAGGATTTGGGGCAAGATATACCTATAAATACAAGATCATTTTTTCATTATTTTAGTATGTAATCAAGAGTTATTAATCGCTCACTCTTTTTTACAATCTAATCTTCCACCATTCTACTTAAGGAGTCTTAGCTTAGGGTTTCTACTTAGATAATATAGTCTTATGGATAAGTCTTGGATACTTTGGCCTTTCTTAGTTATCCTTAAAAACCACAAAAACCTCTTGTAAAGCCCCTTTGGCCAAGGGAGAGATTGAGTCTCAATGGGTTCACATTCATGTAAGTATATTCTAACTTTATTCTCCTCTCTTTAGTAGATAGAAGTAGCATAAGTATTAGATCAAATAATATTACTCTTCATATTCCATGTATTAGGGTCTTACTCATAATTATCTTAATTGAGATTATCTTATATATGTTTTGATTACTTTTAACCCCTCATATTATGCCACAAGATTTGGTGTGCACTAGATTAGATTTACTTTCTTGTTTATTAGAATAGAGTGACCATTAAAACTATGACTCTTTTAGGGTTGTTGCATGATTGTGTTAGATTTTAGGCTTTGGAACCCTTACTAGCATGGTGTATTATGAAAAGTGATCCCCTGATTAGGTCTAGTAGATCCTATATTGGTCATGCCCCCACTTAATAAATGTATCCCTAATCAGAAGTGTAGGTATGCTCTATCTCCTTTGAGATAGGATTGATTTATAGACATGATGCATTTTTGATTGCATACAAGGTTCATACCTTGGAGGTTGACCTAAATCCTTGGGCATTACTCTATAAAAAAATAAATCCCTCAAGTGAGGCTTTGGCTATATCCTCATGAGGCTCTGTATATTCTTGTACACCCCTTATTTATGAGTCTCATTTTCTCAAGGATGAGCATTGTGATTTGACTGAGTACCAATCAACATTCATTCCTTTAGAGTCTGACATGCATCAATTGATTCCCTCTTCTACCCCATGATGCCAAGCCAACCCATATCTTTTTAGAAACCTCTTTTAGGATGTCTCCCTAGACATGGAGTTCCCCCTTGCATCACACTTTTCCCATTAGCATATAGGATCTCTCAATGCATCTCCCACTAAGACTGCTAGAGTAGCTGAGTTTGATCTCGAGTGTAGTTTCATCCATGTTATGACATGTAACCTATTTAAGGAGATAAATGCTTATACCAAGCTCATGCAAGCTTATTGTAAGTATTATTATCCCTTTGATCATCTTGGTTTGGAGATTTCTTTCACAGATGGACCAACCCTAGGCATTCTTATGGTGAATGTCCTAGAAGTTGAACCTGAAGTGTTAGATGAGTCACTCCTTCCCATGCATGAGTTTTTTGAGGAAGGAAACTATATGGATGTTTAAGGATTTATATATGTCAACCTGGACACTTTAGAAAGGCCTAAGATAATTAAGATCAATGCTAGTCTTGATCCAGAGGAATGAGATGTTTTGGTCACCTTCTTACACAAAATTTTAGATGTATTCACTTGGGAATACAATGATGAAGGGCATAGATCCTAACATAGTTGTCCATAATCTTGCTATGGATTATGGGACCAAACCCATTCACCAAAATAAATGATGAATGGTACTTAAATTCTACCAGTTAGTCAAGGCAAAGATGGAGAAACTCATATGAGTTGGTTTTATCTAAGCTAGTGACTACCCTCAATGGATTTCCAACATTATTTCTATTCACAAGAAGAATAGAGCTATTCAAATGTACATCAAATTTTAGGATCTCAATTTGGCTTATGTAAAGGATAATTTTCCTACTCCTTTGATAGACTAGATTATTGATTCTAGTACTAGCTTTGAGACCATGTACCTCATGAACGGTTTCTCTAGGTATAACCAAATCTAGGTTACAATTGAAGACTAGCACAAGATGATGTTTAATACCCCATGAGGTACATTCTATTATTCCATCATGCCTTTTGGTATAAATAATGCTAGGGCCACATATCAAAATGCCATGAAACATATTTTACATGAACTTATCCATAAGATTGTTGAGTGATATGTCAATGATATCCTCAGTGAATCTCATAAGTAGGATGAATATGTATGAGACCTCAAGATCATATTTGAGCATCTCTGTGAGTATCACATCAGTCTCAACCCCAAGAAGTACATTTTTGGCATTTCTAATGGAAAAATTCTTAGCTTCCTCATTTCACAAAGGGGCATTAAGGTGGATCTTGATAAGATCAAGGTGATCATTGAGATGCCTCCCTAGTGTAACCTTGTTCAGTTGTAGTCCTTCCTCAGAAGGCTCAACTTTCTTAGAAATTTCCTTAAGGAGTATGCTCATAAATCCATACCCCTCACATGTTTCTTGTGCAAGGACTCTCTGTTCTTGTGGTCTACTAAATTCCAAGTGGATTTCAAGGAACTAAAGTGTATGATGCATAATCTTCCCATATTAATGGCACCCATTGAGGGGTGTGAGTTTATCTTATACACCTCTATCATCAATCCTTACTTTAGGGGCATGATGTGCCAAAAAGACAACACTAGTAGGGAAAGATATATTTACTACATATATCACACACTATTTGGCCCTAAATTCAAATAATATCTTGTTAAGAATTAGTGCCTCTTTCTCATCTTTGATATGAAGAAGTTGAGATATTACATGTTGGACCAAACTACCAACATGATTGTCTAGTCTGATCCACTGTACTAATTACTCAACAAGACACATCTTGTTGGTAGGATTGTGAGGTGGATCATGACTCTTTAGGAGTTTGACCTCCATATCATTAACTAAAAGTACACTAAAAGACTATTTATGGTTGACCAACTCACTGAGTGACCACTACCCAACCCTAGCATGGAGTTGGTTGATAATGCCTTTCTTGATGAGATTATCTACTTGGTTAATCGTGTTGAGGTATTTGATTTTGATTGGTATCAAGACATTGTATGTTACCTTGAAGATAAGTCTCATCCCATCAATTCTCCTTTAAAATAATGCTATTAGATTTGTAAGCTCACTATCCTTTATGTCATCATTGCTGGCATATTATTTAAGAGGGGTCTTGATGGTGTGTTGATGTAGTTCCTCATCCTCAAGGATGTTCCTCTCATGTTGTAGGAGTCTCACAAGAGCATTTGTGGTGTCCACCTAAGATGTTAAGCCATCACTTAGTGTATTATCAATATGGGATACTACCAACCCACTCTTATTAAGGATGCAATCCAATACACCAAGAAGTGTAAGATGTGCCAAGTCACTGGGGATGATATTAATGCCCTAACTAACCTCTTACACTATATTTATACCCTTTGGCCCTTCTTGGTTTGGGATCTAAACTTTGTCTATGAGTTCAAACCTGCCTCTTATGATGGCCATCACTAGTTCATCACCACTATTGACTATTTTTTCAAGTCTATTGAGGCCATGCCTCTTAGTGGAATGTGTGGGAAGACCATCACCAACTTTGTCCAGAACCAATTTATTTGTAGGTTCAGGGTCCCTACTATGATTATGGTCAATAATGTCCTAAGCTTTCAAAGCCTTGAGATGTATGAGCTTGATGAATGCTTCAAGTTAAATATTTACTTCTTCTCTATCCATTAACCCTAAAGAAATTGGCAAGCTAAGTATTTAAATATAACTTTGAAGAAGATACTTCTCTACACCATTGCCTAGTCTAAGAGGGACTAACATATCATACTCTATCCTGCCCTTTGGGCCTATTAGACTAGTTTTTGAATGGCCACAGGGGCAACCCCATACTCTCTCATGTATGAAACTAAGGCTATTATTCCCTTAGAGGTCTTAATCCCTTTGTTATGGGTTAAGACATTTAGATCTATTTCTTATGAGGAAGAATGCACTACTCTCCTTACCGAGCTTGAGAAATTAGATGAGTGATGCTTGGATGCTCTTGATCACAACCATGATTACCAACACCATCAACACCACCAATTCAAGTTGGTGTACTCTCATCAATTTGAGGTAGGTGATATAGTCCTCATTTTTGGAAAGGAACACTATAAGAAGGGAAAACTCATGTATAAGTGGTTTGTCCCTTTTGTTATCATTGCCTCTCTAAAGAATGGGGCTTATCATCTCTCAACCCTCAAAGGAAAACCCCTATGGCACTCAATCCATGGGTTCTACCTCAAGACATTTCATGTTTAGGGCATACATGGCCCTTTAGGAAAGTCACCCATAATGGTAAGGTGAACCTTTCCTCTCTTCTAGCACCACTAACCTCTATGTCACTTGTCCATGTGTGTGCACATGGGTTTTTTATTAGTAGTTCATACTATCTAATCACATTATATCCAATAGTTTCTAATAGATGAAGCATACACATCGCACACAAAATAATATACATACATGTGTTAATCATGAGAAAGAGATGTATATATGTCATAAAAAATACATGTTTTTCTCTAGGTACATCACATAGATTCATATGAGCCTAGGCTTTTAGTCCCTAAAATTACCATGTGCATGGATATACATATGATACTACCCCAATCAGCCTATGAATGGGCTACATCTATGGTAGTCATGCCTCTGGTGGAGACCTTGATCTCTACCTAGTAACTAGTTGATCCACCTTTTGTTCTAAGGTTGCTAACCGATCTACCCCATCTCCAAGCATGTCCACTCCTCTCATCTACTCTCGAACTAACTCAGCCTATAACTGATCTATCTCAGCCTTTATTCTAATTAGTCATGTCTTAACTCACATTTTCACCATATTATGCTATGTTGCATCCATCTCTATTCATGCCATGGATACCTCATGCCATGATAACTCTACCTCTAGCTATGGTATATGGTGTCATTACCTTGCCATCTCAAGTGAGGCTCAAGTACCAATCCATCAAAAGTATGTGGCTCTACCCCACTAGTAGATGTGGTACCCACTCCATTAGTGATGTTGCTACCACATCAAGGAATAACTCCCTTAATAGTAGGTCCACCTAGTGTCCAATCTATCTAGGCTGGTCTCCTTCACACACACATAGAGCACACGTGTTAGTCACATATTAACTCTTACTAAGGATGAGTACAAAGATATAGTGTTATATAAAAAATACACTTATATTACCTAGTATTATTGATGTTCTCTATGGCCCTCTTGTAGGTTATGCTCCTCCTAGTGGTGGTGCTCCTTGCCATGGTAGCCTCTCTCCACTGCTACCCTACTCACTCTATCTCAACTACCTATAATGCTCATTCCCAAATGGACTGGGCTATGCTCATCTCTCCTATGTTATCAAATATTGTCTCCCTATATGATGATACGACCCTTTTAGACCTTAAAATTCCTCTTGTCCCACCTAGGTCTCTACCTCAACATCCTCTAGGCATACCACATATCTATAGGGATCGCAAATGTAGCTACCTACTACATCTAGATATCAAGTGGTCCATATAGGCCCATCCCTATTTGAAAACCATACATCCCATGCCATGCCCTCCTATAATGAAAGGTATGCATCACTACCCCATGGTGTCTTTGGTTATGTTAGTGGGAGCCTCTCGTAAGCTAAGCTATGTTAATCTACCTACCCTTATGTGCTAGATGTGATCTAGATACTAGTACATTCTACCTATGATATATTAGCCCTAGGAATATCTCTATCCTCCCTCCAAGCATTAGAAAAATCCTATCCAAGAGAGTGGTAGTCACCCTATACTCTAGCCAGTGTAGAGCCTCCCGACTATAGTCCCTATTATCACTATCCTAAGAGTGGGTGATCCCAATGAAAACTATGTGATTTACACTCTATGGTTATTTTGTTGAGAGTGAGGTATCACCAAGTAGAGCTCTACTATAGCTATATCCTATACATATGGTATCTCTATCTCTCTACTTGAAGGATCCACTCCATAAAGCTGGTAGACATCCTCAATGCTAAGGATGAGCTCTATCTTGGGCTCTAACAAGAACACATGCCTCTTTGGTACCCATGTGGTCACTAATGCATTCAATAGGTCCTTAGAATAACATAATGAGGGTACATGTATTAGTATTAAAAGTCTTGTAATCTATAGGTGATCCTAGTTCTCCATAAGTAGAACATTTACTACCTTAGATAACCATGATGGGACTCTCTCCTAGTTGTCACCTCACCTAGTCTATGTCTTTATGCTAGCTACTTTGGCACCTATGAATCCTCTCCCTCATTTAGTATGTTAACTCTTTTGTGTGACTACACAAGTAAGCAAATAGATTAGTATACTAGCCAAAAAATGAGCAAGATCAAGTAAAAAACAATTTTTTAAATCTCTAACTTATTTTCCCCTTCTTTTTGTTTTGGCCCCTTTCAAGACCTCTTGGGATCTTTCAGGATCTCCAAGGCCTATCTTGGAGCCTCACTACCCCAAGCCATGAATTTATAGGTAAAGTCATGGCCTAGCCTAGGCAGGCCATGGATTGTGTAGTGGCATCTTGGGAAGCCTTATGGCTCCCTCTTTCTCTCTCTATGGGTTATGGATTGAGCTCTCATTGGTCCCATTATCTATGTCTCATCTAGCCCACTATTTTGAGTCCTTATTTCATTTGATTCATTCATTAAATCATTTATAATGAGTCAAAATGCATCTAAGGCCTTCCAAACCCCAAAAAAATGAATAAATTTACAAAAAATTCATTCATAGAGCTTACCCAAACCATCTTATGTGTCTTTGGTGTTCTCCTGTATCCTCATTTGCTCTTCTTAGGCTTTGGTTACTCATGGGCTCTCATTCAACTCTCTCAAAGTGAAAACAAAAGTGAAAATGATTCACCTTTATCTCTTTTTTCCCTTTTTATCCCTTTTTCTTGCTTTTTGTTGGCCCTTTTTGGGTATTTTACCCATTTTTGCATTCTAGACCATGAGACCTCCATCATAGGGGTTTTGGCACATTCTGAGTGCATTAGTAGCCTCTATTTTTTAGTTTTAGGTTTGTTTGGGCTTGATATAGCCCTATTTTGGTCCTTGAGACCCCTTTCGAGTTCCCATTAACCTCTTAGGCTCATGCCCCATCTCATGGGCACCTTGGGATAGAAGTTACTTGCTATAATTATTTTAGTTAGTCATTTCTATACTTTTCCATAGTTGATCTACTCTGACTCCTCTCTCTTTTTTCCATCATGGTTGTAAGTAGGGTCATTATTTGGATTTGGTGGGTTGGAAATTAATCTAATATCATCAATTGGTCTTCATCTTCTCTAAATTCCCCCCCACTTTCCTTTGTTGCCTCTTATTATGATCAGTGTTGGTCAACCAATGTGGTTATGGCTTAGTGTCATTATTTATTTCCATCATGTAACTTGATTACACCACATTGATTTGATATTACCTTTTGGTAGTTAATAGTCTTACATCCTCAACCTCCATCTGGTGAAGCTCTCAGTGGTGATTCACATAGATGGTAGAAGTCAAGGTAACCTAGGATCAATTGTTGTGGTTTAGGTTATCAATGATCTATAGGGCCATGATCTTGTTGTAGCTAGTTTATTTCTTACCAGTGAGATGAATAATGGCATTGAGTATCATGTAATCATTGGTACCTTAACTAATGCTTGTGAGTTAAGCACCTTCTATGTGTAGTTATTATTTGACTCACTCTTAGTCATGTCCCAACTCACTAGTGTCTGGATCATCCTTAGCTCTAAGTTGCTCCCCATCTTATAGGTATTACATGATTTGCTCTCTTTCTTTGAAGATGTCCAATTCACCCATATCCCTCATAAGGATAACACTAGGGCTGAAATATTAGTGAATGTCATTCTAGATAGTATGATTTAATTTGATATCACTTATGTCCCTTCTTTGTAGGAGCTAGAGCTAGAACTAAAGCTAGAGTTGGATTTTGGATTACAGCACATTTGCACTCTCACCTATGGATTGTGTTGTTGACTTATTCTACTACCATCCTTATTTGGTAAGTGTAAGTAATATTTATTTTTATATTTTCATTTCTTATTTTCCTTTAATTTGGTGTGGCTTCTAAGTGCTACACAACACTCCTTGTTCATTTGAACACTTATTGCTTGTACCTTGGGGGCATATGTAATCATACTTATTGTGACCCTACTCCTCTCTATAATTATACATTGACTCACATGCAAACTATCAACCTTGGTTTTACTTCTTAGAAACACATACCACTTATTTGGACCTTTCCCACACATTATTCTCATCCCCTACACATCCTTCAACCATCTTGATCTTTTCTCACGCTAGATGGGCTCTCTAAAGGCTCCCTAGGACCCTTTTAGGAGCTTGCTGACCACCCTAGGCCATTGTTTGACATAGGTTATGGATTAGGGAGGAAAAACATGGACTAGGATGAACATTTCCTTTATGAAAGTCATGGCCTAGGTTGTAGCCTAGGTAAAATGTGTGAAAAGAGCTAGTTTGGTCTAAAATGATAAGAAATGACTAGTGTTTGGGTTGTTGGTGGATTAGGGTTGGGATATATGTGATTTTATTAATTAATTTGAGACTCTAAATTCACTCTCTCATAAATATATTCTCTGATTTTCTCACTTTGTCATTCACACTAAAAGTGTGGCTACCTCCCTAATTGGTTCTTGCTTGGCATAGTAATTTTCTTTGTGACAGGGGATACCCTACTCTATTGCAGCTTCCATTGGTGATTCACATTACTATTAATAGTTTTATTGAAGTTTGTGGCTTGATAATTATTCCCTAAACAATCCATTACACCTATATCTTGTGCTCTTTGCAATGGATTTTTCATATTGGTAGTTTCTCCTTCACCTCTTCCACAACTTTTGGCTCTTAGTATGGACTCAACTTACACATAGCATGATCTTCTTCCTCTCTTGCCTCCTAAATTGGATAATCAGTTGGTATAAAGTCTATGCATCTCTCTTGAGCTTGATATGAGGGAATTTTTATTTGAAAATTGAAACTCTTTGTTTATTTTCTATAGTATACATGATAGAGTTTGATTTATTTTAGCAAATTAGTTATTTTGTGCATTGCTTAGAGTAGTTTCTAAAGTTTTTCTCATTTATATATGGTTAAATAGTACTTTAATTACTTAAAATATTCATTTATTACATGTAATTGATCTCTTTGGAATTATTACTCCTTGCATACTAGAAATATATATGCTTAAAACAAACTAGACAACTAGCTTAAACAATATATCTCTTTTGCTAAACTAGAACATTGTATTGTTAGAAAACAATAGTGTTGAATTTGAAAGATAGCTCAAACCTAGACTAGGCATGATATTTAACCCTTTAATAAAAACATATTTATTATTTAAAACATCTTTCATTTGGCCTCAAAGTGGCTTAGATTCTAGATTTACATTTCAATAGTTTTTGATTAATTAAGGCAGCAAACCAGGGGCCGAACCCTATATAGTCAAAAAAGACAGGAAGGCTGGCAAACAAAAGATTCTAGATTTACATTTCAATTGTTAACTCTCTTCATTTGGTATTATTATTTTTGGATTGTGTATATAATCAATAGTCTAATATTAACTAATTGATTTACTATGGTTGGATCTACTAGAGACACTTTCATATTTTACATACTTGATCATGCTATCCCAGCCTATTTTACAAGTATATCTATAGCTTGATGCAAGTTGACAAACTAGATAGCCACTATAGATCTCCTATAGCCTATATAACCCCTGAGCCATCTAGCCTCTTAGTGCACCCTACCAAACACTAGTGGTTCCATTCAGATTCTTGGAGCTAAAATTATCACTCCATTTTGTCCTTCCATGGAATAGGAAGAAACCAAATGACCACTCACAAGTGTGCATAATAAACTCAAGCTGATTTAAAGCTTGAAAAGAGATTAGAATTTATTGTAGTGGAATTAGAGTTTATATTTTTAATGCACAAGTGAATGGAACCACTGAGTCAGTCAAGATTCCATAGGGATAATTAATTTTCTATTTTTAGTCAAAAAATAACTATACTTTGATAAAGTATTAAGAAAAAATATATGCTTTTGAAAATGTAAGGGTTTTGGAAGTTAAGAAGATTCAAAAGAAAACACTAATTGTCCTCAATAATGTATCAAAAAAAATTTAAATGTTTAAGATTTGTAATAAAGGTCTTATTATGCATAAAATTTTCACCCTAAAGGAGGTCTATTTTAGCCTCCTTAAATTTGATGAAACATGGAAACATATTTCAAGTTGTGGGTGAGGTATGGGAGAGATGAGTCTCTAGATTGAAGGGCTAACTCCCTTGATATATATGTTTAAGCTCATCACCTATGCTACCAACTTGTTGAGATGAAAAGGGAGAGATAAAAATGAAATAAAACTAACCTAATGAGGTGATGTACCAAGTTTAAATCCACAAGACTACCATGAACTTTCACTATGAAAGGTGATTCACAAAACTAATCTCAACATCCAAGGTTTATATAACATAAGTATCTCAACATGGAGGTAATATGCAATGTATTTATAAAGGTAGATCAATAATAGGTATAATTTTAGACACTATCACTCTTCTTTACTCTTAAATACATACAAGAACACTAACTACACTTCGTGTGACCTATTAGATGGAAAACTACTTACATAAAACATGAAAGAGTAAGATGAACACAAGGATAGATGACTATCACTTGCCATTCAACTATTTAATAATTCACACACTTAGAAAAGAAGTTGATAATTCAAAACTAGATTTAAATATTTTATTCAAAGGCAAAATTAGTACTCAAAATATTAGGTATTCACCATACCAAATGTGGATTCTTTACAAAGACAAAAGTGGCTTCTTATTTATGAAGAGAGAGGGGCATAGTAGAAGAGGATTGAAAAGTGCCCTTATGAGTTAAAAAAAGAAATTGAGTTATGTAATATTCACCATCAGACTTCCAAACCATGTGTCTCACTCTTGAAGATGTTCCAACTGTCCATATAATGTAGGAGTTAGAACTTGGCTTGAAACCTTGACTAGATTCTTGAAAACTACCATTACTTAGATAATAAGAGTGAAAAATGTACTTATGAATCATTAATTCACCATGAACCAATCTTACCATACTCCTCTGATCTAACATTCCATCATTCATATGCATAGGTGTCTTGAAACTCATCATTTCCCATGCCTAGCTTGTTACAAATGGCCCAAAACTCATGTTCATATTATTAAATTCAATATTTATTCATGGATTGTATTTAAATATATTATTATACCTGAAAAAAATTATTTTTTCTCCTGGAACAACTCCTAATACTCCATTTTGATCCTCAAGCTCTCACTAGCCCTATTTTCAATGTAGCCCAAAAAACCTATAAACCTCCTTGTGTAGGAGAATATATGAAAGGAAATGAAAAAATAAAGGAATATTATAAGACTCAATATGGCCTTACATATCATTTAATATTTCATGTTCTGAATCTGAGTGGAAGTCCATTTTTTTGCCTTTCTCTCTCTTCAATTAGGCCTTAATTAGGCCTCCTTGCCTAGAACCCTATTTTCTTCCTCCAGACCTCTCCCACACATGTGAAAACACCCAAATTATTATGATTAACTTTACCTAGTATATCACCAACCTCAACGTCAATTTTGATTCCTTGATACCCTATATAAGTATGAGAGCCATGAAGTTACCTTACCACCTATTCCCAGTTTAGGCTTGTTTGAAATTGCCTTAGAAAATTAGCTTTGTTTGACCACCTCCAAAATATCCTGTGTATAATTTTGGACATTAATAGGTGTATCACATCCAAAATTACCTCCTAAAATTATTTAAAAGTTCTCATTTTATCAAACCTCTATAAAATACTAAAAAAATGCAAAACATGACATTTATTATAATATATACAACTCCAAGTATAGACAAAGTACATGTGGATAACCTACCTAGATTCATTAACAACATCCAATATTTTTCAAGATAAAAATATGGCATTAAATTTGGTTTAGAGGTCCATTTGACTTGATTGGTCAATATTAGGGTTTTAGGAGGGTTTTAAGCATGTTTCATTCTTAAGAATTGTTCATAAAGAACATATCCTCTTTATTTATTATATGAAACAATATTGTTTTTAGGGGACCCATACATCACTTCCAATCACCACTAGGTCCCATGAAAATCCTCATGAAATTTATAAGTGTGAGAAGGTACTCAAGTTGAACACAAGCCATTTTAGAGGGGTCTGGGCTCTTACTATTTTCTCATGTAGGTGATGGACTTAAACCAAAAAATTATGATTTTATATTGGAGTGTAGAGACCCTAATACCTTCTCAAAAAACCTTTTATCTCTATGCATAAAGATAATATCACATCAATATGGATAAAACTTGATTTGAAATGTAGTCTTGCATGATGGGAGTTTGAAGAAGGTTTTAAGAGGTCAAAATAACCTTTCTTTCCTTTAATATATCTATGGATTGTCCTAGAGGGTATTAATTATGTTTATGATCTTATCAAAACCTTTATACCATCATTCCACCCTCACCAACCTTCCTTCCTCATGACTGTTCCTAGGTCTTCTTGTATGTGTCTTAGGCATGTTTGGCCTAGAATAAGACTCATCAGAATTCTATATTCTATCATTAGGTATAAGGGTTATATGAATATCACATTATTATAATGAAATATATTCAAGAGGTCTACCCTACACAAATATTATATTTTCATGTTAGGCAGATGGCCCTCACTCAACTACATAAGTAGGACTGTGTGTGGGCTTAAACTCACTAGGTCTAGAATAAAAAACTAAACTCCTTTCCATATTTATTATTGGGTCTGAGGGTTTACATGAGGTATTATTTCATAATGAACTATAATGAACTATACATCACTCCCTTATACCTCTTCACACACTTTTTCCTTATAAAATCAAGTAAGAACTCTCATGAAATATGCAGACCTGAGGTTGCTATTTGACTGTGTGTAGAGGGTTTTGAAACTTAGTTTAACCAACCTCATCATGTTATCTCTTAAAATTTAATTTTGTATTAAAAGGACCTTGTTGACCATGTTGTATATTTGAGGTAACCTTATTTCTCTCTTCATGTACTTTTGCTCTTTACTCAAGCTTAGAGCTAGCCTCCCCTTTGAATGTAACATGTAGGTGAATTTTTAGGGTCATGATTGTATTTTGTGTTTAGGACCCACTTCCCACCTCAATGACCTTATAATATATTTTTAAACTATTTTAAGTCCTAAATATGGATCCAATAAATTTTCATACAAGTTATTCTTTCTTTCATTTGGTTTGATACTAGGCTAATCCTTCTAACAGACCTATAGGTGCTTAGTAGATATCTTAACTACATTATTTACTTTTAGGGACTCCAACTTAAAACTTTGTCATCAAATAATTTATTTAATTTTGATAAGAATATATAACCACTTCATAATTTACTCTCTTAATTTACTTATGACTTCATAACCTACCAAGTTTAAGGTTGCCTTCTCAATGGCTATATGTGTTAATTGGAAGAGGGTTTTGACTATGTCTTTGGGGTTTATAACCATATTTAAAATCCTTGGGTAAAATATTCATCTCATTGAGGTTTCTTAACCTTTCACACCAATTCAACATTATCAATATGTTACCCTTTCACTATAAGTACTTTTAGCTCACACCTTTCAAGGCATGGCTGTAGGTGCCCATTAGAAGATGGTTTGAGCATAAAGTATTAAAAATAGTCATTTAAAACCATATTATGATATTTAAGGTATATATAACTCATAAAATATTCATTATCACTATCTTAGGTTTGGTATCTTCTTACTAACACTTCCAACCTTTTTACCTTCTTCATTTTGTACACAGTCCTGTAGGTAGCCTTCTAGGATTCTTAGCTCAGTTATTTGACCATATATTGAATATATAATAATTTAGGTGATATAAAATGTGTGATGACACTATATTTATTTTCACTAAATTTAAGTCTCTTATTTGTCTTGTTATTTTGTTGATCTAATGTTGATTTAGGTCTAAAATAAAGAACTACAGGCTTAGGGCATGTAGGTATCTACTTGTTTATTTAGGGATACAAAGCTATTTATTGAGTTATTAAACCTTTAAAAACTATCAAATTTATCACAATTATTTTTCACACCTTTAATGCCTTACATATCTTATGACTAAGCATTTCATATTTTCAAATTCTCTATGTGACTGGTTTGTATAGATTGTATATAATCATATTATAGATAGGGTCTATGTATTGAGAATTGGATCATCTAGTCCATTTATATCCCTTGATGATGTTAGTGGGGAATCCAAGGCCATATTAATGTATAATAGGTGTATGAGGTCTCTCCATGATTAATGAGGTATCTTTATCTTGAAACCTGAGATCCATAAATGGTCATTTACATGTCTACTCGATACTGAGTAACCATAACACCTTATAGCCTTGTTTAAGAGTGTGGTTTGATTATAAATTTCCATAAATTAGACTTAAAAATTCCTAAAATAGATCAAATATTATTTTCTCATCACCATTTAGATTAAACATGGCCCTCATACTAGTAGAAGACCATCTATGAATTATACAATGTATTTTAAGAGCTATGCATATGACATTTCTTGAAGACTAAAAAAAATGATCCATATTCAAAGAGAGAAAATATTGAATTTTTGAAGAGTTATGGGATTTTATATGAGAAATGGAATACTAAAAACCCATGAAAGTGACAAATATCTTAGATAAACTAAAACTTATAGTAGGGTTGATTGAAACACCTTGTACATCAAGACACTTTTCATCCAAGTGAAGAAAATTAATGGAGATGAGTTATCTAATTAAACCACCATGAAAATGATATACTTTACCTCTAAAAACATCCCTCAAAACCATTACTCTCCATCAAATTCTAAGGTGGAGAAACAGACGCAAGAATAAACCCTACTTGGATGGCTAAGGCATAATGACCTATTGTTACTCTTAGAGATTGTTCATAAACAAGGAACCATTAATATATAAAACAATGCCAATAATTTCAATATTAATATAACCTATAAAAATGGCTAAATTTTCAGCTCCTATCTCGCTCTCCTAGCCATACCATTCACTTTAAAATTGCCTTTCTAAACTTGTGAAGGTAGTGATGGAGGAGAAAGAGTGCCTGAAGCATTTGTTTGACCTAAAACTTGGTATAAATCTATAAAATGATCTTAATAATCTAAATAGACATTTAAAGACCATTTCCTACTAAAATTTGATATTTAAAGGCTGTACAAGTGCCTAAAAGTGTTTTTAAAGTGTCATTTTGCTTAGTTTAGGCATGAAATATAGGTGTTGTTAGTATATGACTATCCATAAACATTTTTGACCAATTTTTGACATTAGATACATTAGGAGTCTTATTGAAACATTTTTATTTGAATATGGTATGTGTAACTTCTCCAAATAGGCTAAAAGGTGGTCAAAATGTCATTTTTGCATATAAGAGCCAAATACAAGTTTAGTACATGATATTATGATCTTAATGACACCTTAATAAAATTTTATAATTACCTTAAACCATAATAAACCTTTGACCATGTTTGAAAACATCAATACCTTGTAATTAACCCCTAAGAATAGATAAGTGTACATAAGACCAAAACTCGAACAATGCTAGATAAGGACAAATATGACCAAATGAAACTATTTAGGACCCTTTAAGACCATGAAAAGACCATATTCAAGTTTTTTACAACCATATGAAGTTTAAACCTAGATGGGGTGACCAATTTTGACTTGAGGTCAAATTTTGGTCAACAGGTCTTAAACCCCAAAATACAGTCAAACATTAAATGCCTGCGTACATGTTCACTTGAATAGCTACAATTTGTTTGTCAATTTGAAAAGGGTAGAGTGAAAATAATGATAATGGGATGGAGGATTAAGTTAATGAATATTTTATAAGGTTAATTAAGATCAAATAATCATGAATAAATATTATAAAAGATAGTTAGAATAGTCACTCGAGAACCTTGTAATCATAGTCAACCTGGTATTAATAAACCCACCTACCTACATGAAGAGGTCTCATTGGTTTTAAGGATAAATTATCCTTGAGGGATAATAAAATAAATTAGATGTGTTTATCTGACATTATCATGATATCTACATAAACCTCAGACTCACCAATAGTAAGGCCAATGTTAAACAGACTTTGTTTAGACCTTTGAACCTAAGACCATAAATAGGTCTCTATGTAACTTAATTAAAGATTTTTGTTTGAATGGATATAAATAATAGGGTTTTTAAAGGAGTTTGGAGACATTAATATAGTTTTAAGGATATCAAAAGCACAAAAACTATGTAGGAAGATGACCCTGTGCATGAGAGTAGTAAAGACACTTAACATTCACTAAAAACTAAGATGGTTTTAGTGTGAAAAATGAATAAGTAGAGTGTTATTGTTGTATGAGATATTGGGATATATTAATAAACATGTTTTTAAATCATTTGAGGTTAAAGGACTCAAAGAATGATTAGGAAAAGTGACCTAAATAAGATCCATGCCTAGAAGTGAAGAGGTGTTTGTTTAGTTTGGTAAGGATCAGGTCACTGTGAAAGAAG
Source organism: Torreya grandis (assembly GCA_037957365.1). Lineage (NCBI taxonomy): Eukaryota > Viridiplantae > Streptophyta > Pinopsida > Cupressales > Taxaceae > Torreya > Torreya grandis. The sequence goes on from JARHVA010000624.1 coordinate 4,133,946, forward strand.
GTAAGTCATATTGAATAATATTATTAGGCAAATATAATTTTATATAAGCCCTTTTATCCATCAAAAGTGGGGATAATGTTGATAAACTTATTTTAGGCCCAATTAGCCTACGTCCAAAAGATAGACGTATATGAATAATCATAGAGAGGATGGTCTAATGAAATTTAAATGAACATTGAAGGGATTTGACAAGTTTATAATTTTTTCACATACCGTAAAATATAATATAAAATTATGGGAAGGTAGGGAGGTTCCAATTTGGCATTTAAGACCTTTTTGAGCTACCTTCATACATGACTATTATCTAAAGACTAGTATTCTATTGATTATTGAGACCATAAACCTGTGAATGGGAGAAAATTAGTTTTATATATGATAATAAATTCCCCACAATACACATTTATTAAATTGGTTGTTAGATTAGGCCTTCAACTTACATGAACAATACCTAAGAATGCAAACCCCTCTCTAATGGCCTAGTTGAGAACCAAAGAGAAATTTATTATACGTAGAACTATATAGATAGGATGCATGGGGAAATAATATCCTACGTAAAGTTGAGGAGGGTTTTATACTTCAAATTTGTGGTATTTATTAAATAATTAAAGGCCTAGGGTTTATGAACAATCATTAAGAATGAAAACCCATTTAAACCCTCTTAAAATCTTAACAAGAACCCAATGTGCAAGATTGATCTCAAAATCACATTAGATGAACTATTTTTATCCTATAAACTCTTTAAAATTATTATATACTCCATGTATATCCTCACCATGTACTTCATCCATATTTGCAATTGTAATAAATGCCCTATTTTGTAAGTATTTTTGGTGTTTTTAGGATTTTGAATAGATGAACATATTAAAACCATTGGGAGAGATTTATTGGGATGTATTATAACTATAAAATTAAAAAAACCCATAAAATCCACCCTAAAAATGCTCAAACAAGTTTGATTTTTTAAGATAGTCCAAAATAGGCTTAAGGAAGGGCTAGTTTTTGGCCATTTCTTAGTTTGCCTACCTACACAAGGTTACGTAAGATTAAAATTGTAATGGAAGATGGATATGAAATGGGGAAATTTAATTAAAAAATTAATATAGGATTCACACAAGTGGGATGCCATTTGAGAAAAAACTTCGTTTCTAGGTGAGGAGGCTTAATTAGGTATAATTAGAGAAATGAAATGAGTTAAAAAGTGTAATTGCACTAAAAATTAGCAACTGAAACTTGGATTGGAGATGTAAAGGGATATTGGGTCCTAAAATATGTACTTATTCCTCCATTAAAATCCTTACATTATTATGAACAAGGAGATTTACATAATTTGAGGTCTATAAGGAATTGAGAGAAAAACAAGGTAAAAGAGCAAAATCACATATTTTGAAATTTTTGGTGGATTCAAGTGTCTTTTTTTAGGGTTTAAATGATGTTAAGAGGAAATACATGGATTAATATTTCCTTATTATAAGCAAAACCAAATTTTCACCTTTCTACGCCATGATGGAGGAGTTTAAGTGTTCAAACCATCAAATCCATGTGTAGAAGCTATTCAATGAGATTTTTAAGGTTTATTCTCACATATAAACCAATTGGAGGACAAAAAAAAGTTATATGTTGGGTTCAAGAAACATTCAAATTATGGAAAGAATCATCAACTTCCTTAAATAGACCTTTTCCTCTCCTACGCCAAGTCAAGTTGAAAAGGTCAAACAAGCTTTATGAGCCTTATAACAACCCAAGTAAGGTATAGAGACCTCATAAATGGATGAGGAGAGGTATTAAATGGAGAAATTTATCAGGACTTGAATACCTATTTTCAATAAAGAATACTTATTCATCAAGGAAGACATGCAACCAAGAATATAGGGTATGCAAGCAAAGATATGAAATAGTATGGGTCAAAGTTCAAAAATGAATGCTCAAGACTTATTCAAGCCTTCCAAAAAAGTATAAATCTAAATATTATGCCATTATTTAGAATATAAGAAAGAGATAAACTAGGAAGTGCTACATTGGAGTTGGAGGAAGACTAGGTGGATGACTCATCCCTAAGTTCTTGGATTCTCTCTCTCTCTCTCTCTCTCTCTCTCTCATTTTATCTTTATGTATGCCTGATTTTGGAATTTGTAATCATCCTTAACCTAGGTTGTGGTATATCATTGCTTATAAAAACACTTTTAATTGGCTCTATGAACTGAATAAGATTGAATTCATGCTTCCTTAATGCTTGTGACTAGTGTATGATTATGGTTTATAGATGAATGTAAGTGATAGTGAATACTTCCTAACATTTTTCCTCTCTTATAAAATTATTTTTAGGTGGTAATTCATCCTTAAAGGTTATATCTCATGATTTAATAGATTTATATGTTTGGTAAGTTTAATCTTTCTTTAATGTCCTTGAGAAATCTATTGATCAACTACATTAGATTATACATCAAGCTAGTGACCTCTATGTGAAATATTGATGTTTGGGGATTCTTCATTTGAGAAGTGCAATTAGGTTCATGTTTTAATTCAACCTTATTAGTGCATGTTAGGCAAGTGAAGGAGACATTTTGGTGTATCATCTTAGTTAGATAGGTTTATTTCAGTTTATCTTCCTTTTTCCTTATAAAATGGTAGTGTAGTGTAGAGAGCCTAATTGATACATCAAGGGGAGTTACCCCTTATAATATAGAGATTAAATATACCTATTAATACAACCACAACCTAAGATTATCTCCATGATACTTCAAACTATGAATGATTTAAATAATCTTCACAAGGTTGAAAGTTTGAGTAGATAATAATCACATGGATTACTTGAGTGTAATTATTATTTACTACCTTGTATCGATTGTGGAACATTTGAACATGTTCCTTATTTATTATTCATAATGCCATTAAGTGTTGCTTCTTTGGTATTTGGACATTTAAACATGTCCTCCCCTTGAGTGTGTGGAATTTGAACATGCCCCTTATTTATAGTCTCCTTAGACCCTTTTTGTTCAACATTGAATTCTCTTATGTGTGTGCTTGATTATTTATTGAGCTTGTGATATTCACTCCTAGATATTTCCATGATCCATATCATACATCTTAGGGATTATTATGTTTAGATACTATGAGGTTCATTGTTACATCTATTTTTACATGATACCACTATATTCTTAATTACTAAATGATTGATACAAATATAACATGGTTATCTTATCCTTTTGAGATAAGGTGACTATCACATTTCATTCTCCTCACCTCAAAAGGTGGGGGAATATTAGTGGGGGCATGTAGTAGAGACATGATTATACACACACTATTGGAAAAATTGGAAAAATGTGATATAGTTTACATGATTTATATATAGGGGTTAGAATCTTATGTATTTGTCACTGATTTTATAGATTTGGGACATAAATTTCAAAATTATGATAGATATTATACATAATTTAAAATCTAGATTTTACATATTGATAGATACTTCAACATGAGACATATTAGAGGTGTATATTACATGAGAATGAAACAAATAAAAAATACATGATCATATTATATACACATTTTATGCACTAGCCTTACCAATATGCATTGATTGAGATTTATATGTCTATGATAATTGGCTTCCTTAAGTAGTGTAGTTGAGACTCAACACCCTCAATGGCCTTGGCATTACTTCCATTTTTTAGGTTTAAATGGTTACTATTGATGCTTAGAATTTTGCTATTTCCAACACCAACAATGGGAAGTTTTAGGAATGTGGGACTTGCGACCTGAAACGACCTCCAGATTTTAAAGATGCTGGCTCTTCTTTATCTCAAAAGTATTGTGAGAAATGGGATAGAAATTAAATAGAAACACTAATTCAAAGAAATAAAATTTAACTATGGTGATGCACCTAAGTTTAATTCATCCTTTAATACTAAGCACAGTGAAGCTATATTTAGGATTCAATTACATTAAAGAGAAAACAATGCATGATTAAAGTAAAAGATGAAAACAATATAATCAAAGGCTCATAAATTAGAATATTTTTGTAGTAACATAGAAAATATCAACAAAGGTATAGAACTTAGTATTCTTATTAATTTTATAGTCACATAAAAGGCATAGATACATGCACAATTATACAAACTTTCTAAATCAAGAAAATAGAACAAAGGCAAATGATATTATTGGCTACAACAAGAAAGTCTAAAAAACTTGATAACCATCTCTTTTAGAAAATTCTCTCTTCTAATGATGATATCTAATGATCCCTGCACCCATATTTATAACATTAGACTAGCTCTATATTTCCCACACGTTCCCAACCCAATGGTCTAACTAAACTCTAACTGAACTAGAAGTGTTTAACAAAAGATATTATTTGGATATGAAACATTTAGTCTCCTGCATGATCAAATCCCAATGGCCTAACCAAAATGGAACTTAACTGGAAGTGTTTAATAGAAGATATTTTTTGGATCTGAAATGTTTAGTCTCCCTGCAAGTTCATTGGCTGAATTAGATACACGTGACACTTTTCACTATGAAACAGGTGAGGACACTTGGCATGTTCCACTTACTCTACTTAAAAACTTTCTTATTATTCAAGAGGCACTAGAAAATGACACTTGGTAGTTTTTGTAGCACTTACAAAAGACACACAATACTTTCCATGTAACTTATACTCTTTACTGTGTCTTTATATCATGAGTGCTCCATCTTTGACATCTGTCATAGTTTGCTGCTCTGAAACTTTATCAACTTACCAAAAATGGGACCCACAACACTTCTTACCTGAGTAGATTCAAAAGAGGAATGGGGATAGGTGGCACTTTCTGCTGATCTTTAAAAAATGACATGTGGTGGCTTCCACTTGTTTATAGAAGCTTTAAATACTTTTTGAGAATCCTATGGAAGGTGATACGTGGTGGTCTCTGTGGGGCTCTGGCTATACTATAGAAAAATTTGGGCCTTATTTTAGATTCACATAGATGATGACACTTGGTGGCTTCCACTTACTTTAGAAACAAAAACTGAGCCCCACCACAATCTTTACTCAATAATGAAACAAAATGAAGAAACTGTGGATGTTGACGCTTGGCAGCTTCCACTAAGCCTTAACTATGGACATGTGGCATGTTCCACTACTTTTAGAAAAACATATTTGAAACCTTCTACAGTTTCCACTTGGCATCCTACACATGCACTAAGAAAATCTTATCGAAAGAAGATTTTAAAACTCATAAGAAACTTGAAATGTAGATGCTGACACTTGTTGCAATCCATTGGGTTATAAAGGGACACGTGGCACGTTTCACAGAACTTATAGAAATTATAAAATGTTTCTTGACTAATGACACTTGGTAGCTTCCACGTGACTTTAATACTTAGACAAAATTTAGGCAAAAATGAGATTCACGCCCGTGCTCTATGTTAAAAACTTCATTTCCTCAAAACTAAAATGCGCAAGGACAAAACTTTGGAGTACACAACTAAAACTCAAAATAAAATGTAGAGTATTTTACTCTACATTTCTTGGTAACCCTAAGTAATTTTGAGCCTACTCAAAAAAGAATCCATAATCTCCCGCTTATAAAAAAGTGGCAAAAAATCACAACTTTAATAAGTCCATCTGATAAACAGACCATTCAACATTAGATAGTCCCTACTTATTTTGCAATTCTTGGAAGGCTAAATCAAGGTTGATGATGTCCTTGTGTGAAAAACTCTACAAAATATGAACTATAGCCTTCAATTGGAATTCAAGTTGGGACATGGGGATCAAGATAGCTTCCACTTCTAGCACTGATGAATCATCTGTTAAACCCTAAAAAATTGACTGATCATTTTGCTTGGCTAACAACAAAGGTTTAATCTCATCAAACATTAACACAGTGTTGCTGTCAAGAAAAGGTGAGGGAAGACCCAATTACACTAGATCTTCAATATGCTAATTCATGTCTTTGATTCCCTCTTTCACCACATCTATAAGCTCTTTGCAATTAATTGTTGTGGAATTACAACTGAGAACTTTGTTCATCCTTTTTGGAGCAATCATTCTATCACTAATCCCTACTACTGATAACATTCCATCAGTTGCATCATATAGATTTTGCATTAGCATTTGAGAATCAAACACTCTCAAAGAGATAGTGGATAGAGTGGCTTCAAATGAAGTCTACACTTTTTCACACAATTTCTATGCATTTAGCAAGAATGTTAGAGAGAGTCTGAGCTGAATAATCTCCTCAGAGATTCTTTTCCATATCGATACATATAGCTCCTTGACCAGGTTCAAAACTCTTGCATTCTTTGGCCTATTAGTTGACTCAAGTGTCAATTGTTCTGTTATTTGTTGCTTAGCTTAAAGTTGGGCCTATATGGTAGCAATATTATTTTTCTCATTTAATAGCTTCTGCTAGAATTGAGTGACCTATTACAGGTTTTCCTCACATTTTTCCTATAATGTTGCCTTTTCTCGCCTTAGGGCTATCACTGCAACTTTCTCCTATGTCAGCTCTTCTTTCAAAGAATCATTTTGGGCCTACATCACCTAGTGAGTCTGAAAATAAATAGTATATTACAATTATTTGTTAAGACTCTCTATTTCATCATTCTTTGATTTGATCTCTTTAGCCAGATTGCTACTATTTGCCTTCTCTTGAGTTAGATCAGCCTCCATCTTCTACAACTTCTTTGATACTTTCAAATAATTAGTAGCTACAACAAAATTGGATTCATTCAGTAGCTTAACCCTATCCTATGGTCTAAAAAGTGACATATCCATAGCCACTACATTCATTGTATAATCTTCAAACTGCATCTACTCATTTAGCTTGACTACATTAGGTGACAAATGGGTCACCATTAGTTATTGCTGGATTGGTTCAAATTGTGACCTCATATGTGGTGTAGCCAGAGCTTTATTATATTTCATCCTCTTTTTCTCCATCTAGGATTCCCTAACCTTCTTAGTAGTGTCTGCTTGAGTTTGGAAGGTAAATGGAGAGGCAATATACCCACCCACAAAAGGATAACCCTGTGGCAAGCCATAGGGAATAGCCAAATGTTAGCTAGGGGGAATCTGAGGAGGTATTCTCTTTGGGATAGAGGGGGAAAAGTGAGGCAATGATGTGACTTGAGTAGTATTAGGTGGGGCAAATTTTGAAATTGGCACAGTAGAGGTGGCAGGGGATATTATTTGGCTAGTTGGGATTGTCACCCCTATATAAGAAGAAAGAGACTGAGAAGAAGAAGGAGAAACAACATATACTTGAGGAGCAATAGATGTACTCAGTAGTTGATGTTGTGAGGGCTCTACCTCCTCCTCTAAATTAGTCTATAGTTTTAGCCTCTTATGTTTCCTTGGCCTTTCCTCTTCTTGTTGTGCTTCCTTCTCTTCAATGTTTACCACTACTGTTAATGGTGATTATACAAAATTGGGAAACCCAAAGGCTGAAACTGATGGAGAAGCTTTGGGTGGTGAGGATACCACACTCTTTTGTTTTTCAATGGAACTGAGAGATTGGGGCCAGATAGTTATAATGATTGTAGATGAGGTTTGTCTTAAGGCCTGCACTGTATGACTGGATTCTACTCTAGATTCAGACTCTCTACCCTATGTCTGTAGTTTTCTTGTATCAGGGCTAGAGATAGGAGACAGATGACATTCATCCCATATTTCCTCCCATTTCTCATTTGAATCCACATTACCAAAAGAGTGAGTTATCTCACAAACCTCTTGCCTATACTTCTAATAGGCTTCTATTTTCTCAGGTTTCCAGTCTTTGTTCTTTAATGCCCTTCTTAAACCAAAAGTCATTCTTATTTTAGGGTCAAAATCCTTTTGCTTAACATAAAAGGTCTTCCATGGCCTAGCCTCCTATGAGGGAAAATCTATCAATTCCACATACCAATCAAGAATATCTTCCTTAGTATTTCTTCTATTTCCCCAAAAGGGACGGCCCTCATGCACAATTCTAGTGGTGACCTTGTTAATCTTGACCCATGAGGTTATAAAAATACTTGGGTCATATCCATATTTATCTTTAATCAAAAAGAAACCTAGGAAGGTTAGGTTTCTCAACAACATGTGCTCAACAACTTTGACCTCTAGGGCCATGTTTTTCTCTATCCATGGAGTGTCATATATTTTCTTCTTCTTCTTCCTAGTGCCATAATATTTATCAATTGTAGACACTTTCTAGGTGACCATTAATAATGCTAACCTAAGGGTCAAAATCTTAGGTAGCAACACTGGTTCTCCATTAAAACCATGGACCCTAATGATAGTATTATGTGACCCAAAAAAGTAATCATAAGGAATAGTACAATTTGTCATAAGGCATCTGACACTTGGAGTTAATCTATGTTCAACAGGCTCTGGGCTCAGGTGACAAAAAGTAGGGGCAACAAAAAGTTCCCAACATTCATATGGGTTAGATACTTTAAACAAGATATGTGTCCATACAGACACAGGAATGGTCTTATTATGACTGAAACTAGGGTCATACATATTCAGATGCATGTATTGGGAAAAGATGCCAGAGTTTTGATACAACATGAGGTGAAATAGATAAGAATAATACCTGAAAACACCTTTAGACTTGAAATGGGTGAGTTGGTTAACCATTGAATATGCAATCTGCTCAGAGAAATCCAATTGATACTCTTGAGTCTTGTCTATAGTTTTTAATCTAAAGAGAATGGCCATTTGTTCTTCATAGGTAGTTATATCCTCTTTCATTCCAAAAATGAATGCCATCATGGAAAGTGCCTCTTGACTGGCCTGTGCAAATTGTGCCCTTCCTATTGGTAGCACTGGCATAGTGGTATCATCATCCCCTAATTACAATTCTATTTTGAGAAACCTCAATTGATTATTGACGTTTGTCCACATTTTTTGCATTTTGGCAATGGTGGGAAATGTGACTGTCTTGTCATGATATAGGGCCAACATGTCCCTGATGGCCTTCAGTGTAATTTGCACCATGAATTGACCCTATTGTATGGTATTCGAGGGCATATGAAATAATTTAGTGCATATTTCAACCAAGTTAGGGCATGGATGTATACCTGGAACAATAAATTGTGCCAGTTGAGAAGTCCATATCCTCATTGTGAATGTTTCATAATGTCCAGTCTTGGCCCTCTGGATACATCTTTGGTGCGCCCCTTTTCGTAGAGCTTTGCCAGACTTTTGAAGGATTGGGTCCATGATTCCATCTGCAAAATCCTTCACCTTTGTTGGGTTGTTTGCATAACCAACTATGGGGACTCTAGTCCATGGATAGGTCTTTGAGGGTTGTGTAGGGGCTGAAGTATATGATTTGCTTGTGAGAACTTATCAATGGATTCGTAAATCACAGACTCCTATTGTGAAGACTGTGCCTCCTCCATATCTATATTTATACTTAGAATTAGTGAATTTATGTAGCAGGTATGGAGCTTTGCAACAAGGAAGGTGCTCTTACTAAGCAAGTTTTGCTATGAATTGAAATGTAGGTAATAGGTATTTTCTAGTAGACGCAAGAATGTTTGAGACACCGTTAAGCTTTAAATCTTGTTATGGGGTATTTAATGACCCATCAAGTCTCAAAAATGGCATTAAAACTAGATAACCATTAGTAAATCTTATTGAATATATGTAGAATACCAAGTCAGACATGTCATGAAAGTGGTTGTGTAAGGGTACCTTAGGAAATGTTAGAGATTCGAGAGAGATTTAATGAATGCATGAGTTTCAATTTTTTTGAAAAAGGCTCTAAGCTATAGCCACATGTTCAAAGAACACTTATTTAAAAGAAAGAGTGGGAAAGAAAAATAGGAAAATAGAGCAACAAGGAAAGGGAAACTATCTAACTATAATACATGGGAGATACAACTTAAATGAAATTTTTAGGTAGATCCCATTCACATGAATCTATCTGGGTGGGCCCTCTAAGATCAAACTATAAGCCAATCTATGCCATCCTATCTGATTCATAATTTTGGGTTCTAGGAACTACTTCAACATTGAAAACTTCAAAATCTTCTATTAAGTCCCAAATTTTGTGTCTATAGGATCTCATCCTTACATTTTTGGCTATTTCCTTTTCTCTAATTTGTTTCACCACTAGTTCTAAATCTCCTTTTACTATCTAATTCTTTACTTCCTTTTTCTTGGCTAACATGAGTCCATGTACTAAGGATTCATATTCAATATCATTATTAGTATAGGCGAATTAGAAATGAATATCTCTTAAAATTTTCTCACCATTCAGAGCAACAACACAAATTCTTGCTCCAACACCATTTTTACTTCTAGCCCCATCAAAATTTAAGGTCCAAATTTCTGAGTCCTTTTCAAATTCTTGAGTCTTTGGCATTTCTTCCCTTAAAACATTTGGGATTTCATGGTCTTCATCAAATATGACATAAGTGCCCAGACCAGTAGAGTCATAATTTTCATATGGGTCACTTTGCATCATAGTTGACAACTAGTTATTTTACTCCTCTTGGTCATGTTCAGTACAGCCACCTAACTCTTCAACAAAGACCCTTTCTTCTTTATTCAACATATCATGAGCTGCCTCTAATTTTGGGGTTGGTTCATTGGTGATGTGATCCTTAGATAGTGACTTAGGTAGTATTTTCATTTTTGAACCATATTTGGTTTTTAGGATGAGGTGAGACCAATCAAGTGACATATAATCTCTTATCTTGGCTGTGAAATATTTGGATAAACATAGGCCAAATATAGGGGATATATCTATGACTACCACATCTTGATTGACAATTATATTAGGGTAAGTATATAATTGTAATGGGAGTTGTTTAATTTTCCCTATTATTTGCACGGATTTGCCATCCAATTGCATAACTCCTCTAGTAAGCAGCTCATATTTTATTTTTAAAGCATCTACTATTTGCTTAGGCATTACTATAGTACTAGCCCCTAAGTCTATCATTACATTATGTAATAGTTTCTTTCCAACTATCAAAGTCAAATAGAAGGGCTCTGGTTTGGATTTACTTACCTCTAGTGCATTGTTCAACATGGCTGTTGTTTATAGAAGAACTGTATCTTTGAGCTTTTCTTTATCAATAGGTCTTTTTTTGGTACCAGTATGTTTAGGCACTACTTGGCCCTATAAAGCTTCTTGAAATAATGTCTTTTGTTTAGGAATAACTAATAGGTCCCATATTGACACATGTGCTGGGGTCTTCTTTAGCTGATCCACCACATTCATCAGTCCTAATGTTTGGGTTCTTAGATAATAAGGTTACCTTGCTTTTTCTTGAGCTTGTCCAGGAATTACTTGGTTCTGCACTAGCTGAGGTATTTCTTGTCTAGCAGCTATGTTTTGATGACCTTAAAATGGAGGATTCCCCATAATTTCATTATTTGCAACTTTAGGTTGTTCCATCATCCTTTTCTTGCCTCTGGTGTAGTAGTCTGATTATACTATTGGCTTCTTGGAAGTAGAAGCTTCATTTAAGAATACTGACTCTTCATCTTCAACCCATGAAAACAAAGCATGCTCAGGGGCTATTTCTTCTTCTTATTGTAAGGACATCCCTTGCATCTGAGCCATCAAGACTAAATTTTGCATACTAAGGGATTGGTAGGATTGAGTGTCAAAAGTATTTGCAAATTGTCCATCCATTCATCTTTGCTCTACTATCTTTTGCTATAGATTATCCATGGGACAATATCTAGGAATATGAGCATTATTACAAGGGAAATACCAGGCATTAGTTCTATCTGCATAGTTATTCTGCCCTTGAACAATCTTCTTATTTGAATTAGGGGAAACATTTTGTGAGGGTGTAGGGACTGCAACTAATTGGTTCAATGGCTGAGGGTTAGTTTGCCTTTGAGGACCCTGAAACTGGTTTGGCTGTGGTGGAAATATATTTCCTTAGTAGCCTTGATATTGGGGTCTAGGATAAGGATTCTACTATCTTTTTAATTTAATTATCTCATTAGAAAATGTCCTTAAGATGTTATTGATATCATCCATCTCAGATGACTGGACAGGGACAAGTTCTTTAGTAGGTTGTTGAGGAAATGTGTACATAAACACAGGTGGGGCTATGGAATTAGGGGTTTCTTGAGGAAAAGGTAAGGTAATCTCTAAAAATGTGGGCATGGGAGGCCTTGGGGGCGACTTTCTAGCATCTATTAGTTTAGCTCTGACTACATAGTCATAGGCTTCTGGTAGAGTCTAACCTCCAAGTGACTGAATCATTACTGATATATCTAAATTTAAGGCTTTAAGATAAAAGACTATAGCCATACCTAGTAATGGTCTTGCTGTAGTAGGAATTCTTTCCCAAGTCTTTTGAAATCTTGAATTGAAATCAGTCATTACTTCTTGTGGTCCCCTTTTGATAATAATCAATTGTTGTAAAAAAGAAGATTTATCACCCTTTTCTTCAAATCTTTCAAAGAAAAGATCTCCAAGCTGATCCCATATAGATATTGTATTTGGGGTCAAAGATCTATACTAGTCCAGAGCCTTTCCTTTAAAAGAAGCTGCTAACAATCTTATAGCCACATTTTTCTATGTGATCACATGTATTTCAAAGACATCAGACACATTGTATAGATGTTCTTTAGGTGTTTTGAAATCTTGTCCATTAAATTTGGGTAGAGCTTTCAGGGCATGTACCGGTATAGGATCCCAAGTGGCTGGTGGTGCTAGGAGAATCAGAGGACTACCAATGTTCCAACTTGCATAATTCCTTGGGGGTATAGGTGTTCCCATGTTTGCTATTGGTGATGCTGTAAACTAATTGACCCTTCTTCTTAAATTAGTTATCAATGGTTGTAAAAGAATACCTGGTTTCATAGCAGATTGAGCTCTTGTTACTGGTCCACAGCTCTGACTCCTCATAGCTCTTTGGTTCATACAGTCTTGAAAGAAACTTCAAGATTGTCCCATCAGGTGTGCCAAAAATTTGTTGATGCTTAGAATTATGCTATTTCCAACACCAATAATGGGAACTTTAAGGAATGTGGGACTTGCGACCTAAAATTACCTCCAGATTTTAAAGAAGCTGTCTCTTCTTTATCTCAAAAGTATTGTGAGAATAGGGATAGAAATTAAACAAAAACACTAATGCAATGAAATAAAATTTAACTATGGTGATGTGACTGATTTTAATTCATCCTTTAATACTAAGCACAATGAAGCTATAATTAGGATTCAATTACATTAAAGAGAAAATAATGCATGATCAATGTAGAAGATGAAAATAGAATCAAAGGCTCACAACTTAGACTATTTTTGTAGTAACATAGAAAATATCAACAAAGGCACAAAACTTAGTCTTCTTATTAATTTTCTAGTCACATAAAAGGTACAGATACATGCATAGTTATACAAACTTTTTAAATCAAGAAAATAGAACAAAGTAAAATGATGTTATTGGCTACATCAAGAAAGTCTAAAAAAATTTGATAACCATCTCTTGTAGAAAATTCTCTCTCTCTTCTGATGATGATATCTGATGATCCATGCACCCATATTTATAACATTGGACTAGCTCTAGATTGCCTGCACATTCCCAACCCAACAATCTAACTGAACTAGAAGTGTTTAATAAAAGATATTCTTTAGATCTAAAATGTTTAGTCTCCTACATGATCAAATCCCAATAGCCTAACTGAACTGGAACTTAACTAGAAGTGTTTAATAGAATATATTTTTTGGATCTGAAATGTTTAGTCTCCCTGCAAGTTCATTGGCTAAATTAGATACACATGACACTTTTCACTATGAAATAGGCAAGGACACTTGGTGTGTTTTACTTAATTTACTTGAAAACTATCTCATTATTTAGGAGGCACTAGAAAATGACACTTGGTAGTTTCCACGGCACTTACAGAAGACACATGACACTTTTTATGTAGCCTATACTCTTTACTATGTCTTTGTATTAGGAGTGCTCTATCTTTGACATATATCACAATTTTTTGCTCTAAAAATTTATCAAGTTGCCAAAAATGGGACCCACAACACTTCTTGATTGAGCAGCTTCAAAAGAGGAATGGGGATAGGTGGCACTTTCTTCTAATCTTTAACAAATGACACATGGTGGCTTCCACTTGTCTATAGAAGCTTTAGATACATTTTGAGAATCTTGCGAAAGGTGATATGTGGTGGTATCCATGAGGCTCTAGTTATACTATAGAAACATTTGGGCCTCATTTTAGATTCACACAGATGATGACACTTGGCAGCTTTTGCTTACTTTAGAAACAAAACTTGGGGCCCACCACAGTCTTTACTCAACAATGAAAACAAAATGAAGAAACTACGGATGTTGACACTTGGTAGCTTCCACTGAGCTTTAACTAAGGACACGTGGCATGTTCCAATACTTTTAGAAAAACATATTTGAAACCTTTTGTAGTTGCCACTTTGCATCCTCTGTGCGCACTAAGAAAAGCTTATTGAAAGAAGCTTTTGAAACTCATAAGAAACTTGAAATGCGGATGCCAACACTTGTCACACTTCACTAGGTTATAAAGGGACATGTGGCACATTACGTGCAACTTATATAAATTATAAAATGTGTCCCAGCTGATGACACTTGGTAGCTTCTGTGTGACTTTAATACTTAAACAAAATTTAGGAAAAAATGAGATTCACGCCCATGCTCTGTGTCAAAAACTTCACTACCTCAAAACTAAAACGTGCAGGGACAAAAATTTGGAGCACACAACTAAAACTCAAAATAAAACGTAGAGTATTTTAATCTATAGCTACACCATTTGACATAGGTGAGATTGGATTCATTATGTATATACTTTATTTGTGAGATTGAGATTCAATGATATTAATGGCCTTAGCACAACTCACTCTTACACACTAGATTAGGGGTATGATTACCCTCAAATTCTTCTCCTCACATCTCCAAGGTTTAATTAAAAACCTATCCCTAGTGCTTCATATAAGAATCATTATAACCAAAGCAATATTCCAAGGGGAAACATAGGTATATTCCTTCCTTGCTCTATTCTCTTTCAAGTACTTAAATTATTTAATTTTTAGATTATATGCACTAATTAAACTGTAACATGATCTTAGTTATAGGAAATACATAAATAACAAATTTAAATAGGGTTTAAGTCAAAATAAGGTGTGTTGTATACACCATAATACACATTTATTTATTTTAGACCTAATAATTTCATCCTTATGCATTACTAGATTAAAGAGATTGGGGGAGGGGATGAAGATACTCAAATACTATTTTATATGATAAACTAGTCTTGTACATTTGACAGATATCACTCATGGATCAACCCTTTAGTTCAAGACCTTCCCATTGCCAAAAGGCTTGTAGTCACCATATCAATTTGTATAATTTATTATATTATAGTCTAACCCTGATATTATGATTACCCAAATCACCTATATCCCATAGTCTATATAAAACCCAATTTATATCCTAATCTAGTAGTTACAGATATTTAACAACTTTATATCCTCTTAGACACTATTATCTATAATAGAACACTAACATCAATGCTAACTTTACAAATGGTCAAATTTACATATCTTTTAACATGTATGGGTTAGCCTATTTGTATAAATAAATCTCTTATGAGATAATTTCAAAAGGTGATGTATAAATACAAGTAAAATACCATTTATTATCATCAAGTATAAATAATTCAAATATTTATCTTATACTAAATAAAATCACCTCTTAAGCTTAAAAAAATACCCTATTATTCCCTATTTCCAAATCAATCATAACAACAATATTATTATATATATGAATCATTCAAAGAGCATCCCATGAGTAGTATTCATCAAGTTACAAGCTAGATCACTACATGCACTCTCATATAACATATTACATAATTGTTCACACATATGTCCACATAAGAAAGATAATGATATCAATCCAAGGACATATTTAACATATATGGATATGTAGGAGACATTAATTTATAAAGGGGTATTTGAGATTATCTTGAATTCACATGAGCCTAATAACCCCTATTTTTCAAGGTGATATACCTTAATTAGAGGACCTAAGGTTTTGAGATATATATTGATATCTAGAACTTGTGCACATAATATAAACAAAGAATATATAAGGTGATTCTTAATCCTAATAGGCTTAGGTATTCATTATAGAAAAGGATATGTATTCCATACTATAAAAAAGCATCAAAATATGGAAAAAAGCGTTGATGATAGTTTATAATTTGATAGAGAGCTAAATTTCATAATTTGACAAATCACTGTGGAGCATCACCCTGTCTTATCCTATGCATAAATGTTCCAAATATACCTATGCATTAGTAAATAAAAGTTTTTTTACATCAAATGAGATTGATTTATAGTGTATAATTATATGCACTCCTCAGTATAATGGTGTTACAAAAAGTAATAACAAGTCCTTAAAAGAGATGGCTAACTACATGATTCACTCTAAATCACTGACACCTTAGTACTAGATAGAGGTAATCAAATATGATTTATACATTTAGAATTAAGTGCCTCATAAAGCCTTGAAATGAATCAATCCCTTTTAAGTTTGGAATAATTAGAAACCCATAGTTGAGATTTTCAGGGTCTTTGGATCTCTAGCTATGGCACACATAACTAAGAAAAAACCTAAGGATATGGAAACTTAGAGTAAGCCTTGCATCTTCATAGATTACCTTGATGGTGTCAAGGGATATCAACTTATTCATATGATGAAACATGAGATGTTCATAAATAAAGTTCTCACATTCAAAAGAGTCCCTTAAACTCAATGCTTGAGACTTATACCACTTTATTGGACTCACTTAGATTAAATGATGATTATGATGATTTAGATTAGCTTGAGAACATTTTGAAGGTTGAGGAATATTCTTCTAGTTCATATAGTGAGAGTAGTGACAAGGTTCCATATCCATCCACATCTATCCATGCTTTAGAGGATGAATATTAACCACTTGACTCACCTACTTCTAGTCCTCTTTAGACTAGGCAGGGACTATAAAGTGCATATACATGGGTTGGGGATCCTTCAAATGATAGACACACATGTTTAGAGTTTTAGAGTGGGACACATGATTTATATGCCTCTACCTATGATCCACAAATTTTTTAGTAGGCATTAGGCATTATTGAGTGGGACATTGATATGCATGGGGAGTTCAATTCCTTGATTAGGAAAAAAACTTGGGATTTGGCACACCTTCCTAAGGGGAGGAATATAGTTTGATGAAAATGGATATATCAAATAAAGTATGTAATATATGGGTAAGTTGACAAGTTTAAAGCAATATTTGTCACAATTTTTTTTTCATAGGTACATGACATTGATTGCATTAATACCTTTACACCAATTGCAAAGATGAACTCTATCAAAATTACTCTTGTCATTACTGCATATCATAATTGGTATGTTCATCAAATGGATGTGAAGATTACCTCTCTTCATAGTGACCATGAGAAGGATATTTACATGCATTAGCCACAAGGTTTTGTTGAGGAATATTTCTTAGCATGCAAACTTTTAAAATATATCTATGGCCTCAAACAGGCCCCTCAAGCTTGGTATGCTATGATGGAATGATTAATTATCTCATCAAGATTTATTAGATGCCATTTTATTTGAACATCTGCTTCATGCAATATGATGATTTCCTTTTTATTCTAGTATTATATGTTAATGATTTATTAATCATAGGTGGTTACTCATCATCCATTACAGTAATGAAAGAAGTTCTTCATTGTATATTTTCCATGATAGACTTGGGTTGGTTGCATTACTTCCTTATCATCCAAATTTCATTGCATAACCTAAGTATGCTCTCAATTTACTTATATAGTTTCACATGGCTGATTTTCAAGCCAACTCTGATTCTCTTTCTATCTAGAGTCAAGCTTAAGGCTGATTTTTATACACCATTTTTTGATGTTATATTGTATTGACAACTTATTGGTAGTCTCATCTACTTGACACATACCAAATCCAACATTTAATATTATGTAGGCATGGTATCTATACTTATGCAAGAGCCTCATGAACTAAACGAGAAATAAAATAAGAGGATTATTCACTACATTCATGGTACACACATATTTTAAATTCATTATAGATTTAACATTGATGTTAACTTGGTTAAGTACATAGATTTAGATTGGGATGGTGATCTTGAGCATCAAAAGTCCACTTTGGGTTATAATTTATCCCTTTGTTTAAGTCTAATTAGTTGGTCAAGAAATAAACAAAATGTTATTACTTTGTCATCTACTGAGGCAAGATACAAAGGAGTTTGTTAATTTTACTAATGAGGCTATTTATATTTAGGGGATTCTCATAGAGTTTGGTATCTAGTTTAGGTGACTAAAAATCATATTTTACAATAATCAGAGTAATTTTTAGATTTTTATAAATATGATTTAGCATCAGTAGACCAAGCACATAGATATTCACATGCATTTATTTAGGGAGATCATTCATGCATAAGTCATAAATATTAGATATTATCAGATCACATAGTAGATTAGTAACATATTCACCAATCCCTTCACTGAGAGTAAATATATTCACTTTCAAGATCTTCTTAGAGTGAAAATTGCATACACATCATCTTTAGGGGGGCCTTCTAGTCCTATTCTTCTTTTCTCTCTTTTTGGGAGTTTTTTTTCTTGTAGGTTTTCTTCTTTTATCTACTTTATGATAGTTGCATTATACTTGGGTACCTAATCAAGTCATGTTATTAGGATCCATTTATTTTACCCATATAAGCTACACTTAAGGAAGGTGTTGATATAGGACATTATTTTCCTAGTATTTACTTATTGTGGATTATTCATTCACATGAAGTTTTCCTACACTTGTGGAGCTAACTTACATAGATGTACTTTGTCATATGGAGTTGCACATTCACTCTCCTATTTATACATATTCATTTTTAAAGCTATTCCAGTTGAGTGTATTGGATGGATTGATTCTAGTTTTTGTATTATTCTCCCTTTTAATTTTTAAAATAAGGGTAAAGGTTGGTTTTTTTATTATTTTCCCTTTTAATTTACTCACAACTATTGTATGTAATTTCTTGATTTTTGCTTAAACCAAGTGCATTTAATTGATCTAGTGATCTTGGAAAACACTCTAATCGATCCTATCATTGATACAACAATCAAGTCACCCACTCAAATTATGAGTGCATCACCTAAATCATAATTAAAAAATTAAAAGGTATGGGTATAAATGCATCATTTAGAGCAAAAATTGTAGCAATACATGATTCAAAAGGCAAAGACAACAAATAATTTTACAAAAAGATCAAGATGAAAGAGAAAAATTACAAAAGGCATAATATGAAAAGGAATAATTACAAAAACATTGTATTAAAAAGGTAATGTTACAAAATGAGAAAGGATAAAAGGTGAAAAATCAAACTCAAAATAAGCAAACAAGCATGATTTATAACATAAGAGGTAAAAAAACAAGATATTTCTATGAAAGATAAATTTCCAAATGTGGTTACAAAGAAGGAAATTACATGTCCTTCCTCATATCATGACCCTTTCACTATCACTACTAATTTATATGGAATGTTATCCATAAATATTAAGGTTATGGACTATCAAGATACAAATTTTTGTTTTATGACATTTCTTAGCTCTCTTGGAAATAAGTATCTGCAGATTGATAAAATTAATTAAATCAAAAAAAGTGTGGGATCAATTCAATTAAGATTTTCATTTAATTCAAACTAATGTTCACTTCCTTTTCATGTTTTTTTAATAATCCAAGTGCATATAATGTTGTGCTTGGAAAATCAATGGTTACACTCAATAGGAACAGTGATTGATAAAAAAAATTTGGCTGTATATAATTTGATAAAAAAGGTATGGTAAATATTTTTCAACATAATGGGCATATTTATGTCAAAATCAACAAAAATAAAACATATCTTCAAATAGTATATAAATAAATACAAATAATGGAATAACTATAGAGGTATACGGCATAATACACATTGTAGAATAAAAATAAAGAAAATCCAACACCATAGTGTGGGGAAATTCATTATTCATATCTAGATACAAAATAAAATAAGAATGGAATTCCATAAAATCAAGATTATGATACTAGAAATTTGCAGGACCTTGACGATAGTGATTACATAGAATATGAGTATTACACATATGATACAATACCTTGGCATAAGCATCTCTTTGATGAGATTATTAGATCCTAGTATCACTTTTCACTTGTCCATAACACCTTTTGTAATCATCTAAATATGAAAAAAATTAAAATAAATCAAACAATCAAGAATATATAAAAACATTCAAATAAAACTAAAATAATTAACATTTATATGTTTACTAGATTTTACATATGTTCTTTAATTTATGTTAGTAGATAGAATACCACTTCTTTTTTATACACACATTTGTTTCATGGGTACTTAGTGTGATATAAAAATAAATTATATACATGATACATGAGCCTATAGATGTTTGACCTTTCTTATACCAATGTGACACACTATGTTGGGGGCATATGCTTATATTGATCATGATTGATAAAAGAGATACTATTTTATGATCACTTTACATTATAATGTTGAGATTATATACTAATGATTTCATGTGTATATACTCATGCTTACATCTTACACAGTGTGTTGGATATGTTATGTTACATGACATTTTTCTAACACATGTATACAAGGACTAATATGATATGCTTATATTGGTTACTTATATTTCGCTTATTCATCTTATCATTGATGAAAATTTTGAAATCATAGGTTAAACTATCAGCCCTATAATTTGAAACTTTTTTGGTCATGCTTATACAACCTTGATCATAGCTTTATCATGCCCTATGTGGCCTTCAAATTATCTTTGTAAGGTCTTGTTAGCATTATTTAAGGTAGTATCTTTGCCAAGATTTATAATGCCTTAAAATTCAATCTAGTGGGTCTTATGGGTATGTAATGATGTGTTGAGAGGGTACATAGTTTTTTAGATCAATTCATTTCACTTGATAACTTGGTTTAAAGCTTGCTAATCTTGTTTGATGAAATTAAGGTATTTTAGCAAAGTTTAAGGTTTTTTGAGAAACCTAGGTTTGCATTGTGACCAAAATAAGCATTATAAAGGTGAATTTATTTCATGGAGCATTATATAAGATGGTAAAAAAGTCCTTTGAAGTCCTAGAAGGTCTTGGGTTGTTATATTTTCTCCACATGAGATCATCTAATATACACTAGCTTTATTTGCACTTGAAAGTGTTTTTTAAAGGATTTAAGTCCATTTAAAAGATGGTCAAGATGGAATACACATACCATTGAAATTTTAAAATCTTGAAAATGAGTTTGAAACATATTAATGTTAGAAATAAGACATAATAATGGTCTACATGTAAGAATAGTTTAGTTTTTACTCCAAAAAGTGCAGTTGTAGGAGTTTGTAAGGACTTTAGGAGCCCACTTCCAGGTGAAAATGGTTTAAGAGTGTCTATTGGTATTATACATGTCATATACATGATTTTAAAGCTTTAATAAGTCTTAAAAGTGAAAAACATGCCATTTCTCCTTCATCGCCCTCTTCACAATCTCATAGGGGCAGTAATGAAGGGTTTATCTTGAATTATCAAAGGTGTATAAATGTCCTTACCACATGGGAGAAGTAATGAAGTAATAGAGGGTAAATTCAAGGTTTGAAAAGTTCATGATAGACCTCATGGAGTATTTATACAATGAAACAAGAACCTGTAAGTTTCATCCTTTTATGAGATATATTTTAAGGTTTCAGAGCTGAGTCACCAAAATGTTGACAAGTTTGACCTCATAAGTTAAATAATCACCCATATAATTTGAAACTTTGATTGTCATGATTATAAAACCTTGATCATATATTTATCATGTCCTATGTGGTCTTCAAATTTTCCTTGTGATGTTTTATTAACATTATTTAAGGTAATATCTTTGCCAAGCTTTCGAATGACTTCAAAGTGAGTCTAGTGGGTCCTAGGGGCATGCCATGTTGTGTCAAGAGGGTACATAGTCTATCAAGTCAAATTATTTCACTTGATAACTTGGTTTAAAGCTTAATAATCTTGTTTGATGAAATTAAGGTATTTTAGCAAAGTTTAAGAGTTTTTTTAAGAACCTATGTTTGTAGTGTGACCAAAAAAACCTTCTCAAGGTGAATTTATTACATGGAGCATTTGATCAAATGGAAAATAAGTCCTTTAAAGTCCTATAAGATCTTGGTTTGATATAGTTTCTCCACATGAGATCATCCAATATACACTAACTTTATTTGCACTTGAAAGTGTTTTTAAGGGATTTAAGTCCATTTCCAAGATGGTCAAGATGGAATACATGCACCATTAAACTTTTAAAAGCTTGAAAATGAGTTTGGAACATATCAATGTTAAAAAGAAGTCAGAATAATGGTCTATATATCATAATAGTTCAATTTTTGCTCCAAAAAGTGTAATTTTAGGAGTTTGTACAGACTTCAGGAGCCCACTTCTAGGTGAAAATGGTTTTAGAGTATCTATTGATATTATACATGTCATATCAATGATTTTAAAGCTTTCATAGGTCTTAAAATTACAAAACATGCCTTTTTTCCTTCATCACCCTCTTCATAAGCTCACAAGAGTAGTAATGAAGGGTTTATCTTGGCTGATCAAAGGTGTATAAATGTCCTTACCTCATGAGAGAAGTAATGAAGTAATAGAGGGTAACTTAAAGGTTTGAAAAGGTCATGATAGACCTCATGGAGTCTTCATACAATGAAACATAGAATTGCAAGTTTCATCTTTTTATGAGATACATTCTGAGGTTTCCCAACTGAGTCACCAAAATGTTGACAAGTTTGACCTCATAGGTCAAACTATCACCCTTATAATTTGAAACTTTGACTTGTATGTTTATAAAACCTTGATCATAGCTTTATCTTTCCCTATGTGGTCTTCAAATTGTCTTTGTAAGGTCTTTTTAGCATTGTTTAAGGTAATATCTTTACCAAGCTTTCCAATGCCTTCAAAGTCAGACTAGTAGGTCCTACGGGAATGCCATGATGTTACAAGAGGATAAATAGCCTATAAATTCAATTCCTTTCAATATATAACTTATTTTAAATCTTAATAATCTTGCTTGATGAAATTATGGTATTTTAGCAAAGTTTAAGGTTTTTGGAGAAACCTAGGTTTGCATTGTGACCAAAATAAGCCTTTTGAAGGTGAATTTATTGTATGGAGAATTAGATAAGATGGTAAATAAGTCATGTGAAGTCTTATAAGATCTTAGGTTGATATAGTTTCTCCACATGAGATCATCCAATATACACTAGCTTTATTTGCACTTGAAAGTGTTTTTAAAGGGATTTAAGCCCATTTACAAGATGGAAAATATGAAATACATGCACCATTGAACTTTTAAAAACTTTTAAATGAGTTTGAAATGTATTAATGCCAGAAATAATTTATAATAATGGTCTACATGTTAGAATATTTAAGTTTTTACTCCAAAAAGGGTAGTTTTAGGAGTTTGTATGGACTTTAAGAGCCCACATCTAGATGAAAATGGTTTTAGAGTGTCTCTTGGTATTATAAAGGTAATATACATGATTTTAAAGCTTTCAAATGTCTTAAAAGTGCAAATCATGCCTATTTTTGTTTATGACCCTCTTCAAAAAGCTCATAAGGACAATTTTCAAATGCTTAGTATGGATAGATCAAGGAGAGTTGGGTCTTAATAATTTTTTTACAAAAGATGGGGTGGTAGTAAGATAAAAATTTGTTTCATTGGTTTTCTAATCCATCCCCTCTCCCTAATGAAAATTTGCTAAAAATGCAAGGTAGTTTGAAAGATCTAGTCAACCCCACAAGCTGATTCTCTCCTTAAAATGATTGTTTAGATGATTTGGATACATAATATCTATTATAAATGGTAATAATAGGTTTGAATAAAAATATTATACCTTCATAAAAAAATTTGTCATGTGAGGGAGGTCATTTGAGTAAGAGAGCTTTATAAGAACTATTTACAGTTTTACACATTAGTTTTAAGATTCTCTACATAATTTAATACATATAAATGATTGGAATATATTTTCACCATATTGTCACATAATTCATATATATTTAATCATTTTGTACTATTCTCCCAAAGATTCACATCATCACCAATCTTAAAGACTGTATTATGAATCGACCTACGTAAAGGAGTTTTCAAAGGGTTTATCTTGAATTATCAAAAGTGTATAAATGTCATTACCTCATGAGAGAAGTGATGAAGTAATATATGGTAACTTCAAGTTTTAGAAAGGTCATGATAGACCTTATATATTCTTCATATAATGAAACACAGAGCTGTAAGTTTCATCCTTTTATGAGATACATTTTGATGATCATAAGGTGGTATTAGGCCTTTTAAAGAATAATATACTCCATTCAAACATGAAAATGAGTCCTATTAATTCCACACACTCATAAAGAGATATTAATTACCTAAAAAAATGTGAAATTCATAAAGTGAAGGTCTAAGAATAATAAAATGCATACATAGGCCCATCATGGGCATAATAGAGAAGAGACTAGTTTTATGTGCTATATGGAGGATCTAAAAGGTCATAAAGGTTAAAGAGAATATGATTAAGGTGGGAAAACTTACCAAAATAATCAATATCTAGACAAATATAAGAGAAGTCACCCTATTTAGTCTTGTAACTAAGTAAATAATGATGACACCTACATGTTTGTTAAGATGATGGTGATAGATGAAATCATGAAGTATAAAGGGAAGATAGTGTCTACATATTCTTCCAATATTTGGAATAAATTTAACATGATGTTTAGAGTTATATGGGATAGTTTCCAAAGTGAAGATGTATGATTATCCCTTTTAGGCCTAAAGTTCCACACACATGCCTATGTGTAAGTTTGTAGTTAAACCTTGACTCATGTGAACAGGATGCAAGCATAAGAATATAAATAAATGTATTTAAGACATTTTATATTGTTTAAAATAACATTAAATGTGTTTATATTTTTGTTTAAATGGTTTTATTTTTAGAAGTGCATCCATGACACCTAACATAACACATATACAATCAGTTAAGACTTGCTTGATGCAAACTCAGTCAGAGAAGGAAAATGCTATGTTTTATAAGGTTTTATGGCCATAAAAATATTTAAAGTGGTGATTAAAGTTTACATAGACCTTTTAAAGGTTATCACTCCACCTTGTCTTTCCATGGAGGACCAAGAACCAAATAACCACTCATGCGTGTGCTTAAGTAAATCGAGTTGATTTCAAGATTGAAAAGAAATTAGGATGAATATTAGTGGAATTGGAGTTTATATGTTTCAATTCACAAGTGAATGGAACCATTGAGTTAGTCAAGATTCCATAAGGACAATCCATTTTAAATTTTCATTCAAAAAATAGCCATATATTGAGAAAGTATAAGGAAAAGCTATATGTTTGTGAAAATGTAAGGGTTTTGGAAGTTGAGAAGATTAAAAATAATACATTTATTATACTCAATACTATAACAAAAATAATTTAAAAATAATAAGTCCATTGTTTGAACAAATACAATTGGTTTGTCAATTTGAAAGGGCAGAGTGAAAATAATGATAATGGGATGGAGGCCTAAGTGATTGAATAAGTTTGAACCTAAGACCATGCATAAGCCTGTGTGTAACTTAATTAAAGAATTTATTTTTATGAATAGATGTAAACAATAGTGTTTTTAAAGAGTTTTTGAGGAATTAAGATAGATTAAATAATATCAAAAGGGAAATAAATATGTAGGAAGATGACCCTATGCATGAAAGCAGTAAAGACACTTAACATTCACCTACAACCAAGATGGTTTTAGTGTAAAACAATGACTAAGTGGAGTGTTATGGTTGTATGTGAGATTGGGATAGATGAATAAATAGGTGATGAAACCATTTTAGGTCAAAGGAATCAAATAATGATATGGAAAAGTGACCTAAATAAGATCCATTCCAACCTTGTACACATAATTAATCACCACCTGTAGGTTTTCTTAGAAGTGAAAAGGTGTTTATTTGGTTTGGGAAGGATGAGGTCATTATGGAAGAAGGTAATTCATATTGAATTATATTATTAGGCAAATATGATTTCATATAATCCCTCTGATCCATCAAAAGTGGGGCTAATGTTGATAAAATCTGTTTAGGCCTAACAAGGCCTATG
Source organism: Torreya grandis (assembly GCA_037957365.1). NCBI lineage: Eukaryota > Viridiplantae > Streptophyta > Pinopsida > Cupressales > Taxaceae > Torreya > Torreya grandis. Next base: position 4,160,128 of record JARHVA010000624.1, read on the forward strand.
TCCAAGGGCATAGATCATATGAATAGTCATAGAGAGGATGGTATAATGAAAGTGAAATGAATATTTAAGGTATTTTGGAAGTTTATAATGTTTTAAAAAACCATAAAATACCATCCAAAATTAGGGGAAGGTAGGGAGGTTCCAACTTGGCCTTTAAGACCTCTTTGAGCTCCCTTCATATATGACTATTATCCAAAGACCAATCTTCTCTTGCTTGGTGAGACCATAACCCTGTGAATGGGATAAAATGACATTAAAATTTGATAATATGTTCCATATTTACTAATTTATATCCTTAGACCTATAAATGGGTCAAATTCAATTCCTTGAGTCCTGATCTAAGATCATTAGTCCTCATGGTTGTTATTCATCTTCTGAGTTTGGGTTTTTCAAATAGTTCACTATCTTGTAATGATATAACTTTGCTTATCAAACTTCATATATTTGTTTAAAATTTATTCAAGTGTTTCATGATGTTTTAACATGAATAGAGGTCCTTAATTATTTTGATGAATATTTAATAGTCAAAGGTGCCATGGTGGAGGTGAGTTAAGAAGATAACCTAGTGAAGGATCATGAAACATATCTGATTTTCCAAATCATATAAGGTATGATAAATTTTAAAGTTTGTGAATAAATCAAAAAATTTATTGAGGTATAATTAAGGTTCATTAATAGGTCATAAATATCTCTTCATATATATTATCATGATATTCATTTCATATGTCTTTTTAACGTCATAAGTGTGTGCCAAAATCAATATTTTTTACCATGTTAAGAACTAATTTGACCTTGATGGGGAATATAAGATACCTCCAATTCCTTCAAAAATACCTCATGAGCTTCATTATATCACCACTAAGGCGTTTTATACACCATTGAACCCATTTTCACCAAAGTCAATGCCTAAATACCTCTATTGGGCCCCACACATGTCAATTCATGACTTTTCAACTATCCCAATTCATACAAGGGGCCTAAAAACATAAAATTACTCCTAATTTACCTCCATTATACCTGATAATTAAGTATTTTGTTCTAAAACAATAGAAAATACAAGGAAATTGTAGGTTTACAAGGTTTCCCAAGTGGTATGGATCCATACAATACAGACTAACTTAGGTGGAGTTCGTAATTTGTAGGGGGAAGTTATTAATGACAAGTGAAAGAGAAAGAAGATTGTTTCAATTCTTATAGAGATCAAAATTGACCTACCTTCCCCTTGAGCTCATTGGTAGGCTCATAAAACACTTCAAGTTTTTGCTTAGAGCATATGAAGGAGAGAATGAAGGCCTAAGTTATTTACTAGGGGAAGTTCACTTAGTCAACTTTAATCCATGAGGATTTATTTCTAGATTGTTCCTATAAGATATATGAATATCTTCCTTAATAACTTAAGGGATATGAACACCATCCTTATCTGCACAGGCCAACTAGAATAAAATGGTTTTCATGGGTTTCTAGCTTGATTGGTCAAACCAATGATGGATCCCATTTCCTTAGGTATTATAACCTATTATGACATTTTCAGTGTTTGGCTCACAAGTGTGAGCTTATAGAACCAAAATATCTCCAAACTAGCATAGTATGTAGTATGTAGGTAGATTTGGGTAGTGAACTGATTATTGAGTGCCCTCATCAAAAGGAGTTTATAGTGTTGGAAGATTGATGGAGTATTTCAAGTTTGCCCATAACTATCTGCTCAACTTTGAGGTCCATCAATCTCTTATTTATTTTTAGTTGTCTTAAATAAATGGGATCATACATATATAAGGGTCACTATATAGAATAACTATAGGTTTCTCAATGTTTCTCTCAGAGCTTTCAAAATAGTCAAAAGTGTGAAATGGAGTGTTGAGGTGATAAAAGGTCATCATCATATCCTTGTGAATATGGAAATTAACCCCCATGTTATCCTCAATAAGAATATAAACCACCATTATTACCTCCAAATATCACTCAATTATTTTTTGAAATGTTAAGGTTTCTTAGCTAATATTAAGGTTTATCAAAGATTCCTAGGTTTCACTCTTTGACTATATGTGCCCTTTTTCTGCCTCTAAAGTGTTATATTTTCATTGGTATGTGTACTAAGGTCTTGGATATTCCTATGGGTTATATTATAATTTTTTTAACACTTAATTTCATGTTGTTTTCACTACCATTTACATTACGCTTTAACCTTGTTGTTCATGTTTCAACCCCATGTTACTGCACAATCATCCTCCTCCACCCATCCATAATTCATTCCAAGTATGGACCATGTTAATAGACATATACACCCATTTTAATCATCAATAACCATGATATAATTTTAATTTAGATCTATGTAGATCATATACCCTACTAGAGAAACCAATAACCACCTATATCCAACCATTGTGAGCCTACAATATAGGATTCTATAAGAACATTGTGTGTGAGCCACTCATGGGCATAGAAATGGTATGGTCAGGAGAAAGAATACCTATACAAGATGAAATATAATGTGAGAGAAGTCACTAGAGGTTTCAATTATCTCAAAACACTCTACTCCTTCAAAAAATCATCTGACAGACCCTTATACACAATCAACTATGCAAGTGAATGCATATAACATGGCTATTACATATGGATAAACACATCATGATTATGGTAAGAGGAAAAAATAATATGATGAAGGTTATGGTTCACACTAAATAAGAGAACAAATTTTATGATCATCACATTTAAGAAGGAAAAAGAACATCAGACCTCAAACTTGAGGACAAACATTCCTTCATAGGCATGAACCCTAGGATTGAGAAGGGGAATGGTATACAAGGGAATAAATGTTGGAAATGGATATATAAGGGTGTATATAAACATTAAAAATTTTATTTATATCCTAAAATCATGGCCATATCAAGAAAAAAGGGGGGAAAGTCTACTTAGAATCCTCACGATACTAATCACTCAGAGTTGCAGGCAACCTATAACCAATCTAGGAAAAATGATTGTTTGAGGTCTCTATAGGCATGAAAAGGCCTTAAAAATAAATAAAAATGGTAATTTTAAGTGTTAAAGGGACTAAATTATTTAATTTAGGTCATAAAAATAGTGGATACACACATTTTTTTATCTTAGACCTAGCCCAGTCTGTGACTGTCAAATTCTAGGTCTAAAGAGTGAATCCATGTCTTGAATAGATTTTAGGAAGGTTGGAGTCCATATATGGTTTTTAAATAGTTAAACATGATAAATAAGGTATCCATACATCCTTTAGGGGAATAAATATCTCATTTTTCAATCAGATGCCCTTGAGGGTAGGCTAAGGCACATAGAGCTCAAGCTTAATCATACACCCTGATGCCATCTTGAAGTATCTCCAAATACTTGTTACAAGGGTGATGGAAATGAGGGATGTATAAGGGTGTGTTAGGCCATAATAAGATGTTTTTAAGGGGATATAATAAGGAAAAGGTGTGAATAGTTTCAAAACCCTGCTTGATCCATTCAACCCCAATATATCCAACTCAAAGTCCAACTTCAAGTGTTCATACACTTCACCACAAAGAGGCTTAGGCCTAGAGATTTTGGTTAAGTTTAACTCCCCAAAAAGAAAAAAAATACATGAAATATTGGTATTAATTGAGTGGATAAATTTTATGAATGATCCTTAAGAAAATATCATAACAAAATTGGGTAATAAACAACCTGAGTGCCACTTTCCAATGATCCTCTCTCCACACACCCTCTACATCAGACCCCAAGCTATTCATGGAAGATGAAGAGGTTAATGCACTATATATTTATGGTAAATAGTTATAATTTGGACATATATATGCTATGAACCATCATTAAGATGGTGGACATACTAAACCTTGCCAAAACTCTAGAAATGACCTGATGGTGGATCCTTACTCCAAAACACACCTAGATGAGGTTGTTTGACCCTAAAATGATCTTTAAGGTCTCTTGAATTCTTATAAGAATCATAATGACTCATTAATTGGCATGTGTAGGATCTAGACTATATAGAATAGGCCTAAGAAGACTAGTTTGAGCATAATAATAGAGAAATGATAAATGTTTATGTGTGCCAAGGGGTTGAGGAGGGAAAATAGGCCTTAAATTATCTAAATCCATATAACATTCATCTATAATGACCTCCATGACTGGTCCTAAAAGAAGATAGGTAGAGGTTGAGAGTGATGGCTATGTGCTTTTGAAATAAGCCAAATATCCTAATCAAGCAAATGTTGACATTCCATGAGACATTTAAGATGATATGCAAGATGAAAAAAGGTATTAATGCCTCAAAACACCTGAGTTAAGACTAAAGCTTAGGATTCATGCTTGTAGGTAGACTTATCTAACACCCTCATTGGAAAAGTGTCACAAGAAGGTGTAACAAAGAAAAATTTAGGAATAAAGGATGCCTTAGACAATCTAGGAAAGGACCATCATGATGTTTAAGAACCCTTGTGTTACTTTGATTCAAGAAGAGTTCTCACAGTGAGTCATTCTAGCTTGAAAACACCCTAACACTACTTAAGAAGCATGCTTCTCACCCAAAGATCATTTTAAAATGCTCAAAAATATACAAATTATTTTCTTGAGGATCCAAGAACTTCAAAAAAGTTAAAGGGATCTAATGACATGCACTTAGTGTAATTGGTTTAGAGATTTAGGCCATGATCCCTATGAACCATCACTAAGAATCCAAAGTAATCTTAAACTCCTCTTAAAACCTAATAGGGAGTTGACTAGGAAGATTGGTGAGAAATGTATCCAAAAACTTATGAATTACTTGACCAAAACTTGTAGTGTGTTTCCAGCTTAGAGGAGCCCATGACCTTAGTACTTGATTATACAAAGGCTATACAAACACCTCTAGAAAATGAAAATTTATAGAGTTTTGAGTATAAATTAGGATGTGGGACCTAATAAAGAATTAAAAACTATGGGAAAGGTTATTTTAAGACATGTTTCACCCCTAAAAATTTGTAATTACTCATGAATTCTCTTGTGTCTCTATTATCTTCTCTTAAACAACTAGTTTGTGGAACTAGTCTAAGTGGCCTAGTCATGCAAGGTAGATGTATTTGAAAATAGAGGATGCTTGAAGGGTATAAATGATAATGCATAGGATTTATTTAATAATAATATAAGTCATATTATATTATTTGATAACTTGGTTCAACTATCCAAGTCATTTAAATAGTGAATATTCATAAAGGTTAAGAGTTTGTAAATGAGGCCTATGTGATCAACAAGTAGAGGGTCCTAGTGGGTGTATAATGACATGAGGAGGTTATTGTTAAAAATTTTCACTTTTTAATTTTCCATTTATGTGATTAGGTTCTATATTGGATAACATTATGAAATAATGGAGATAGTTTTAATATTAAGTTTGCATGCACATTGAAGAGGAGGCTGCTCAACACCTCTTGAAGGCCTAGACACACCCCATGTGCACCTAGTAACTATCATTGGATGTAAAAATGGTATATTTTGTGCATGGTGATGATATTAAAGAATTAATGTATGGAAGTTACATCCTACACACCTTATCTCAATGCCAAAAAGGATTCAATGAAGGACATCAATGCATGAGAGTGACTATGATTGTTTTAACTACCATGTGCCACCTTGGTCTCATTTATGGCCTCTCCTATGCCTAAATTATTATATAATCTCTCATAAAAATTATATATAAGTAGACATTAATATCTTATTTTCTCATCCATCGACTCGGTGTAGTAAAGCTCTACGAAAATTTTACCTTGTGCCTTTGTATCAATAAAAAATAGTTACAAACTTCTTGTTTGAATGTTAATGTGCCTTATGAGAGTTGATTTATATAATATATGAGTGTCATTGTATTATGTAGGTATTTTCATGCACTTAATTTTATGTTATCAATCTATGTAGGTTGTGTGAAGTATTGATAGGCATAATTGTTCTTCAAGTGTTGATAGGCAAATAGTGTCTTGTACAGATCTAGGTTCTTAACCCTTCAGGTTGTAAGACTTACACTTGATATTCACATGAAACATTCATGATTAAAACTTCATTAATATTTTTGATTAGTTATTGGTTTGATCAGGTTCATTAGTGTGTTCAAGGGACAAATCAAGAGAGGATATTCAAGTATTGGTGCATCACCACTTCAATGTAGATTTCATTTATGCAATCTCTTTTCCATTTTCACCCCAATAGGATTAGGTATTTAGAGAGAGAGTTAAAGTGATAAATCAAGGGAGATAGCCAAATTAAAACTAGTGGTTTTACCTATATTAAAGTTATCCCATAGCCTATAGGTCAATCTAATGCTAATCCAAGTTTGAGGAGGGTTTGAATAGTCTAAATCAAAGAGGGTTCAATTAGGTAGCTAACAGTTATAACACACCTAGTGGGACCAAATTTCAACTATCTTGAGACATGATTTGAAAACTTTGGAAGACATATAAAGGCTAAAGACAATTACTGGTAGATATATAGATAGTTTCATGTAAAAGGTGTCCACTAAATCATCTTCAAAAGGTAAATAGATTGAATTTTTAGAAATATCATTGGATACTTCATGGAGAAAGAGGTTTCCTAGGTTTAATGCGAATCCTACACCTCCTAATTCCCCAAATTATATTAATTTTGACCAAACACAATATTTTATAAGTCCTTTAATCCCAATGGCTCATAGAATGCAAACATTTGTGCCTTTTAATGGTGATATCCTTTGAACCTCAACTAGTTTGATAATATCCTAGCTACTACCCTTCAAAGTCTTCCCTATTTTAAAAGAGAAAAATCTACCACACCTATGGAACATATATTTGACATATCCAATTTATGCTCAATATAAACATAACCTAAGAGAATGTAGCCATGATACTCTTGAAAACCTCCTTGAGGGGTAAATCACTTCAGTGGTATAAGGGTCTCACTCCTGCCTCTATAAATATATGGGATGAGTTTGGTGAGTGTCTATGTAAACATTTTAAGGATATAAGTAACCATGTCACCCTAGTATAACAACTCACCTCAATCAAGAGATCCCTCTAAGAATCCATGCTATATTTTAATTACAAGCTTCAAAAAACTTGGGATATGATTCATGTCATCATCAATGCCACCCCTAACTATGTATTAATATATTATATAAGGGCCTTAAATTCTAATGTATCTATGATGATATAGTCCATGGGGGGGCAAAATTACAAGAAGATTATGAGATATCCATAAGATCAAATAATTACCTAATCCAAGAAATCAAGATTACTCCTAGGACCCTCTTACCCTTATTTATAGAAATTTAACCTCCTTCCCCCACCATTGCTCCATTACCAACCCCAAAAAATCAAGATCAATATGATGGCAACCAAGTAGATAGGCTTGGTAAGATAGAGGGACTACTCAAATAAATTAATAGCCTTGTAAAGATAACACAATACATCTTATAGATCCTATCAAGCCCCTTACCAGGATCCATATCAATCTTTCCCATATAATAGGCCTCCTTATTAGCCTAACCAACAAGGCCAAGTATAGATTACATAGGCCAAACCTTACAATATATTCAACCCCAATTCTACCAATAGTTTAAGGGAATTGGTGCCAACTTATAATAACTATGCATAATAAGGCTAATGGTATACTCCAAGGGGGAAATTAGGTGATATTATAATTTCTTCAATTTGTGAAGGATGTTAGACATCCTATATGTAGTAGGGTACTACCTTTCAGACATATGACAACATGCCTCCTCTACAACATAAATAAGGTTCTAAAGTGCCTCATGGAGACATGCCTTTCATGACCCCAAATGAAGTTTCAAGTCAATAAGGAGGAAATGGAAGTAAGGCACCTACTGAATCCACTTTGGTTAATTTACAAGAAGGTGAGCACTTATTTAAGCATGTGGTAACAAATTAGGGGCATAATATACTCAAGATATTACAACCTACACAAGGGATAAAAGAATAATGGTTGAAGATAATTTGAGGTAGTCTAAGGCAACTCCAAAACATCCCCAAATAAGTCAAGAGGTTGACACTCAAGGTGTAGGCCATAAAACACCTCCAACATAATAGACATCATAAGGACATGGGGAGAAGCAGAAGAGTCCTTTCATTCCCTAAGTCACACAAGCTACAAATGATGTTCCTACCCCGAAAATGAAGCCAAGATCATTAACTCTCCCTCCAGAATTATAGTTTACATGAATAAGTCCAATGTTATCATTCCTATATGGGATGCTCTACTCTTTCCAAGGTATTAAAAACTCCTTCAACAAAATCTCTCCAAACTTTCAATCATGAACAAACAAGCAAATAAAGTGAGTGCAGTTTATGTTAATAATAATTAACCTAATGATACCCAAGCTCCTAAAGTAGTCAAGCCACCTAATTTATACTTATCAATTATAATAGGGGATTTAATTGTTCATAATTGCATGATAGATAGTGGTGCTTCACTTTAGTCAAGACAAAAGCCATATCCAATAAGTTAGAGCTCAATTTTGAACCTAATGAAAAGGGAGTTTTGTAATCAGATGGGCCTCCCACAAAGATTATAGGTGTTCTTAAGGACCTTAAGATTGTATTAGGTTATTGAACTAAATGTATCATCTCCCAAGATGTCATGGTAGTTGAGCTTCCTCCATATTTTGTCCTATGATTATCTATGGATTTCACTCAAACATTAGGGGGTATCTTTTTTTTGATTGGTCATATATGGTTTTTAGGACTAGGTGTTTCACTAAATTTTGAATCTATTTGATGTTTAAGGAGAAATAGAGATGAAGGGTAGGGATTAGAGATTATAAATAACCTAGATTGGTTGTGCACCATATCTAGATGATGTTGAGAACTCCTCTTTGGCTAGGGAGGACTACCTATGAATAAAAAAGAACTGCCACCAAAAATATTTGTTAGTAGATATATGAGTGGGCTGCTAAGATACACACTTGTTTCTAAAAGTGTCAAAATTCCTTAGGGATGATAGCCTAATTTTTGAAATAAAATTGGTAATGAATAAAAAAATGAAAGAGAGAGTAAGAGAGAGATTTCATACCATTCTTGTAGTCTGAGTGTAGCAGAGAGTGACACAGTGCAGGTAATGTGAGTTGTTGATGTTTTTGGAGGTTGTTTAGGTAGGCTGAGGGAGGTTAATAGAAATACATAGTAACTAACATTGGTTAGACTATCAATGTCGGTAAGGGGATATGGCTGATGTTGGTTATATGACCAATGCCAATTATGTGACCAATGTTGGTAGGGGTAGTAGGTTCTCAGGGGGTTTCAGGAGACTTTATGAGCTAGGAGGTGGATGTTGGTCAAGTTTATGAGGTTGGGAAGAGTCTTAAGGGAGTGTGTAATATTTAGGTGGGTCTAGAAAGAAGGTTGATATGTTTAGAGTAGAGAAAAATAGGCCCATAGGGAGAGTCAGGATGTTCATAAAATGATAAATAGTATAATATAAAGTAATTGTAAAATGAGTATTTAAAGGAATTACCAAAACATAGATATATACTTAGCTGATGAAATGGATGAACCATGGGTGCCAAATAGATGGCTCTAATGAGGCATGTTAAAGTAATAGGTAAATATAAAGATAAAAATGTACTGTTGGTTCAAAAAAATCCAAGCTCTGTGTAATATATCAATTCCTAATATGGATTGACTTGTGTAGAGTAATGGTAAGCCTGGATGTAGAGAGTTGAATGCTAAATCCTGTATGCAAATAATTGAGTTTTTTATTTCTACTGACCTAAAAACTAGATTGGAATTTGGCTTAAGTAATCAATGTCAATGATCCCATCGACATAAACTATGGGTTGACCAACATCGGTAGCATGAGAATAGGTAAAAGGGTTATGTTTAGCCTATTTTTTGTTCTTTCTCGTGCCAAGTGTGGTATCCATTAGGAAATGGTAGGAATGAAAGGTTAAGAAGGATGTAGTTAGTTAGGAATTTATTTTTGGGGTGAGAATAAGTCATGGGTAGTTAGGATTAGGGGACTAAGTCTTGAGGTGACTAAGAGGGTAAGAATTAGTCTTAGGATGAGGTGGCAAGGTAAGGTGCCATAAGTAGTTTTTAATTAACTTAATTAAATATTTTAAATTAATTAAATATGTGAGGGGTAAAAACATGGGTTAAGAAGGTTAAATTATTAAAAGGGGTTCAAAGGGGGGGGTTAAACATAAGGAGTTATGCACATGTGTAATGTAATTTTAGTGTCTACATTTGCCCTTTTTTGTCTTGTAATTTATACTGACAAGTTGCAAGACAAAAAATAGGAGTTGGATGCTCTAGGTATTAGATGAGGTATTCCCCCTAAAAATGTGAATTGATGGAGGAGAAAATGGAATCAAGTACCAATTTGATAAGGAGTTAATTGGGTGGGTGGATGTTGAGTGAGAACATGGTATCACTATTTACACGTATACTATGATGAGTTATAGTTAACAAAATCAAAAATAGGTAAAGGTGAGGAGGACTTAGATAGAAATAACCAAATCATAGCTTGTAAGTGATAGCTAATAAGGTTAAAATGATCAAAGTTATAGCTCTAATGGTCCATATGTTCTAGATATTTATGGTAGGAAGTGCTCTTGGTAAACACAAAAGGTTGTAGGTGATAGGACTGGCTTGGTCACGATCTAAAAAACTTGATATACATGCATGTGTATAATACCTAACATAAGAGGTCAAGACAAGCAATGCAAGGTTGGTTTAAAAGGGTCAATGGTTGAGGATATATTCATGATTTTTGGTTAAATTTATTATGGGTAGAGATTTAAGTGATCTCCAAGGTTAGTTATCATGGTTGGGGAGATATATGTGATCTTCAAATTGGTTGTCATGGTTAAGGAGATATACGTGATCTTCAAGTTGTCTGAGATGGAGGGTGTAGTATAAAAGGTTGTGGTTTGGGTTGAAAACTCTAATTTAAGGGTGCCAACATTAGTTATGTGGCTGATATTGATAGGAAATATTACTAACGTCGATGGCTTAGGTTAAGTCTATCGATATTAGTGGGTGACCAAACCAAAAAAAAAGGGGTTTGGTAATCCACTATAACTCATTTATAACATTTTATTGGAGAGAAAAAGAGCTCTGAGTGCTAGTGAGATAACAAAGCTAAGAAGGGACCCAATTGGAGGTGCACCACCATAAGGGCTAGCTATTCTAGCCTAGAGAAGATGGAGAGATGAGGTAAGATCCTCCATGAGTTGAATTTGAATTTAAGTTTATTAATTCATTATTTTAGGCTAAATTTAAAATTTGTGGGGAAAGAATGCTATTAGAGGGGTAGGAAATGGGGTGGGGTAGGTTTAGGTGAATTTGGGAGGGATTTTGGGGGTAGATTTTAGGGAAAAACTCAAAAGTGGGAGATGGGATGTTTGACCCTAGGGATAAATCAGTTATCAATTTTGGTAGGGTTAATTGATATCAACTAATATGGTGCTGATGTTGGTGGGGTCCACTGATATTAGCTAAAACCAAGCACTGATATCAATAAATAAGACTGATGTAGGTGATCTTGAAAAATTTAAAATAAGAGAAAAGGCCAATTTTGGATCCCTAATTGAATTAGTCAACTAGCCTAATAGCTAAAATAGCCTTAAAAGACCTCATGTCAACTGAGTGCTACCTACATATCCCAGTTGAGGGCCTCAAGCCAATGTAGTTCTCCCATAGAGAAGGGAAAAATATTTGAAGTATGGTTAAAAATTTGTTAAGGGAAATGGTTAGAAAAAGGTAGGTTGAAATAGGTCATGGGACCTAAGGCTTAGAAAGATAAGTCATAGGGTTGAGGGTTTAAGATATAGGACATGGGGCCTAGAGTTGTGATAAGCAGTTGGGCCTAGGGTGGAGAGATAGGTTGTGAGGCCTAGGGTTTAGGTGGGTGAACATGTTAGATAGTTAGGAGGGTATATGGTTGAGATAACCTCAAAAGACCCCATGGTTATTGAGTGGTACCTACATAGCCCAATTAAGGGCCTCAAGCCAATGTAGTTCTCCTATAGAGAAGGTAAAAAAGGGTGGAGGTTTATATTGGAAAGTATGTGACTTGAGGTTTGTGTGTATGGATGTAGGCTAGGTAGGAATTGATGTTATGAGATTGACTACTTACACTACAGATACAGATGAGGAGGGATGTCACCTTAGATGATTGGGAGCACATGGAAACCATAGAGTTAGGATTATGATGATATTATAGAGTTGCATGGGATGTTATTTTGATGATATCATTGATAGAGAGGTGGGATCAACCACCAACACCTTCCATTTTCCAACTAGAGAGTTGATAGTAACATAGGAGGATGTGTACAAGATTTTATGGGTACCACTCCAGGGTGAGGAGTTATTCTCTTATTCAAGAGAGAAGCATGATATTCACATGGTTACATTATTTTTAGAGCATGTTAGCAAGGCAACCTAACACTCAATGAGCTTTATATACGAGCCACTATATACTACTGATGTAGAGTAGCATCGGTTAAGAATCCTAATGATGATAGGGATTATAGTATATGCACTACCGAATGTAGATGGTGGGATATTTATTATTGCAATAATAGGTGTTATAACATAGATAGTTGAGCAATGGACTATATTTATATGGGGACCAGTTTTTCTAGCATAGTTATACAAAGAGTTATGGGGGTTGAGGCTACAATGATGGTACAATTTGTGTGTCAAGTATTTACTCCATTATTGGGCATATGAACACATCATGGTGACATGACCATTGGGGTTACCAACCATGATTGTAGTTGGTTTTAGGGTTCGTTTTAGATGGTAGAGAGATGGTATGGAACAAACACAAGTAGATAGCATAGTATGGGATATTAACTATTATAGGTGTATGATAGAGGGATTGATTACCATAGATATTATTTAGAGGCCCTAATTGACATACCCATCATTTAGAGGATAGGTAGAGTATCTTATCAATTTATAGAGCATGTTATGGGTTAGAGGGAGATGAGCTAGAGAGCCAAAGATGATACCAATGGCATGGGTGAGGAGATAATTTGGCTTGTTATAAGATATACCTCTTGCCTTTCCTCAATATAAGATGGATGATATAGAGTCACCCCTTACCTTACCCCAAGAGATAGATGGGCCAAATTTTGAGGAGTTACCAACAAGTTTGGGTGTGGTAGATCCTAAATGCATAAAAACTTATCTTACATGGTAGATAAGTTTGTATCCCATGGTTCAGGCTAGGAGGCCACCACTAGATTCATAAGGAGTGATGAGAGAGAGAGAGGTAGCTATATAGGCCTGAGATATAGTGGTATGGGCATATGATATAATAGTACAAGCTCAAGATGTGGTAGTGTAGGCCTAAGATGCAACACAAGCACATGTATTAGTCTTATAGGGGTAGGTTATGACATTGCAGGGCCAAGTCGAGGCATTACAGGGCTAGGTGAAGGCATTATAGGGATAGATTACTACACTAATAGTAGAGAGGGATAGTTTGAGAGCAATAAGATAGGCTACTCCTCCACCATAGGGACCAATACAGGGGCCTTTAGTAGGTGTGATGAGTCCACCATAGACTATATCTCTAATAAGGTACAACACTACTCTTGATGAGATTGCTTACTATGAGAGGGCCATCATCGAGTTCTTATAGATTTAGAGGTATTCTGAGTTTAGAGAGTAGGAGAGATTAGTGACACATGCCACAACTTCTAGCTTACATATATGTAGATATATGGAGAGTGGTGATGACACTGCTTCTTCATGACCATGACTATAGCCTCAAGGATTGTAAGTGCTAGATTTTATTATTGATATTATTATATATGTTGTATACACACCAGGCTACAAGCTGAAGATGAGAGATGTATATTTTGAGAGAGATGATACTGTTATGATACAATTATGTACATTCATGTTTAGCATATATATATATATATATATGCTAAACATGAATGTACATAATTGGATCATAACAGTATCATCTCTCTCAAAATATACATCTCTCTCTCTCTCTCTCTCCCTATATATATATATATATGAGATGTGTTATTTTAAGATGTGTTTATTTGATGGTGATGATGTTGATCTTATTATAATGATGTGGATGTTTATATTATGTTAATGTTATGTTAATGTTGAGCATGTTAGTTGAGTTAGACTAGCATTTCCCATATGTGTGATGGTATATGCATAGTTGATTTATTAGCTTCATATTAGCATTTTTCCATATTTGTGATGGTGTATGCTTAAAATGAATAGGGTGGTTATGTTATTTTATTTCATCATTTTTCCATATTTGTGATTATATATGCTTAAAATAAATGGAGTAGGTTTGATAGTTTTTCTATTTATTATTGTTTAGAGAAACTATAGTTGCACGTTGGGTATATTTATCATGAGCAATGGTTTGTTAGTTTTAGTATGGTTTAGAGTAGTTATGCTTGAGATGGATATGTATTAAACACATAACTCTAAGAATCAAGAATAATTGGTAGAAACACGAGATGGTGATTGAATCTTATCATGAGATTTGATCTCAGTAGATAAATCGACATGTGATTAGGAAATAAAGAGGCACGATGCTTGTGTATTAGCAAAGATAATAATATTAACATAAATAGCTTTAGGAATATGAGCCTCTTTCATGATTTACATCATTTGACCATTTTGTTTATTAGAGAAGCATCATACTCACCTTGTGTCAAGTGAGCTCAATGTCCCTTGAAAGAGTATGAGAAGAAAAGGGTAAAATGAGTGAGAGTGTTTGGGTAACATAACCTTCTTAGTGGGGATGGTATGCCCCTTCTGTGGGTGACCTGAGAGTTACTATAGGTAACTCCATGACTTAAAGTTTTTTTTGGGTGTAAGCTGATCAATGCAAGAAGCCTAAAATGGGCTTTTATTTGTGTTGAGATCACATGAAGTTAATCAATACGAGAAGTTTAAGTCATTTTTTCCCCTTGATAACAAAGATTGGCCTAGCCATCCTTCAAAGGAGTGGTCTAAGCTTTTTTTTTGAGTTTTAATAGCTATCCTTTAAGGGAGTAGTCTATCTATAGTATCAAAGATAAGTTACATAGTTGTCCTTCAAGGGAGTAGTCTACATTGGGAGTCATGACCTAAGAGATTATAACTTGTCTATATATCACATTTTTTTTAACTTTAGTCATGGATAAGGCTATAGAGGCTTAGGGGTTTTCCACTTTGAGGGAAAAAACATAGCACTTCATAGGTTAACTAAGTGTTTAGGAGTAAGGGTTAAGAGGAAGGGAGATGAATATAATAGGGTTACTTAAGGGATGAGCTCAAGTTAAACACAAGGTGAAGTTTCACTTGATTTAACAAAAGAATGGTTATAGGTGCAAATCATTTAAAGGCTTGAGTTCTGGATTTCCTTTGAGAGAAGACAAGTGATAAGTTCTTGGTCCATACTTATGAGTTATGCTATAGGGTCCAAGCCAATTAGGAACAAACTTACCCCATTTTCTTTTCTCCATGTTCATCACATGTTTGTTTTCCTTTAATATGAGATCTATAATATTGAAATATCTCTCCTAGAGATTTTTATTGTAAGCACATTTGATATGCTCTTGATAGATTTGAAGGTAGTTGAGGGCTATGAGATGGTGTTTATCAAGCAACTCAAGTTGAACCAAACATTCTTGGCAAAATTCATCGTTAGTAGGTCTTGTAAAGAGATGCGAAGAGAAGGAATTTGGACTTTGAGAGGAAAAATAACCTTCATCCCATAGACCAAAAAAAAGGTTTATCACCTATAGGGATTTGAATGCCAGTATGATAAGCCCATAAAGCAAAAGGAATGTGTGTGTGCCAATCCTTAGTAGTATCATTAACTACCTTCATGAGGATTTTGGTCAATGTTTTGTTAGAAGCTTCTACCTATCCATTTGTTTGTGGATAATATGGAAATGAGAAACTTAATTTGATTCCAAAAGAGTCATAAAGATTTTGGATAGTCTTATTTTTGAAAGATTTATTGTTATCTATTATAATTTTATGGGGGACACCAAAATTATAGATGATGTGATGGTTGATAAAGTCAACAATTTTTTTAGCCTTAATGGAGATGAGAGGAATGGCCTCGACCCACTTAGTGAAATATTCAATAGCAATAATGATAGAATGGTGATAGAGGGATGAATGAGGGTTAATCTCATTGATTAGATCTAAGCCCCATTGGGAGAAGGGCCAAAAGTATTTGATGAATTGTAATACATGGCTTGGAACGTAAAGGAGGTTAGCATGTTGCTGAAATTTGATGAAATACCAAACATAATCACTAAAGTAGTGATAGAGTGTTAGCCAATAATAGTTGAGTCAAAGGATATGCTTGGCAACCATGTGACCATTGAAATGTTCACCACAAATCCCATCATGGACTTCCTTAATGGTGAAGGGGGTATCATTACTTTGAAGTATCTAAGGAAGAGACCATCAAAACCTTACTTGTAGAGAAGTCCCCCTAACATAATGTAATGATCAATACATTTTATGAAGGTATGCCTCCCATTATTAGAGAGGTCAAAAGGGGTAATATAAAAGGAAAGGTAATATGTGAGTTGCTTGTACCATAATTCATGTGGGTTGTGTGTTACATTTTTGATAAAAATGATGTTAGTTGATACATAAGAGGGTAATGTTAAGTGATGCATAGTGAAAAAGATTTTTGAGGAAGAGGGTGAAAAGGGCATGTGTGAATCAAGTGAAGCCATTGTGTCAGCAAACTTGTTTATAGGTCAAGGAATAGTTTGCAAGAGCTAAGAGTTAAATGATCCCAATAGTGTATCCACACAGTGTTTATATCATTTAATTTTTTTTTTTGCATAGATAGGAACCATTAACCTAATTAACCACTAGCTGAGAGTCACCAAAAATAGTTATTGACTTGATACCTAAGAAAATAGTTGTTTGAAGCCCTAATATTAAAGCTTCATATTCATCCATATTGTTAATACATCCAAAATCTATTTTAAATGATAAAGGCATAGGTTTGCTATCAAGAGGGATGAGGATGACCCCTATACCCCCATTGTGATAACATTTAGACCCATCAAAGAACATCATCATTTGATAGGAGGTGTCATTGGTGGAGAGTGTTATGATGGATTCATTAGGGAATTCAAGGTTTGAAGGTTGGTTATCAGGTAAAGGGGTGGCAGCTAACTGGTCAGTGATCATTTGCCCTTTGATATTCTTTTGTTAAATAAACTATGAGTGAAATTCAATAAGGATCATGAAACACCAAGTTACATGTTGGTTTTGATATGGCTTGGAATGCATGTATTTGAGGGGATCAGTATGGGTGACAACATAGGTTTTGTGATTTAAGAGGTAATGGTGGAGCTTGGAGGCTGTAAAGACCAATTCAAGATAAAGCTTTTTGATAAGGGTATACCAAGTTTTATAATCAATAAGTGTACGGATTATGTAGTAACCCACTTTTTCTTGATGGTGATCATCCTAATGTGTAATCATAGCACCCAAATAATGGTCTATTGTAGAGATGTAAAGGTAGAAAGGTTGATTTTCCTTAGGTGTAATAAGAACTGATGGGGAAAGAAGATATCATTTGAGTATGCCAAAGGCTTCCTAGCAATCTGTATTCCAATGGAAGGAGACATATTTTTTGAGGAAATGGTGAAAGGGTTGGTAAAAATTATATAACTAAGAGATGAAGAAGCAAATTGACTAAATCTTGCCTTGTAGGCTACAGAGTTACTTGATATTAGTAGGCGGAGGCATCTCTAGTATTGCTTGAACCTTATCAGTGTCAACTTTAATACCACATAGAGAAATGATAAAGCCTAATAACTTACTAGAAAAGACACCAAAGATGCATTTCTTTGGGTTTAGTCAAATGTTATATTGGAGGATATGAGTGAATATGATTTTGAGAATTGTCAAGTGATCTTGGTGAATTTTAGACTTTTTGAGTAAGTCATCCATGTAGTCTTCCATAATTTTATGTAGGAGATCATGAAAGATGTAAGTCATGGTGTGTTGGTAGGTGGCACCAACATTCTTTAGAAAAAATGGAATGACCCAATAATAGAAAGTCACCCATGGGGTAATGAAAGTTGTCTTGTGTTGATCTTTAAGATAAACTAGGATTTAATTGTAATCTGAGAACCCATCCATAAGTGATAACATCTCATGGCCAGTTGTTAGATCAAAATTTTTGTTGATACTTGGCAAAGGGAGTTCATCTTTTGGATAAGCAAGGTTTAAGTAATGGTAGTCAGTGTAGATGTAGATTCCTCTGGTCACTTTTGTGATAGTAACAATATTGGAAACCCATTGTGGGTAGTCGATGGGTTGAATAAAGTTAACAGAAAGGATGTGCTATATATCTTCTTTGACAAGAAGAGAAATATGAGGGTGCATTTTTTGAAGCTTCTACTTAACAAGTTTATCATCTTATTTGGTGACAATGTTATGGGTGATGATAGAGGGGTTGATACTATTCATGTCATTATAATACCAAGTGAAGGATTTGCTATGGTCATTAAGAAATGTGGCATAATGAGCTTGCTCAGAAGAATCCAAAGACTAGCCAATTTTAAGGACATAGGATCATAATTGGGGTGCATATGAAGATTTTCATACTCTTGTGGAGTATGAAACATGTCAAGTGTCAATAAATGGTATTCTCTAAGTGAAAAACATTTGAAAGTTTCTTCCATAGGGTCTTTATCAAGAATTTATGTCACCAGTATCTGTGTAACCAAGATAGTGGAGCTTGTGGAAGCTTTAAAATTATCATGTGGAGAATATGATGTCTTTAATGGAATGAGAACATCATTAGGACTATAAGTCATGTTGCATGTTTTAAAAGGAGGGGGGTTGGTGGGAATAACATGCACTTGCCTATTGTGCTCAAAATTGACACAATGGTGTAAATTTGAGGGTACACATGCCATAATACGTATCCAAGGTCATCCAATTAGTATGTTGTATTATAAATCTCCTTATACAATATATAAGAGATTATGAATTTTTTGGGGACCCACATGGATATGTAAAATAATAGTTCCCACCATAGTAGCTGTGGTATCATTAAAGGAGTGAAGCACCACATCAGTTTGAGATATATAGTTATCGAGAAGGGCTAGCTATTTATAGGCATGAGTGGAGATAATATTAATAATAACTCCCTCATCTATCATAAATCTTTTGACATGAGTTTGATCAATATATGTGGTGATAAAAAGGGTAGAATCTTGATCTTCAGGGTGTTAAAGTGGATTTTTTTATTCACTAAAGGAAATCAAAGAGATGGTGTTAAGAGAGTTAACCAAAGTTGCAAGAGGTTGGGGATCATTAGGTTTTACCTAAACTACTTGCAAGGCACTAATCAAATCTTGATGGTGTTGGGGTGAGTTTTGGATTAACTCATGCAAGGACATTTTCATAGGGGTTTGGTGAAATTGTTTCACCATTGAGATTTGAATAACTTCTGAAGATGTTGGTTTTGGGAAAGCTAAGATGGAAATCTTGGGATTTGAAGGAGTGTCTTTGGAGAAGGGATGAGCCCAAAGGGCAATGAAATTTTCCTTGGAAGAAGTTTAGTTTTGGTGTTCAAGAAGAAATCTATGTTAAACTAGGTACATGGCTTGTTATAGGAGCTTGATCCATACACTTCACAGACCTAAATCCAAGCTAGACTATTTAGCCAAAATATACCTTCTACCTAGAGTTTATACTCTACCAGAGAGTAGAGTGGGTTATCCCCTTGGTGGTGAAATCTAAGTAAGATAGCTAGGTAGGGTAAGGTGATTCACCAGGTGATAAAATTTTGATGGGCCTTGTCTCAGGTGAGTTTAGATGTTTGTTTTTGTGAGTGTGATCTGGTTTTTTAACATAGGTGTACTATGATTCATTCATAATGCTTGTAATTAACTAGGTGAGCTAATATGTAGTAAGTAAACAATGAAGTGTAGTAAGTTTTAAACCCAAATTTGAAGTGTTTTGATTTGAATGAAAATAATAATGAAATAGGAAAAGAGAATGAATTTTAATATCCTAATGTGTATGAAAGAAAGAAATAAAGAAGATATTATTTTAACTTGTAATAAAAATGATAAGTTTATTTTAGAGGTAGAAGGAAGTGAAGAGTGGCAAGGAAGAAGAAATTTTAGTTTATTGCCTTTAAAAAGGAAAATGTTGAATATTTCAATTTGAGGGAAAAGAGAAGGATAAAGTGCAAGGAATTAAATTTTCACTAAAATGCACGTATATGAAAGCTTAAAACAAGTAATGACCCCAAGGAAAACTCTAGGGTCCCACCGGGCATGCCAGAAATGTTTCACTAACTTTTGAATCTATTTGATGTTTAAGGAGAAATAGAGATGAGGGTAGGGATTAGAGATTAGAGAGAACTTGGATTGGTTGCACACTGTATCGAGATGATGTTAAGAAATCCTCTTTGGCTAGGGAGGACTACCTATGAATAATAAAGCACTACCACCAAAAATATTTGTTAGCAGATATATGAGTGGGCTACCAAGCTACACACTTGTTCCTAGAAGTGTCAAACTTCCTTAGGGATGATAGTCCAATTTTTGAAACAAAATTGGTAATGAATAAAAAAATTAAAGAGAGAGTAAGAGAGAGATATTCATGCTATTCTTATAGTCCTAGTGCAACAAAAAGTGACACAGTGTAGGTAATGTGAGTTATTAATGTTTTTGGAGGTTATTTGGGTAGGCTCAGGGAGGTTAGTGAAATATGTCATCACTAACGTCAGTTAGGCTACCGATGTCAGTAAGGGGATATGGATGATATCAATTATATGACTGATGTCATTTATGTGACTGATGTTGGTAGGGGTAGTAGGTTCTCAGGGGGTTGTAGGAGATTTTTTTGAGCTGGGAGGTAGATGTTAGTCAGGTTTATGAGGTTGGGAAGAGTCATAAAGGAGTGTCTAAACAGAAGGTTGGTATGTTTGGAGTAGAGGAAAATAGGCCTATAGGGAGAGTTGGGATGTTCATAAAATGATAAATAGTATAATGTAAAGTAATTATAAAATGACTATTTAAAGGAATTACCAAAACTCAGAGATATACTTAGCTGATGAAATGGATGAACTATGGGTGCCAGATAGATGGCTCTGATGAGGTGTGTTGAAGCAATATGTGAATAAAAAGACAAGCATGTGCTATCAATTTAGAAGAATCTAAGCTCTATGTAGTATATCAATTCCTAATCTAAACTGACTTGTACAAAGTAACGGTAAGCTTAGATGTACAAAGTTTAATGCTAAATCCTATATGCAAATAATCGAGTTATTTTTATTTTTTTGACCTAAAACTAGAATGGAATTTGGCTTAAGTAACCAACATCAGTGATCCCACCAATGTCAACCATGGGTTTATCGATGTTGGTAGTGTGAGAATAGGTAAAAGGGCTATTTTTATCCTATTTTCTATTCTTTCTCATGCAAGTGTGGTATCCATTAGGAAATGGTAGGAATGAAAGGTTAAGAAGGATGTATTTAGTTAAGAATTTATTTTTGGGGTGAGAACAAGTCATGGGTAGTTAGGATTAGGCGAATAAGTCTTGAGGTGACTTAGAGGGTAAGAATTAGTCTTAGGATGAGGTGGGTAGGTAAGGTGGAATAAGTATTTTTTAATCAACTTAAATAAATATTTTAAATTAATTAATTTTGTAAGGGGTAAAATCATGGGTTAGGAAGGTTAATTATTAAAAAGGGATCAAAGGGGTGGTTTGACACAAGGAGTTATCCACATGTGTAACATAATTTTGGTGTCTACACTAGGTATGGGATAAATCTTACCATTAGGCATAAACCTATTTTTAGGTTCCAATTACAACCCTACATGCCCAACCTATCTAGTGTAAACTACACTATCCTAGATGAAGATAACATATCAGTGATCAAGAGCCCAAAGAACCACTTGAAGGCATATCATATCTACTCCTTGATGAATGGGTAACTGATAACCATGGTTTTGACCCCTATAACCATATTGAGGAGGCAGACCTAGGTGTGTACTTTATGCATGAAGGAGTTATTGTACCTAGTTGTACAAGCCCAAGTCAAGAGCATAAAGGTATATGAACTTTATTTTTTGATGGATCAAGGTCAAAAAATGGGATTGGGGTAGGAGTGATGCTTGTATCCCCTTCTAACTAGACTTAGTATTCTACCTTAGTGTTCTAATTTAATTTTACTTCAAACACTATAGAATATGAATCCCTTATCCATGGGATACAATGGGCAAGGAGAAGATGAATCAAGCTCTTACAAGTGAAAGGATATATTGAACTAGTGGTGTAATAGGTGAGAGGTGTTAGTGCAGTAAAAAATCCTCTTTTGAAGGCCTATAAGCATCAATTTTGGGATATCTTATAAGAATTATTATCCTTTGATATTTTTTCTATACGTAGGGAGTCAAATCATCATGAAAACAAACTAGATACCATTGGTGCATAATATGAAATTGGTGATGGTGTCAAAGGCACTCAAGGGAAGTCATAAATCAAGGTTATGTGTATGCCATAAATACCTAATAATGAGTTAAGTTGGTAAGTTTTTGATAGTGATAGTTAGATTGCTTGCTTTCTCTAACATGAGGCAAAATCTATCATAAGAACCAAGGTAGATTGTAGAATTAGTTTGGCGACTAGATTATAAAAATTAAGGAATAAAAAAATTACCAAAATATTAGTGACATTGGAGAGTATCTTAAATGGAGATGATCAGTTGAGGAAGGACAAGGTGAAGATCTCAACCAAAGAGGAACACTATGAAAAGGTAACTATTTTCAAAGATAAATTAATTAAGTTTGGAAAAGTGAGTACCAAGGAAGAGAGATATACCTTAATATACTTGTGTTAGGAGTTTAAAAATGTATTTACATGGGAGTACTATGATATAAAAGGTTTTGACCCCAAGTTATCCCAACACACCATAGAGTTGGAGGATAATGCAAAATCGGTGCGACAAAAACAAAGACCAATCAACCCTAAAGTTGAAGAACTCATGAGAAGGGAGTTGACACAATTAATTGAATATAAGATTAGATTACCTATTAAGCATTATTCATGGGTGGAAAAACTTGTGCTTGTGAGGAAGAAAAATGGGAAGATATGCCTATGTGTTGATTTTAGAGACCTTAACAAGGTGTATTTGAGAGATCATTATCCACTACCATCCATGAATCAGATCCTTCAAAATTTTTTAGGATCTCAGAGGTTCTCTTTAATTTATGGATACTCTAGATATAATTAGATATTGGTGAGGGATGAATATAGACACAAGACTACCTTCACAACAAAGTGGGGCACCTATGCATACATGAAGATGCCCTTTGGACTATCCAATAAAGGGGAAACTTTATAAAGGTATATGGATGTTGCCTTTCAAGGGCTCATTAATTATATGGTGTCCATATAACTTGATGACATCACTATGTTTTTATAGTATCTTGAAGATCACATGGCATACTTGAGGTTAGTTTTTGATAGGTGTAGTCAGTATGGGGTCTCTTTTAACCCCAAGAAGTGCATATTTGTAGTCTATGAGGGTAGACTATTAGGACACATTATGTCAAAGGATGAAATATCTACTAAACCTAATAAGATTAAATCTATCCTATCCTTACCCCTACCCAAGCAAAATAAAGGTTTATAGAGCTTCTTGGGAAATATTAACTTCATAAGGAGGTTCATTCTAGGATTTGTAGAGTTAGTGAAGACACTTAATCATATGATTAAAAATCACAAGAAGTTCACATGGAACAAGGAAGGTAAAATAAGATTTGAGGTCATCAAGTAAGTAATCTCTCAATATCCCACCCTCTTCAACCCTAACTTTAGAAAAGACTTTTCAATGTAAGCATTCTCCACAACTGATGCCATTTTTGCTATGCTCGTGTACTAGAATTATGAAAGACTAGAACAACCAATTGATTTATTTTGTCAAGAATTAGAAGGATATGAAGGAAGATAAAAATTTGTTGAAAATAATGTCCTTGAGGTTATGAGAGGGTTTAAATTTTTTAGACACATGGTGTTTAACAAAAAAGTCATAGTGATGGTAGTGCACCCAAGAAAAAAGGAGTTCATACTTAATAGAGATTTAAGTGAGAAGAGAGATGGATGGGTGATATAATTTATGGAGTATATCATTATAGTGAGAGTTTATAAACTGATCAAAGGTAGAGGGATATATGAACATATTTTAGCAGAGGTTATGAAAGAAAAAGACATGGTGTTGGAAGTCCCTGACAGTCAACAAGAAGCTACAAACATAACCCCTCTCAGCTGGACCAATGATGTGGTCAAGTTTATCCAAATATACCAATGTCCTATGGGATTAGATAAGACAAAAAGAATACACTTTAGTCTATATACCATACCTTACATCTTGGTGTATGGATTACTTTTCAAGAAGTATGTAGGAGGTATGATTTTAAGTTATGTTGAATTAAGTTATATTGATAGGTTGCTAGAGCAGTTTCATGATGGGACTGTAGGTGGGCACTTTTTTCCAAGACCATAGCCTCAAAGATCATTATATTAGGCTAATTTTATCCCACCTTATTTATATTTTCACATGTTTGGGTCATAAAATTTTCTAAGTATACCATTTTCATTAATAAACAAAGGTTAACTACCTTACCCTTGTAACCCATCCAAGTTGAGCATCCAGTCATGCAATAAGGATTAGACTTCATAAGAATGATCCATCAACCTTATAGTGTTTGTCATAAGTTCATGTTGATAGCCATTGACTACTTCATAAGGTGGTTGGAGGAAGCTATACTTAAAGAAGCCAATGAGAACTAAGTATTAGAGTTATATGATAGTCTTATGACTAGGTTTGGTGTACCTTAAAAAATCATATTAGATAATGCCCTAGCATTTATTAGTGCTAAATTACATGAGTGTGACCTTAGCCATGGAATTTACCTCAAGGATTTCTCTAACTATTACCCATATGGCAATGTGTTAGAAGAATCCATAAAAAAACTTGATAAGGATCATTTAGAGGACCATGGAGGACAATCAAAGCGAATGCCATAAAAAGTTGAATACTCCCTTATGGGAAAATAAAGTCACACCTGAGAGGTCTACTGGGAACTCCACTTACCTCTTTGTTTATGGTAGAGACGCAAGACTACCTATTTCCCTTGAACTACCAGCCTTAGATCTTGCTCACCAATTTGAGCTCTTGGAAGATGATGTAATGCAAGTGATAATGAATGAGATAAGAGAGTTATAAGAAACAAAGGATAGTGTTATTCATACCATGTTATATATTTAACACCAAGTTAATAAGTCATTTGATAAAAGAGATTCATCTAGGACCTTTCAATAAGGAGATATAATGCTCAAAAGGGATGAAAACCATGCCAAGCTAGGGAAACACTCCAAGTTTTATAGACTTTAGAGTGGGCCTTATATCATCACCAAATACAAGGAAATAAATGATTTCTAACTATCTAAATTAAATTGTGAGGAAATCCCCATCCCTATCAATGTGATTTTCCTCAAGTTCTTCTATTAGTCTTCATCATGTTCCTCTTGTACATAATAGTTAGTGTTTGTCTCTTTCCTTCAAATGCTTAGTTGTTTGTTACTTTGTCTTATTATTTTCTATGGTGCATGTGATTTCCTTTCTTGTATCTTCCTTTTTGTCTTATTTTTTCTCATTGAGTCTCAAAGTCTGTAAGGTACTGAGTAGAGTCTATGTGTAGTGAAAGATCTATTTTCTAGTCATCAAGAACAAGTCTAAGAGTTATGAGTTCCTTTAACCAAAATTCTAGTCAAGCTATCTCAGTCAATATAAATTTTTACCACTTTATATAGTTTGACCTATAAATAGGTCAACTTCAAGTCCTTGAGTCTTGATCCAAGATCATTAGTCCTCATGGTTGTTATTCATCTTATGAGTTTGGGTTTTTGAAATAGTTCACTATCTTGTCATGATATAACATTGATTGATCACCCTCCATACCTATTTTTCAACTTGATTCAAGTGTTTCATTGTGTTTAAACATTCATCAAGGTCCTTATTTAGTTTTATGAGCTTTAATAGTCAAAGGTGCCATGGTGGAGGTGAGCTAAGAAGACAACCTAGTGAAGGATCATGAAACATCTCTGATTTAACAAATCATATAAGGTATGATCCATTTTCAAGTTTGTGAAGACATAATTAAGTTTATTAAGGTCCAATTAAGGTCTTTAATAGGTCACAAATGTCTATTCATACAAATTAACATGATATTCATTTCATATGTCTTTTAAGGTTACCAGTGTGTGCTAAAATCAATATTTTTTACCATGTTGAGACCTAATTTGACCTTAATGGGACACTAAGCCACATAAAACACCTTAAATATACCTAATAATATTCATTATACCACCACTAAGGCAATTCATACACCATTTAACCCATTCTCACTAAAGTCAATGCTTAATTACCTTTATTGGGCCCCCAACATGCCAATTTATGACTTTTCAATTTCCCCAATTTATACTAGGGGCCTCAAAACATCACATGGATCCTAATTTCCCTCCATTATACTTGATAATGATGAATTTTGGTTTGAAACAAGATAAAATGTAGGGATATTTCAGGTTTTAGAGGTTTTTGGAGTGGTATGGATTCGTATAGTATGGATTGACTCAGGTGGAGTAAAGGATTTATAGGGGGAAGTTAGTAATATAAATTAAAGGATAAATCAAAGTTTTTCATTCCTTGGAGAGCTCAAAATCAACCTACCTTCCCCTTTATCTCATTGGTAGGCTCAAATAGAACTATAGGTTTGTGCTCAGATTGTATGAAAGATAGAGAATGAAGGCCCAAGATCTTATCTAAGGGAAGTGCACTTAGTCAGATTTCATCCATGATATTTTATTTTTGGATTGGTCATGAAAAATCTATAAACATTCCTTAATAACTTAAGGGATATGAACACCATCCTTGTCTACACAGGCTAGGTAAAACAAAATGGTTTTCATGGGTTTCTAGATTGATTGGTCAAACAAATGATGGATCTTATTTCCTTAGGAATTGAAGAAACATATTATGATATTTTTAGTGTTTGGATCACATGTTCAAGCTTATGAAACCAAAAAATATCTAAACAAGCATAATATATAGCCTACAGGTAGATTTAGGTAGTGAATAGAGTGTTGAGTGCTCTCATCAGAAGCAAATGATAGTGTTGGAAGATTGATGGAGTATATCAAGTTTCCCCACACCTATTTACTCAAGTTTGAGGTCCATTAGTTTATTATTAATCTTAGGGTGTCTTCAATAAAGGGGTTGATACATATATAAGGGTCACTGTCTAGTAGCATTGTAGGTTGCTCAATGTTACCCTTAGAGCCTTTAAACATAGTCAAAAGTTTAAAATGGAGTGTTGAGGTGATAATAGGTCATCATGATATCCTTGTGAATAGGGATATTAACCCCCATGATAGCCTCAATAGTCATAGAAACCACCCTTCTTACCTCCAAATCTCACTCAATTTTTCAAATTTTAAGGTTTATAAAAGATTCTTAGGTTTCACTCTTTGACTGTATGTGACCTTTTTCTACCTCTAAAGTGCTATGTTTTCATTGGTATGTGTACTAAGGTCTTGGAGATGCCTATGGGTTATCTTGGAATGGTTCTCATAGTTCATTTCATTTCATTTTTATACCCTTTCCACTTCATGTTATTTTCACTACCATTTACACTATGTTTTAACCCTGTTATTCATGTTCGAACCCCACATCACTCCATAATCATCATCCTCCACCCATCCATCCTTCATTATAAGTTTGGACCATGTGAATAGACCTAGAAACCCATTTTAATCATAAATAACCATGAGATCATGGAAGGTTAGATATATGTATAGCATATACCCTATTGGAAAAACTAATAACTATTTATAACCACCCATTTTGAGCCTACAATATAAGAGTCTACAAGAACATTTTGTGTGAGCCACTCATGGGCATAGAAAATGGTATGATTAGGAGAGTGAATACCTATAAAAGATGAAGGAAAATGTGAAATAATTAACTATAGGTTTTAAATGTATCAAAACACTCTACTCCTTTAGAAGCTCATCTCACAGACTGATGTACATAGTTAACTATGTGAGTGAATGCCTACAACATGACTAATGCATATGGAGAACCACATCATGATTATGGTAAGAGGTAAAACTAATATGAATAAGACTAGGGTTCACAATAATGAAGAGTAAAAATATAATAATCACCACATATAATAAGGAAAATAAACATCAGACCTCTAACTTGAGGACAAATAGGCCTTCATAGGCATGAAACCTAAGCTTGAGAATGGGAATGGTATGCAAAGGAAGAAATGTTGGTAATGGATATTTAAGGGTGTATATAACCATAAAAAAACATTATTTATATTTTACCATCATGTTCATCTTAGGAAACAAGGGGGAAAATTCTTCTCAGAACCCTCATGATAATAACCGCTCAGAGTTGTAGGTAGCCTACAGCCAGTCTAGGCAAAATGATTATTTGAGGACTTTATAGGCATGACCAGACTTTAAAACTTAATAAAAATTGTTATTATGAGTGTTTAAGGGAATAAATGATTTAATTTAGGTTATAAAAATATTGGGTATACCCATTGTTTTGTCTTACACCAAGCCTAGTTTGTGATAGTCAAATTCTAGGGCTAAAGAGTGAATAGCTTACATGCAAGTTAGAGTCCACATATGGTTTTTAAATAGTGAAAGATAATAGTGAAGGTATCCATACATACTCTAAGGTAATAAACATCTTATTTTTTATTTATATTCCCTTGAGGGTAGGCTAAGGCATAAAGACCTCAAGCTTGATCATACACCCTACTACCATATTGAATTATATCCAAATCCTTCTGACAAGGGTGATAAAAAAGAGGGATGTGGAAGGGTGTGTCAAGACCTGATAAGATGGTTTCAAGTATATAAAAACAAGAAAAAGGCCTAAATATTTTAAAAACCTTGCTCAATCCATTCAACCCCAACACAACCAACTGG
Organism: Torreya grandis; assembly: GCA_037957365.1. NCBI lineage: Eukaryota > Viridiplantae > Streptophyta > Pinopsida > Cupressales > Taxaceae > Torreya > Torreya grandis. The sequence goes on from JARHVA010000624.1 coordinate 4,189,146, forward strand.
AAGTCTAGCTTCAAGTGTTCATACACTTCACCACAAAGAGGCTTAAGCCCATATTTTTTGGGGAAGTTTAAGTCCCCCTATGGACTGAAAATCCATAAATATTGGTAGGAATTGAGGGGAAATTTTTTATGAATGATCCTTAAGAAAATAATCTATCAAAATTGGCTAATAGACAACCTAATTACCACCTTCTAATGCTCCTCTCTTTACACACCCCTTACATGGGACCCTAAGATAGTCATGGAAGATGAAGAGGTCAATACACTATAAGTTCATAGAAATTGGTTCTAGTTTGGACTTTTGTATGATATGAACCATTTTTAAGATGGTGGATGTCATAAATCCTAATAAAACCCCAAAAATGACTCGATGGTGGATGCTTGATCCAAAACACACCTAGATGAGGTTGTCTAACCCTAAAATGATCTTTAAGGTCTCCTCAAATCTTTTGAGCATCGTAATGACTCACTAGTTGGCATGTATAGGAGTTAGAATATACAAAACATTCCTAAAAATACTAGTATGAGACTAAGTATAGAAAATGACAAGTGTTTATGTGTATTAATGGGTTAAAGATGGAAAATAGATCTTAAAGTTTCTAAATAAGACATCTAGAAATCATCTACAGTGACCTCCATGATTGGTCCTACAAGCATATAGGTAAAGGTTGAGATTTATGGTTATGTGCATTTGAAAGAAGAAAAATGGCCTAATCAAGCCAATTTTGACATTCCATGAGACCTATATAATGATATTTGGGATGAAAATGTGGTATAAATGCCTCACAATACCTAGGTTGAGATTGAAGCTTAGGATTCATGTTTGTGGGTAGACTAGTCAAACACCCTCATTGGAGTAGTGTCATAAGAAGGTGGAATAGAGAATAATTTGGAAATAAAGGATGCCTTATAACTTCTATGAAGGGAACATCATGATTTTTTAGTACCCTTGGGTCACTTTGATTTTAGAAGAGTTCTCACAGTGAGTCATTATAACTTGAAAATAACCTAATACTCCTCAAGAGGCATGTTTCTCACCCGAGGAACATTTTAAAATTCTCATAAATATATGGATGATTTTCATGGGGAGGAAAGAACTTAAAAAAAGGTTAAGGGGTCTATTGACACTCACCTAATTTAACTGGTTTAGAGATTTAGGCCTTGATCCCTATGAATCATCACTAAGACTCTCAAGCACTCTTAAACCCTAATAGGGACTCAAATAGGAAGATTTGGTGAGAAATGCATCCAAAAACTTAGGAAATACTTTACCAACACCTAAATCACATTAAAAACTTATAGGATCCCATGACCTTGGTACCTAATTGTATGGAGGTTGTATGACCACCTCTATAAAATGAAAACTTGAAATGTTTTGAGTAGAAAATGGGATACGGGACCTAATGAAGAGTTATAAACTATGGGAAAGGTCAGTTAAATATTTTTTTCACCCTTAAAAAATTATAATTACTCATGAATATTCTTATAAGTGTCTCTATTATCTTCTCCTAAATAACTAGTCTATGGAGCTTGTCTAAGTGGCCTAGTCCTACAAGGCAAATGTGTTTGCAAATGGAGGATGCTTGAAGGGTCTAAATTATAATGAAAAGGATTGATATAAGAATAATATAAGTCTTATAAGATGATTTTATAATTTGGTTCAACTGTCCAAGTCATTCAAACATTAAATATGAATAAAGGTGGAGAGCTTGCAAATGAGGCCTATGCGATCAAAAAGTAGAGGATCTTAGTGGGCATAGAATGACATGAGGAGGTTAATGATCCACATTTTTACCTTTGTAATTTTTAACTATAAATTTAGGAAATTAGGTTCCATATTAGAGACCATTATGAAAAAATGGATATAGTTTCAATATCAAGTTCACATGCACATTGAAGAGGAGGTTGCTCAATGCCTCTTGAAGGCCTATTCACACCTCATGTGCACATAAAAACTATTTTTGGATGGAATAATTGGATATTTTGGGAATGGTAATGCTATGCATGAAGTTAAATAAGGAATTTATATCCTCTAAACCTCATCTCAATGCCAAAAAAAAGTCAATAAAGGACATCAACGCATGAGAGGAGTGACTATGACTATTGTAACTACCATGTGCCACCTTGGTATCATCCATGGCCTCTCCTACACCTTAATTATTCTCTTCTCTCTCATAAAAATTATATATAATCAGGAATTAAGCTCTTATTTTCTCATCCCTCTATTGGGTGTTTCAAAGCTCTACCAAAATTGTACCTTGTGCCTTTGAATCAATAGAGAATAGTTATAGATTTCTTGTTTGAATGTTAGTATGCCTTGTGAGAGTTTATTTTTAGAATATATTAGTTCCATTATCTTTTTTATGTCCTTTCATGTACCTAATTTCATGTTATTAGTTTATGCAGGTTGTGTGAAGTATTGATAGTCAGGATTGTTCTTGGAGTGTTGATAGGCAAATAGTGTCTTCTAAAAACCTAGGTTCTTAAGCCTTAAAGTTTTAGAAATTCCAATTGATATTAAAATTAAACATTCATGGTTATAACTTCATTAAGAGGTTTGATCAATTGTTGGTTCCATCAGGTTCACTAGTGTGTTTAAGGGACAAATCAAGAGAGGATCTTCAAGTGTTGGTACATCACCACTTGTAGATTTAATTTATTAATTCTCTTTTCCATTTTCATCCCAATAATATTAGGTATTTATAGAGAGATAGAGTTCAAGTGATAAATTAAGGGAGTTATCCCCATCAAAACTAGAGGTTTGACCTATATTGAAGGTATCCCATATCTTATAAGTTAATCAAATATTAGTACAAGTTTGAAGAGGGTTTGAACAGTATAAATCAAAGAGGGTGAAACTTAGGTAGAAAATAGTCCCCATACTAAAAACTACTTGAATTATTTGTTAGTTTAGGCCTTCAACTTAGATAAATAATGCCTAAGAATGAAAACCCCTCTCTAATGGCCTAGTTAAGAACCAAAGTGAAATTTATTGAACTTAAAAATGTATACATAGGATTCATGGAGACATAATATTATATGGAAAGTTGAAGCGGATTTTTTACTTCAAATTTGTAGAATTGGTTTAGGAATTTAGGGCTCAGGGTTTATGAACAATCTTTAAGAATCAAAACCATTTTAAACCTTCCTAAAACCCTAGTAAGAACTTGATGTGGAAGATTGCTCTCTAGAATACATTATATGACTTGGTTTGATCCTTTAACCTCCTCAAAATTATTATAAACTCTAATTAGATCCTCACCATGTACATTATCTATACTTGTAACTATATAGATTGCATTAAATGCCCTATTTTTAAAGGATTTTTGGTGTTTTGTAGGATTTTAAATAGATGAATAGATGAAAAGTATTGAGAGAGATTATTTTGGATGTATTATACCTATACAAGTCAAAAAATCCATACAATCCACCCTAAAAATTCTTAAACAAGTTTGATTTTTGAAGGCAATCCAAAATAGGCTTGAGGAAGGGCTAGTTTTTAGCCATTTATTGGTTTGCCCACCTACACAAGGTTCTATAAGACCAAAATTATTTTGAAGGATATTTATGGGATGGGGAAAGTGAATCAAAAAATTCCTATATGTTTCAAATGTGTGGGATGTCATTTGAGTAAAAACTCAATTTGTAGGCAATGAGGCCTAATTAGGTCTAATTAGAGAAAGAAAATGAGTTAAAATGTGTACTTACACTTAGAGTTATATACTAAAACATGGAATGGTGATGTAAAGGGATACTAGGTCCTTAAATATGTGCTGACTTGTCCATTAAAATACATACATTCTTCTTCACAAGGAGGTTTACCTATTTTGAGGGCTATAAGGAATTGAAAGAAAAGTAAGGTAAAAGAGAAAAATAACATATTGTTGACTATTTTATGGCTCCAAGTGTATTTTTTGAGGTATTAAATTATTTTTATAGGCCATATATGGATTGAGTTGACTTTTTGGAAGCAAAACCAAATTTTCACCTTTTTATGTCATGATGGAGAAGGAGTTCAAGTGTTCAAATCATCAAATCAATGCATAAAAGTTATTCAATGAGATTTTCGAGGTTTATTCTCAGCTCTATGACATTTAAAGGATTAAAAAACTTAGAGTTTAGTTTCAAGAAACATTCAAATGGTGGAAAGAGTTATCAACTACCTTAAAGAGACCTTTTCCTCTCCTACGCTAAGTCAAGTTGAAAAGGTCAAGCAAGTACTAGGATCCTTATAACAACCCAGGTAAGATAGAGAGACATCATAAATGGATGAGGATAAGTATTAAATGGATTAATTGATGAGTACTTGAAGACCTATTTTTAAGGAGTAATATTTATTCATCAAGGAAGACATGTAACCAAGCATATAAGGTATGCAAGCAAAGATATACGAAATGGTACGGGCCAAAGTCCAAAAAATGAATGCCCAATACTTCTTAAAGCCTTAAAAAAAATTAAAAATATAAATCTTACACCATTATTGATAAAATAAGAAATAAATAAACTAGGAAGTGTTATGTTGAATTTGGAGGAAGACTAGGTGGATAATTCATCCCTAAGTTTTTGGATTTTGTACTTGGCTCTATAAACTAAATAAGAATGAATTATTGCATCCTCAATGATTGTGACTAGTGTATACTTATGGTTTGTATATGAATGTAAGTGATATTTAATGATTCCTCAATTTTTCTCTCTCTTATTTACCTATTTTTAGGTGTTAGTTCATTATTATAGGTTACATAGTGTGATTGAATAGCTCTATATGTTTGGCAAGTGTAATATTTATTTAGTGTCCTTGAGAGACCTATTGATCTACTATCATAGATCATGCATCCAGCTATTTACCTATATGTGAAATTTTTTGGAGACTCTTCATTTGAGACGTGAAATCAGGTTAATATTTTAATTCAACCTTCTTAGTGCATGTTGGGTAAGTGAAGGAGACATTTTGGTGTATCACCTTAGTTAGATATGTTTTATTTTAGTTTATATTCCTTCCTTTTTCATTGAAAATTGGTACTATAGTATAGAGATCTTAAATAATACATAAATGGGATATATACATTATAATATAGAGATTTAATCCACCTATTAGGCTGCCCATAACATAATATTGTCTTTATGTTACTTCAAACTGTGAAGGCTTGAAAAAACCTTCATAAGGGTGCATGCTTGAGTAGATAAGAGTTTTTAGCTCACTTGGTGGGACAAAGGTCCAAATAACTGGAAGTATTTTTGGTGGTGTGTTGATATTTCTACATATCAACCTTTGGAGGCATTCAAAACATCAATGGCATCTACAAGTTTTATCAGCGGGTTCTAGTAGCCTACACATGGATTCAAGTAAGTTGTGTTATAGTTTCACTATCTTGATGAAGTTTGATGTCTAGGTATGAAGAGAATTTTCATGATATACTTTCTTACCATCCCTATAATGAGTCATACCATATTTTTCATTATCCTTATCATCCTTACCATGAGTCTTATCAGTCCTATGATCAATCTTAGTAGTAGTATGATGGTTTATACCATTTTTATAGTGCTCCTTATCAGCCCTCATATGATTTTAATTGTATACATCAACAATCTTACCTATACTTAAGTTAGTCATATTAACCTCCTCCTCCTCCATCTCCAACTCAAAATTATGTTTCCCCTACCATATCATTACTATCATTCAAGCTAAATATGCTAAAATCTGAAGGGGTGATGAGAACATGGGATAGATAATTAGATGTTATTCATTTTCACATCATAAAGAAGATAAGGAATTTATTGAAAATGTTATTAGATAAATTATTAGTATTTGGATAAGAAAATTAGTATGTTATAAATGATGATTTGTATGAAATGAGAACCTTAATACAATAATGGGTGGAAATATTAATGAGGTGGGAGAATCAAGCGATCAAATATAAATAACCTCAACCATCATCTCCAACCCTTGGTCAACCTTATATTTTTCTAAGTTTCCTTCAATATAAACCTACCATTCCTCAATAAACCAAGTTAACTTCATCTTGGAGGCCTTATTGGACTATGATTATTGGTTACACCATGCCAAATTTGGAAGATGAATCTCCTCCCATAACTCTTCAAGAGACCTCTTGTATCCCATATCATCCTTTTTATGTTCCTTTTCCTCATTAAGTCATTGATTATAATCAAATAAATAATCCAAGAGAGATAATTTAATCTCCAAAATAACCTACTAGTTTTAAAGTCCCAACTTGGAAAGAAGTAGTTAAGTCTTGTGATAAACAAGAGGAATAATGCCTAGATAAGAGAATTTAAGCCTTGGAGTTTGAAACCAAAGAATATATTATACCTATTCAATCCATATTTATCCATTCTCAATAAAATATATCTATTCCCTTAGGGAAATTAGTTTAAGAAAACATCCAAATGAAAGGAGTGGTTATTTAAGAGGCTAAAGCTCAAGTTACTTCTAAAATTGATAGAGTGAATCATGAGGGTGAGGAATAAAATAAATTATATTTAGCTGAAATCAATTTAATTTATCTCCAAAAATTAATAGAAGAGTATTCCATTCCAAAATATTCAAGTTTTATGAGTACTCATTTCATTCCCAAGAAAACTCATGAGAAAATTAATTGCCCTGCCACCATCTCCCTTCTTGAAGAGGATCTTGTTTTAGAGAGGATAGAGGAAGAAGTTGTAGGTGAAAGAGAGTTTTAAGGAGAGTGTGATGAAGATGATTAAAGTGTGCACGAGGGGGAAATTTTGATTGGTACTCCCCTTGCTGAGAGGAAAGGCAATTTAACTTTTAGACATGATGATGAAGTTGTAGCAGAAGGTATGGGAGATGTTGACTTGTTTCAAGAGTTTCCATTTTGTGTGATTAAAGAACATGACAAAGAGGTCATATATGATTAGGAGGATATATTATTAGACCCTCTTGATGAGTTTGAATATCTTGATATTGTATAACTTTTATTGGATACCCATTATAGTACTTCAAAAGTGCAAGAGAAAGATAATCTTGATGAATAAGTACTACTTGATCTTGTAGTAGCTCTAATATAGGTTCTTGATATAGTTGAAATTGTTTATCAATATGATGATCATCAATAGGATTAAATTGAATATGTTATATATTAATTATATTTATGAGGAATAATTAAATTTTCATCATGATCCTATAGAAAACCTTGAAGTTCTTGACAATATTTTGGCTCCTAAAGAGGAAGGTAAGAAAGTGATTCATGTTGTTTATTCTCAAGATGCTAATCAATAGGATGATGAAGAAATGTGGTAGTAGTATGCCAAAATTTATAATGATTTTGAAGTTATTAAGGGGTACACATATTTTATAGAGTATTTTGAGGACATTGAATAAGTGGTTCTCTCTCCAAGACATCAAGAAGGATGGCTCAACAAATTTTCAACTCTTAAAGAACTAGTTGAAGAATGTCATCACTATTTTAAAATTCCTCAAGACATTGAGTGTATAAACATGTTTGGTGAGAACTATGAGGTAGCTAAAGACAATTTGGTTGATCTTTTTTAAAGGTTAGAGTATATTGAAAGTGATGTCAAGAAATAGTATGGATTAAGTGTTGAAGTACAAGATGAATTTATCTTTATTGGTGACTAGTTTTCTATTGTTTACTCACTAGAAAACATGCTAAGAGAGTTGGTAAGAAATAAGTTTTTCTTATCAATCAATGTGTTCAAGTGGAAACTTGTTTCAAATTCTCACTCATAAGATGAATAAGATGATATACAAATCTTCCCTTTTGATCTAAGATGATCAATATTCATAGGTTAATTTGTACATAGTAGTTTGATTATGTTTGCTATGTTCCCTAAGTGCTTTGTAGCAAAAGTGAGGTGTGTGTCTTATTGGTGCTTTGTATTATTGTGTGTATTATTCTCATTTTGTGTGTTTGGAGGTCAATTATTTATCTTTACTTACTCAAGAGTCTTTCAGCCAAGGTTAAGGTTTGATCATGTTTAACTCAGAGTGAGAGAGACTCCATGAGCTCAAAAGAAATTCAAAGTTAATGGTTCATAAGCATAGTAGGCATGATCCCCAGTTGAGTCACCAAAATGTTGAAAAGTTTGATCATATAGGTAAAAATATCACCCATTTAATTTGAAACTTTACTTGTCATGCTTGTCAAAACCTTGATGAGAGATTTATCATGCCCTATGTGGTCTTAAAATTGTCTTTGTAAGGTCTTGTTAACATTATTTAAGGTAATATCTTTGCCAAGATTTTTAGTGACTTTAAAGCTAGTCTAGTGGGTCCTAGGGGTATAAAATGATGTTTCAAGAGGGTAAATAGTATATTAAGTCAATTCCTCTTACTTGATAACTTGGTTTAAAGCTTGCTAATCTTGTTTGATGAAATTAAGGTATTTTAGCAAAGTTTAAGGTTTTTAGAGAAACCTAAGTTTGCATTGTGACCAAAATAAGCCTTTTAGAGGTGAAATTATTGTATGAAACATTATATTAGATGGTAAATAATTAGTTTTAGTTCATATAAGGTCTTGGTTTGATATATTTTCTCCACATGGTATCATCCAATACGCACTAGCTTTCTTTGCACTTAAAAGTGCTTTCTAAGGGATATAAGTCCATTTACAAGATGGTAAAGATGTAATATATGCACCATTACACATTTTAAATATTTAAAATTAGTTTTAAATATATTAATGTTATAAGGAAGTCATAATAATGGTCTACATGTCAGAACAATTTAGTTTTTGCCCAAAAAGGGTAGTTTTAGGAGTTTGTATAGACTTTAGGAGCCCACTTCCAGGTGAAAATGGTTTTAGAGTGTCTCTTGGTATTATATAGGTCATATCCATGAGTTTCAAGCTTTAAAAGGTCTTAAAAGTGTATAACATGTTTTTTATCCTTCATCACCCTCTTCACAAGCTCATAAGGACAATTTTCAAATGCTTAGTACTGATAAAGAAGAGAGAGTTTGGTTTGAATAATTTTTATAGAGGAGGGGTTACTAGTGAGCTTAAAATTTATGGTATTTTTTTTCTGATCCATCCCATATCCTTTATGAACAATCGCTAAGAAGGTAGGGTAGTCTGTAAGAGCTAATCAACCCCACAAACTAACTTTATCTCCTTAAAATGACTATTAAAATGATTTGTATACATAATAATTTTTTTAAAGGGTCTAAAAAGGTATTCATAAACATATTATATCTTCATCTACCATGTTGGCATGTGTGGGAGGTTATTTGATCAAGAGAGCTTCATAAGAACTGTTTGTAGGTTTGCACTTGAGTTTCAAGATTCTCTACAGACTTCAATACATCCAAATGATTGAAAGATTTTTTAACCATATTGTCACATAATTCAAATCTCTCTAATTATTTGATAATTCTATACTATTCTCCTAAAGAGTCATATCATCACCCATTTTGAATACTATATTATGGATTTGCCTGCCCAAAGGAGTTTTCAAATGGTTTATCTTGAATTATCAAAGGTTTATAAATGTAATTACCTCATTAGAGAAATAATTAATTAATATATGGTAAATTTAAGGTTTGAAAAGGTCATGATAGGCCTCATGGAGTTTACCTATAATGAAACACAGACCTATAAGTTTCATCCTTTTGTGAGATACATTCTAATGATCATGAGGTGGTCTTAGGACTTTTGAAGCAATATATACTCCATTAAAACATGAAAATTAATCCTATGAATTCCACACACTCACTAAGATATATGAATTACTTAAACAAAGGTGAATTGCACAAAGGGAATGTATAGGCCTAATAAAATACATTCACAAGCCCACTATGGGCACAATAGAGAAGAGACTAGTTTTGTGTGCTATTTGGAGGATATAGAAGGTCACAGAGGTTAAATAGAATATGTTTAAGGTGGGATACCTTACCAACATCATCAAGATCTAGACAACTCTGAGAGCACTCACCCTGTTTAGTATTGTAGCCAAGTAAATAATGATGACACCTAAAGGTTTGTTAAGATGATAGTGATAGATGAAATCATGAAATTTAAAGGGAATGTAGTGTCTATATATTCTTCCAATAACTTTCCTAAATTTCACATGATGTTTAGAGTAATATGGGATGGTTATCAAATTTTAAGAGGTTTTATTAGACCTGTTAGGCCTAAACTTACACACATAGGACTATGTGTAAGTTTGTAGAGAAATCTTGACTCTTATGAATAGGATGAAAGAATAATATTATAAAGAAATGGATATAATTAATTTTAGATTATTTATAAGAACATCAAAGGTTTTGAGATTTTTGTTTAAAGGGTTTATTTTCAAAATTGTATCTATGATACTTAACATAACACCTACATTCAATTAAGACTTGTTTGATTCATACTTAGAGAAGGAAAGTGTTATGTTTTAGAAGGTTTGATGTCAATCACAAGATGTTAGGAGGTAAGTAATGTTTCTCTAGACCTTTTCAAGGTTATTACTCCACTTTGTCTTTCTATGGAAGACCAAGAACCCAAATGACCACTCATAGGTGCTTAAGCAACTCAAGCTGATTTCAAGCTTGAAAAAAGATTAGAATGCATATTAGTGGAATTAGAATTTGTATTTTTTAATTAAAAAGTGAATGAAACCACTAAGTCAATAAATATGCCATAAGGACCATCTATTTTCAATTTTTAGCTAACAAACATCCATAGTTTGATAAAGTATAAGGAAAAAGTGTATGTTTGTGAAAATGTAAGGGTTTTGGAAGTTAAGAATATTCAAAAGAAGACATTTATTGTCCTTAATAATATATCAAAAAACATTAAAATGTTTAAGAGTTGTGATAAATATCTTAAACCCCAGAATATAGTCAAACATTAAATGCCTACCTATAGGTTTACCTAATTAGCTACAATTGGTTTGTCAATTTGAAAAAGGTAGAGTGTAAATAATGATAATGGGATGGAGGATTAAGTGAATTAATATGTTTATAAGGTTAATTAAGATCAAAATAATCATGGATAAATATTAAAAATTATGGTCAGAATAGTCACTCTAGATACTTGCAATCATAGTCAACATGGCAATCATAAACTTGCTTAGCTACATGAACATATATCATTGGTTTTAAGGATAAATTAGGCTTGAGGGATAAAAAAATAAATTTTAGGTGTTTATATATAATTATAATGATCTATTCATATCTCTCAGACTCATCAACAAAATGCCAATGTCGAACAGACTCTGTTTAGACCTTTGAACCTAAGACCATACACATGCCCATGAGTAACTTAATGAAAGAATTTGTTTTTGTGAATGGATATAAAAAATAGGAGTTTTAAAGTATTTTTGAGACATTAATATAGTTTCAAGGATATAAAAAGTATAATAACTATGTAGGAATATGACCCTGTGCATGAGAGTAATAAAGACACTTAACATTCACCTACAACCAAGATGGTTTTAGTGTGAACAATGACTAAGTGGATTGTTATGGTTGTATGGGAGATTGGAATAAATGCATAAATGGGTGATGAAAACATTTTAGGTTAAATAAATCAAATAATGATAGGAAAATTGACCTCAATAAGATCTGTTCCAACCCTGTACACACAGTCAATCACCACCTACATGTTTGCTTAGAAGTGAAGAGGTGTTTGTTTGGTTTGGGAAAGATGAGGTCACTATGGAATAAGGTAATTAATATTGAATTATATTATTAAGTAAATATTTTTTCATATAATACCTTTGATCCATATACAAATCCATATTAACTGCCCTATTATATGATTTGTATTGCAAATGCCCTTTAAGTTAATAGAGAAACATTACTTACCTCCTAACATCTTGTGATTGACATCAAACCTTCAAAATCCTATAAAACACTAAAAATCCTTGTAAAATAGGGCATTTAATACAAATCATAATATAATATAATAGGGCAGTTAATATAGGGCATATAATATAGGGCATTTAATACAAATCATATAATACCTTTGATTCATATAATAAGTTGATCCATATACAAATCATATTAACCTTCTCCTACTCCATATCCACCTCAAAATTATGTTTCCCCTACCACATCTTTGTTGGAATTCAAACCAAATATGCTAAAGTCTGAGGGGTTGATGAGAACATCGGATAGATAATTAGATGTTATTAATTTTCACCTCATAGAGAAGATGAGAAAGTTAGTACATATGTTATTGGATAAGTGGGTAGTAGTTGGAGAAGAAAATCAATATGTTATAAATGATTAGTTATATGAAATGAGCACCTTGATCTAATGGTGGGTAGAAATATTAATGAGATGGGAGAATCAAGAGATCAAATACAAATAACCTCAGCCTTCATTTCCAACCCTTATTAAACCTTTTTTTTTCCAATTTCCCTTCAAGATACACCTACCCTTAATCAAGAAACCAATATAACTTCATCTTAGCGGCCTTCTCGGGATATGATTCCTGATTACACCATGCCAAATTTGGAATATGAATATCCTCCCATACATCTTCAAGATCCCTTTTATATCCCATAGTATCCTTATTGTGTTTCTTTTCCTCATGAAGCCATTGACCATCCTCAAATAGATACTCTGTGAGAGCTAATTCAATCTCTAAAAGTACCTACTAGTTTCAAAGTCCCAACTTGGAAATAATTAGTTAAGTCTTGGGATAAATAAGAGGAACAATGCCTAGATAAACAAATTAAAGCCTTAGAATTTGAAACCAAATAACATATTGTGCCTATTCAAGCCACATTTCTCCCTTATCAAGAACCTCTAGCTATTCCCTCATGGAAATTAGTTCAAGAAAACATCCAATGGAAAGGAGTGATTATTGAAGAGGATAAAGCTCCATCTTCTTCTAAAATTGATAGATTGAATCATGAGGGTGAGGAAGAAAATAAAGTATCTTTATCCCAACTCAATTTACTATCTCTCCAAACATTTCTATAAGAGTCTTCCAGTCCAAAATCTTTAATTTTTAAGAGTAATCCTTTCATTCCCAAGCAAACTCATGAGCATAATCATTGCCATCCTACCATCTCCCTTCTTGAAGAGAAGCCTACTCTATTAAGGATAGAAGAAGAAGTTGCAATTGTAAGAGAATTTCAAGGAGAGTGTGATGAAGATGATTCAAGTGTGCATGAAGGGTAAATTTTCATTGGTACTCCCCTTAGTGAGAGAAAAGGAAATTTAACTTTTAGACATGATGATAAAGTTGTAGCATAACGTATGGGAGATGTTGACTTGTTTTAGGAGATTCCATTTGGTGTGATTGAATACCATGACAAATAGGTCACATATGATCAATAAGAGTTATTGTTAAAACCTATTGATGAGTTTGAAGAGCTCACTATAATATAAATTTAGTTGGATTCCCCTTATGGTACTTCAAATGTGCAATAGAAAGTTGATCTTGATGAACAAGTACTACTTAATCTAGTGGTAGCTCTAATAGAGGTTATTTATCTAGTTGTAATTGTTTATCAAGATGATTATGATCAAGAGGATTAAATTAAAGAGGTTATAGATATTAATGAGTTTGATCAGGTAGACTTGTAGTTGCATCATTATCCTATAAAATACCTTGAAGTTCTTGACAATATTTTGGCTTCTAAAGAAGAAGGTAAGAAAGTGATTCATGTTGTTTCTTCTTAGTATACTAATCAAGAGGATGATGAAGAAATGTGGAAAATATATGCCAAAATTAGTAATGAGTTTGAAGTTATTAAGGGACCACATCTTATATATATTAGGTTGAAGACATTTAAGAATTGGTTCTCTCTCCAAAAGATAAAGAAGGAGGCCTAAACAAAATTTTAGCTCTTAAAGAACTAGTTGAAGAAAGGCATCACCATTTTGAACTTCCTCTAGAAATTGAGTGTCTAAACATGTTTAGTGAGAACTATGAGGTAATTAAAGACAAGTTTGTTGAGATTTTTGAAAGGCTAGAATATATTTCAAGTGATGGTAATCAATAGTATGGAGTAAGTGTTGAAGTACATGATGAATTTGTCTTTATTGGTGATGAGTTTTCTATTGTTTACTCACATGAAGACATGCTAAGAGAGTTGGTAAGAAAGAAGCATTATCTATTAAGCACTATGTTCAAGTGGAAATTTTTTTCACACCCTCACTCATTGAATGAATAAGATGATCTCAAAATCTTCCTTTATGATCCAAGAGGATCAATATTAGTAGGTTAGTTTGTACATAATAGTTTGTTTATCTTATCTTGTTCAAGAGTCTTGTAGCCAAGGTCAAGGTCTGATCACGTTTAAATCAGAGTGAGAGAGACTCCATGAGATCAAAAGAGCTTCAAAGTTAATGGTTCATAATCATAGTACACATGCTTCCCACCTGATTCACCAAAATGATGACAAGTTTGACCTCACAGTTCAATCTATCACTCCTGTAATTTGAAATTTTACTTGTCATGCTTCTACAACCTTGATCATAGCTTTATCATGCTTTATGTGGTCTTAAAATTATCTTTATAAGGTCTTGTTAGAATTTTTTAAGGTGATATCTTTTCATATATTTCCAATTCCTTTAAAGCCAATATAGTGTGTCCTAGGGGTATGTCATGATGTGTCAAGAGGGTACATAGTCTATCAGGTCAAGTCTTTTCACTTGATAACTTTGTTTAAAGGTTGTTAATCTTATTTGATGAAATTTTATCAAAGTTTAAGGTTTTTGGAGAAACATAGGTTTGCATTTTTGACCAAAATAAGCCTTATCAAGGTGAATTTCTTTCATGGAGAATTATATCATATGGTAAATAAGTCTTTTAAATTCCTAGAAGGTCTAGGGTTAATATAGTTTTTACACATGAGATCGTCTAATATACACTATATTTATTTTCACTTGAAAGTGTTTTTAAGGGATTTAATTCCATTTACAAGATGGTAAAGATGGAATACATGCACAATTTCACTTTTAAAATCTTGAAATTGAGTCTGAAATGTATTAATGTCAGAAAGAAGTCAGAATAATGGTCTCCATGTTAGAATAGTTCATTTTTTTCTCAAAAAAGGGTAGTTTTAGGAGTTTGTATGGTCTTAAAGAGCCCACTTCTAGGTGAAAATGGTTTCATAGTGTCTCTTGGCCTTATATAGGTCATATCCATGAGTTTCAATATTTCACAGGTCTTAAAAGTGAAAAACATGCCTTTTCTTCTTCATCACCCTCTTCATAAGCTCACAAGGGTAGTTTTAAAATGCTTAGTATAGATAGAGGAGAGAGAGATTTGGGTCCTAATATTTTTTTACAAAGGAGGGGGTCCTAGTAATATTCAAATTTATGGTATTGTTTTAATGATCCATCCCCTCTCCTTTATGAACAATCACTAAGAAGGTAGGGTAGTCTGAAAGAGGTAGTCAACCACATAAGTTAATTTTATCTCATTAAAATGACTATTCAGATGATTTGGATGCATATGATAAATTTGAAAGGGTCCTCATAGGTATTAATTGATTTTAGAAATAATTTAGGTGACAATTTGGGTGATGGTTCCACCCCAATTGATGATGAAACTTCTGGGAGCCATAACTTTTGCACCGTATCTCCAATTGACATGCCATTTGAACCATTGGAAAGATAATAATGAGGAGAAAAATATGAGATGGATTATATATATTATTTATGAATTTTTTCCCTTAAAAACCCAATGGAAGCTCCCCAAATTTCAATTTTAGTATTGCAGTCTAAAAATAGTAAGTTTCTAAAAATAGTAATTCCTTGAATTCTGTATTGTTTTAAATCATGGAAGTCAAAAAAATTCATATCCCTCAATATTGGTGAAATTTCACATCCTCCCTATAATTTGAAAACGTGTATAAATGAATATTTAACCTGAAATGGAAATTAGACATCTCTTTCTAGAGATAAACATATAGTTGTATTGTGATCTTGAGTAATAAAACATCTCTTCCTAGAGAATTCATTGTTACTATGTTATTTTTGTGTTCTTGAAATATTTTTCAACCAAAAATTATATGTTTTGGATCATTAATAAACATATTATACCTTCATCCACCAAGTTGGCATGTGTGGGAGGTCATTTAAACACAAGATCTTCATAAGAATTGTTTGCAAGTTTGCATGTGAATTTTAGGATTCTATACAGACTTAAATACATCTAAATGATTGGAATATGTTTTCACCATCTTGTCACATCATTAAAATAATTTGATAATTTTTTACTATTCTCCCAAAAAGTCACATTATCACCCAGTTTGAAGGCTATATAATGGATCTGCTTGCATAAAGGAGTTTTCAAAGGGTTTATCTTGAATTATCAAAGGTGTATAAGTGTCCTTACCTCATGAGAGAAGAAATGAAATAATTTAGGGAAAATTAAAGTTTTTAAAAGGTTATTATATACCTCATGGATTCTTCATATAATGAAACATATACCTATAGGTTTCATCATTTTGTGGGATACATTCTAATGATCATGAGGTGGTCTTGGACCTTTTAAAGCAATATATACTCCATTAAAACATGAAAATTAATATTGTGTATTCCACACACTCACTAAGAGAGATGAATGACTTAAAAAAAAGCTAAAATTCACAAAGGGAAGGTCTACACCTAATAGAATGCATACACAAGCTCATCATTGACATAATAGAGAAGAGACTGGCTTTGTGCACTCTATCGAGGATCTAGAAGGTCACAGAGGTTAAAAATAATTTGAGTAAGGTGGGATACCTTACCAACATCATCAGGATATAGAAAAATCTAAGAGGACTCACCCTATTTAGTATTTTAACAAATTAAATAATGATGGAACCTACATGTTTGTTAAGATGATGGTGATAGATGAAATCATGAAGTGTAAAGGGAAGATAGTGTCTACATATTATTCCAATATACAACATAAATTTCACATGATGTTTAGAGTGATATGGGATGGTTCTCAAATTTGAATAGGTATGATTAGAAATATTAGGCCTAAACTTCCAAACACAGGCCTATGTGTAATTTTGTAGAGGAATCTTGACTCTTGTGAACAGGATGTAAGCATAAGATTCTAAAGAAATAGATTGAAGACATTTTAGATTGTTTCCAAGATCACCAAAGGTGTTGATATTTTGGTTAAAAGGATTTTATTTTCTTAAGTGCATCCATGACACCTACCATATCACCTACAATCAATTAAGACTTGTTTGATGAATACTCAGTCAGAGAGGAATTGATCTATTTTAGAAGGTTTGATATACATCATAAGATGTCAAGAGTTAAGTAAGGCTGGTATAAACCTTTTCAAGGTTATTACAATCATACTTTTCATGACCCTACTCCTCCCTATGATTACACATCAGCTCATGTGTAGGCTATCAACCTTATTTGTCTCATTTGGAGACATATACCACTTGCTTGGACCTTTCTTGCACATTATTCTCATCCCCTAAACATCTTCTAACCATCTTGGTCTTTTCTCATGCCAAATGGGCTCTCTAAAGACCCCTCGAGGCCCTTTTGGCTTAGGGAGGAAAACCATGGCCTAGCCTGCACATTTCCTTCATAAAAGTCATGGCCTAGGCTATAGCCTAGGCATGATGCATGAAAAAGGGCTAGTTTGGTCTCAAACAATTAGAAATAGCTAGTTTTTGACTTGTTGGTGGATTAAGGTTGGGATATATGTGATTTTCCTCATTCATTTAATCATATACATTCACTCTTTCCTACATCTCTAATTTGATATTCTCACTTAATAATTCACACTAAAAGCTTGGTTGCCTCCCTGAATCTCTCTTGGTTCTTGCTTGGCACAATAGATTTCCTTATGATAGGGGGTGCCCTACTCTATTATAGCTTCCATTGGTGTTCACATTGTTTTTTATAGTGTTCCTAAAATTTGTGGATTTATCCTTGTTCCCTGAACACTCCATTGCACCTATCTCTTGTACTCATTGCATTGGCTTTCTCAGATTGGTAGTTTTCTCTTCACCTCTTCCATAGTTTTTGGCTCTTGGTCTAGACTTAGCTTACACATAGCCTAATCTTCTTCCTCTATTGCCTCCTATCTTGAATAATTAGTTGGTAGAAAGTCTACACATCTCTCTTGATCTTGATATGAAGGCACTTTTCTTTAAAAAGGGAAACTCTTTGTTTATTTGTTGTAGTATACATGATAAGGTTTGATTTGTTTTAGTAAATTAGTTATTTTATGCATTGCTTAGAGTAGTTTCTGAAGTTTCCTACATTTTTATATGGTTAAAGATTACTTTCATTTCTTGAAATATTCCTTTATTACATGTCATTATTCTATTTGTAAGAAATCCTAATTGCATACTAGAAATATATATGCTCAAAACAAATTAGACAACTTGCTTAAACCACTAGTATAGAAAAAAAAATATATGATTTAAAAAACTACTAAAAAATGCATATAAATGACCAAACATGATCACGTGACCATCAGTAGTTTATTGCCAGTCATTTATAATGTGACCAAATTGATGATTAAACCATTTTGTCATTTATGAGTTATTTTGAATGATCAATTTGGTAGTATATTTAATCATTAATTTAGTCATAGTAATAATTTATTTAGTTATTTTAATCATTAATTTCCATCAATTGGTAGTATATTTAATCATTTTTATTCACTAATTTCCATTGGTAGTATATTTAGTCATTTGTATTAGCTAATTTCCATCCATTGGTGGTATATTTAGTTATTTTAATCATTATTTTGCCATTCACTCCCGCATGTTGGTTGCCCCATCCAAATTAATTTATGTTTATGCTCACCTCAAATGACTCAGAGTTTGTTAAAATGTATTTAATGTATGATACTTGACCAGTTGCCCTATGTAGCGATGCTGCAGCCCATAGTAACTAGTCTTGTAAAACAATATTCATTTCCATTTTTATATATATTTTGACTAAAATTATTATACAATATATCAAAAATATATATATATATATATATATATATATATATATATATATATATATATACATATATATATATATATATATATATCCCAAAAATATATATTACCATTTCAAACCATAAAATTTTATTTTAAAACAAATAAATACATATAATATATTTTTTATACTTTCAATAATATATATAAATTAATTATTAAGACTAATACAATAATAATAAATAAATACATATAATAATAAATAAATAAATAAATGCATATTATATATATATATATATAAATTTATATATATCCCAAATTTATATATTACCATTTGAAACCTAAATACATATAATATATACATAATTTTTATACTTTCAATAGTATATAAATTAATTATTAAGACTAATTAAAAATAATAATAAATAAATACATATTAAAAATAATAATAAATAAATACATATAATAATAATAAATTAATTAATTATTTAGACTAATAAAAATATTATAATAAATAAATTAAAAATATATATATAAAATAAATAAAATAAGATGGAGGAAGGGGCGCTCAGCCTGTTAGTCGCCCCACCCCCAACAGATTCAAGAAAGGGTCGTGGCTGACACCAAGGCCGCAGGGTTGGGTTAGCGCATAGACCCTATAATTTTTCTTTTATTTAAGAAAAATATAAAATAAAATAAAATGAAATCCTCAAATGCATTTTTTATTAAAAAAATAATAATAATAAATTTAAAAAAATAAAATAAAACATTAATATATAATTTTTATGAAATCGGATAAAACATTATGTTATATATAATTTATTATGAAATCAGGTATTTTTATTTTAGATTATAGTGTGTGTGTGTGTGTGTGTGTGTGTGTGTATATATATGTAGTTTTACATATATATAAATATTTGATTTTGATAATCAAATATATATAAATAATATGGATTTATTACAAAAAATAAAAGTAATAAAAAGAAAATTTAAAGAAAGTAAGAAAATACATTTACATTGAGTTTATACATACAAGCAATATGATTTTCATATTGGAGTGAATTATTTTGAGCTTCCTCCATAGCTTTAACCTAAAAATCTGTGAGAGAAATAGGGTTTTCTAAGAATACTTAGATTCTAGGGTTTAGATTAGTTCAATCCTATGGCTCTCACTTATTCCTCCACTTGCAAGTGGGACCACTTGCAAATGAGAGGGAAAAAGACTTTTGACTTTAAAATTTAAATTTAAAGTTAATTAAATTTATTTTTGGTGGCTTACATGAAATTAATGAATTATTTTAATTTATCTTTAAAAATTAATTATTTTTGTAGACTTGTAAAAGTTAATAATTAAGTATTCAAAAAATAAATGTTGAAATGTATTTTATTTAATTGTTTCACGGGTAGCCCTCCTACACTAATAATTAAATAACATTATTTTATTTAATTCTTAAATAATATTTAATTATTAACGGTAAATATATTTTTATTTTTATGTTAAATTTGAAATTAATTATTATCAATTAGTTTATTAAAGTTATTTTTGGATTTAGTTATTTAGAATTATTTATTTTAGTTGGATTGATAAATTTCTATAAGTTAAAATAATTAACCATCTTCATTAATTTTTATAAAGTGTCTTTTAATTATTTTATTAAAAATGACAATTATTAAAGACTAATTAAATATTTTAACAGACTTAACTTGATGACACTTTAATAGTCAAATTCATACCATAATGTAATTATTATTAATATTTTTAAAGTAATATAAACAATATTGAAGTATTTGGAAATAATTATTATTAATTGCTTAGCGTATCATTTATGAAATTGGGTTTTCAATGTCAAATTAATTTATTTGTTTAGTTTGAAAAAATTTAGTAGTAAAGCAGAACTAATTTGATGTAGTGGCATATAGACTTAGTATAGTTGTGTGTATAATATAGTCTTAGTAGTATAAATAATTGGGTCTCTGTAATCATGAGCTACATCTATAAACACCTTTTTAATTACCCACTTTAATATCTTATTGTCTAATGTTTATTTGTGTGACTAATTTTTTAATTGTGTTTTTTACCCAATGATCAAATTAGTCATTTATAGCTATGTTGCAAAAAATTAGTAGAATTTAGTCATTTTTAGTTGTCGTGACTAAATTTTTTACTCACCCAGTCATTTATTTGCCAAATTCTACTAGTGAATAATCTCTCTCTTTTGCTAAATTAGAACATTGCATTTTTAGAAAACAATAGTGTTAATTTGAAAGATAGCTCAAATCTAGACTAGGCATGATCTTGAACCCTTTCTTTATAATATCTTTATTGCTTAAGACATGTTTCATTTGGACTCGAAGTACCTTAGCTTCTAGATTTACATTTCAATTATTAGCTCTCTTCATTTGGTATTATTATTTTCACATTATGTATATAATCAATAGTCTAATCTTAGCTACTTACTTTACTATGGGTGGATCCACTAGAGATACCTGCATCATTTATGTGATTCATCATGCTAGACCCAACTTGTTTTACAAGTTTATCTATAGCTTGGTGTAAGACAAAAAATTGGATAGCCACTATAGATCTCCTATAGCCCATAGAACCCCTAATCCCTCTAGCCTCTTAGTGGTTTACTTTAACACCCTATCAAACACTAGTAGTTCTATTAGATTCTTAGAGATACATTCTAGAATGCCCAATAGGACATCACATATGGTCTCAAACTAGTTATATCCCATTTAGAGCTCTCTTAGCCAAATCCCCTTTGTTAGCTATTAGGTTCTAATTTTAATTATGTTTCAACTCTTGCCTTGGTTATTTTCTCCTACTTTGGTTCTATGTCATTGTCCCTATTGGTTCTCCTTTGGTTTGCCTTTTCTATTATCATTCATGTTGCTCTTGCTTCATTTCATCCTTGGCTAGTCTCCCACCCTTGGGACACCAATCTTGTCAGATTTAAGGTCTCATCCTTGAGCTCACTCATGAGAAAACCATGGCTATAATGAAATGCCATAGACACCATAGGACCTAGGAGGTTCCATCAACCCATCATGGTGGAATAGATCCTTTCTCATTCAAAAGGGAACAATATTAATGATCTATAACTAATGACTCAATCTCATTTTCACCAGCCCAATCTTCTTTCATCTAAGGTTGTTTCATCTTAGCCTTATGACACATCTCATTCACCCATTTGAGGTGATGAGGATCCTCTTACATGGCTAGGGAATAATGAGCTACGTGCGATCATTGCTGATTACTAGAGATGAATTTAGGTGAATGAAGTGCATCTTTTTTCCCTTAGGAGTTGATGACATGCTTCTTCTAGAGATAGAGCTTGTACCTATTCAATTTTAAGTGCCTTGATCAGTTTTCACATGACTTCCCTACCTCTTTCTTAGCTAGAGACTTTAGAATAAGAACACCCTCATATCCATATTATGGATCATATGTATTCAAAATTAGTGAGGAATCCCCATAATAGGGAGTCTTCCCATCCTCTTAGCCTTTATTTTAGAGTTTTGAATGAGCATGTTAATTTTAATCATCACCTCTAGACTGGAGATCCATGGGATGCATATCATGAGCATCAACACCCAATAGTTGAACCTTGTCTGATGGCACATGAATAGAATCATGGATATTTTGGTCATCATGACTATTTTCATGAGTATGACATATTTTCCCATCATCCCCATAGGGACCATCACACTTCATGTGGCTATTCCCCACCTCATGGTAGAGATGATTTCCATCATGAGTGTCCTCCCTTTCAGGAACCACCTTAATGTCATCTTCTATATAGCCATGGTTATGATGATGTATAAAGGCATAAGAAACATCATTACCATCATGATCCCCCTCTTAGATATCATCTCTAGCCTAATATCAATTGTGATTATGAGGATCTTTGTCTTAATCATCTATCCCCATGGGTGTGTGTTATTCCCCTTCCTACTCCTATCCCTAAATTGCCCAGGTTTAATGGGACTCAAGAATCTAGTCCTACAGAGCATATTACAACATTTATGATGGATGTATGGATTGGGAATAAAATAAATCATGATGTTGAATCTCTTCTCTCATTCTCTATGAGATGAAGATCTTGTCTAGTTTTAGAATCTACCTCTAGATTCTCTCTTTAGTTTCTAGCTCCTTCTGGATGACCTCATCCAATATTTTGATATGTCTAGACATTTAACCTCATAATCTAGTAACTCACTTCTATGAAATAGGGCAAAGGTGAGTCTAACTTTGATTTTATGCATAGATGACATTCAATCATTCATACGTGTAGGACTAAGTTCTTGGATGACCAACTTTATCATATGTTCACATGAGCATTGAGGTAAGAGGTTCATATTGAGGTCTTCAAGCATGAACCTACCTCTTATGATGAATCTATTAATGAGTTTTTGAAGATCAAAATATTTGAGGTATGTGTGGGCATGCAACCCATACCTTCCCAAAAGTCATCCTCCTCACATAATCATAACTGCAATATGACCAGTGATGGTGTCACTAATTCTCCTTCTAAGAAGAAGGACAAGAAGGATAACCATGAGGTGAATGCTTAAAGAAAGAAACCAAATAAAAATAAGGATTATTAATCAAGCAAAACAAAATAATGGATGGTGTTTCATTATGACCCCACCAAGTTTTATAATTTACATCAGATGAGGGGACATGATGATATAAATTATTCCACCCAAAATTCTGGTGGACAAGCCTTGCCTTCATCACAAAGTTCTCTTATAGAACCCAAATATAAGTTAATTATATTTAAGGAGCCTCTACCTAACCATAAAAAGGAGAAGAAGAAGGAAAAAATAAAAAATTAAAGGCTAAGGCCACTCATTCACCTTCATGATCTTCCACCTCTTTTAACTCCTCCCAAGCTAACCCTAGAGGGAAATTTAAACATGAGAGTAATAAGGTCTCTACTACTATCGACATAGCCTCTAATAGGTATGAGTGATTTATCAACATGTACTTTAATTGGGTCATTAACCCTATTATAGAGACTAGTGGTGTTGGGCCTCTTGTTTAGATCATAGGGGTAGGGAACTGTAAAGTCAAATTTAAATTTAGGCATAACATCCCTCCATAGGCTAGATAATGTCCTTATTTTTTCATAGAAGAGTTATAGGGTGTCTTTGATGGGATCTCCATTTGGGACCTCTTCACCTTTGCCTTGAGCAAAGGGGCCTCATTATTGATGAGTTTGGTCTCTCTCATGAGGGTCCACTACATGATGTTGTTGAAGTGTTATTCAACTTTGATGCACATAATCACCCTCATCCTCCCATATCATTTTTTGAACTAGCCTATTTACTAAATGCTACAGTTATTTTAAAGAGGGATCAGTTCCTTTTATATATTGACACTTCCATTCATGATTATCACATCAAGTAGTGCATTATCAATGAAAAACAGTATTGAATATCATATCCAAGCATATGTTCAACACGATTGGGATTAGTCAGAATAAGCTCTCTAATTCTCTCCATAACTATGTTGGTTTTGACAATGACATAGTTATGTTTGTGGGGAATGTGAAGCTCTAGGTCATGTTTGGCCCAAAGATAGTCAGGATCAAGTTTTGTGTGTTAGACCTTGATCTTTCATACAATGTGATTCTTGGTTGTAATTGGACTACTACCATGTAGGCCATTATGTTGGCCACAGTTTTCATGGTTCAATTTATGCATGAAGGTGAGGTTTGTATACACATAATATTTTCAACTTTTATAAAATACTGATGCTTTACATCTTACAAAAAATCAAGACTTAATCTCTCTAAGTACATACCCTAAGGGTTATACTGAGAAAGGGTTGGGCAGACCTTTGGTGTTTCATAGGATTATTGTCCCTTATTACCACATTATTACCAATCCAACTAGATCTTAAAACCATTCCCTAAGCTTTTACTCCTCCCTTGCATAATCCTCTAGTATTTTACAATGTTTTATCCTCATTTTCTTGACTTAATTCCATTTTGGATAGTTGGTTGTACTAGGTTAACTCGGTTGATGCTATATAGTCTATGGGCATTTTTCAATTTTTGAGTTTGTTAGCCCTTTGGCCAACCTAGCTCAGACTTAGTGAATTATACCCAAAAACATACAGGGTTGAATGGGTCAACCTTACACAACTAATGTTTCTAGGAGGATTTAGGACATGATCCACCTATAAATACAAGGTCATTTCATCATTATTTCAATATGTTATCAAGAGTTATTATTCACTCATGTTTCTTTACAATTTGCTCTTCCACCATTCTACTTGGAGTCTTTAGGGTTTCTACTTGGAGAATCTAGTCTTATGGATAAGTCTTGGATGTTTTGGCATTTCTTAGTTATCCTTACAAACCAAAAAAACTTCTTATGAATCCCCTTTATCCAAGGGAGATATTGAGTCTTGATGGGTTCACATTTAGGTAAGTATATTCTAACTTTATTCTCCTATTTTTAGTAGATAAAAGTAGCATAAGTATTAGTTCAAATAATATTACTCTTCATATTACATGTATTAGGGTCTTACTCATACTTAGCTTAATTGAGATTCTCTGATACATGTTTTGATTACTTCTAACCCCTCATATTGCACCATAAGCTTTGGTTTGTAGTAGATTAGATTTACTTTCCTATTTATTACAATAGAGTGAACATTAAACCTAGGACTCTTTTAGGGTCGCTACATGATTGTTTTATATTTTAGGCTTTTGAATCCTTTTTAGTATAGTTTATTGTGACAAGTGATCCCATAATCAGGTCTAGTGGGTCCCCATATTGGTCATTCCCCTACTTAGCAAATGTAGCTCCAATCGAAAGTGTAAGTATGGTTTATCTTCTTCAAGCTAGGATTAATTTATAGACATGATGCATTTATGATTGAATACATTCTAATGAACCCAACATGAACTAACTGTTGTAGTATTTATTCATTTTATTTTATTTTCATTTCTTTCATTCTTTTATCATATATTTTCCATACTAGATCAACTTTGTTGACCTAGTATCTAACTTCTATGCACAAGTTTTTAGGTACATGCTACTGGATCGATCCTATCAACCTAGTAATTTTTTTTAGATTTATAAACATCCAATCTAGACTACTAGGTAGACTCAGTCAATCTTGTACATTTTAAGGCATCCTACTCAACATACTAGGTCAACCCATCAACCCTATGCATTTCAGGCACTCAATAACAAGTTTTTATAAATCTTGATTGACCCTATCGACCCAATTTGTAGAATTTACAAGCATATATCAAGGTTATTGAATAAAAATCTCCATTATTTGCATCTCTAATCCACCAAGTTCTTTTCTATCTCTCTATCTCTTTCTTTACAATATTTCTTTTTACAGTTTGTAATCTTCAAAACTGCCCTTGCATAGTTAATTGGATTGACACTACTGACCTAGTTTTGTGTTCTATCTGCTATTTGGATAACTAGGTCAACTCTGCTGACCTTATTCATTTAAAAACCTTACTTTTATAGTACAAGTTTGACCCTATTCTATATTTTCTACATATGTTGTTGACCATATCAACATTTTACCTTATTTCAAAGTGGGAATTAACCTTGTATGTTAGTAATTAGTTCACACTTTCATTTCTTGCTTCTTTCATGCTTATAATAGATCACATATCTTAATTAAGTGATTTTTAATTAACCATTTAGTTCCCTATTTTTTATTTTATGCCACTACATTCCCTTTCAACCCAAACTACCTGAAACCATCCTTAGATTGACATTCTACCTTGTTTATAACCAACTTCCCATTACATTTAAAATCATATCTTAATAATATAATAAACATTTAGGTTGATAAATTAGTTATCTCTTTACTTTCCAAGTTGATTATTTGCTCTTTGCTCAATTGTATTTTGTATTACAAAAACTTATATTAGCCAACATTGGTACAAGGTTTAGTGCTGTGTGCCTCAATTAGATTGGTCAACATTAATCCAATTGACTATTTATTTCTATTTATTTATTTCTTTTCTAAATTACTTGAAAAATTTATCTTGTTTTAGTCCACAAATCTATCACCAATTTCCAAATTTCCCTTTCTATTGTACTAGGTTGACCCAGTTGACCCTATACCTTTTTATAGCCTCTATTCACTATACTAGATCAACCTAGTTGACCTTTTATAGATTACAAACCCTAATTTTTCCTTTTCCAATCTCTATTTACTATACTAGATCAACCCAGTCAACCCCATACTATTTTTAGGCCCTATTTTTTATGCTAGGTCAACCCAGTCAATGTTGTACTAGTTTTTGCCTTCCTTATTTATCAATTTAGTTCTATATCTTTCCTTATTTGCATTCTATTGATCTCTCTTCAGTCATAATGAAGTATCCTATCATAATATTCTTGGATAACTTGAATCCATTTAGATACTATATGGTATGTTCATTTCTCCCTCTCTTTTCCTCTTAAGATCACCATCACTCTAGGGGCACCTCTTTTCCTTCTTCATCTATGACCTACGATATGGTGAAAATAATACCTCAAGATGAAGTGATGGATCTAATCCTTTCTACACTTACCATGAAACTTTTCATCTTTAAAATCTTCAAACTAATGTGGGAGTAATTTATACAAGTTTACTTAACAATCCCACTAGTAACCCTTCTTCTATCAACCCTCCCCCTAACACCAACTTAGGGATTGCTCCTACCAACACCAACTAACTTCTTGATACAACTCAAATTTTAGCTCAAGTTATCCAAAAAATAAACATAAAGAAAAATTATAATACCAACCATATATTGCAACTTCAACAATGTCTAATCAATGTGGCTAATAAACCTCCAACTATGCATCTTTAAGCTAATCCTGATTTCATTCCTCCACCTCTTTGAGATACCTCAGGAAATGTTACTCCTCAACTTATAATAAATAAAAAAGATTATTCAAACCATTTAAAATGAGCCTTTATCTCCTTTCATTATGTCCATTGATATTGCTAACCTATCTCCAACTATCAAATATGATGGGACCAAAGCACCTACTTCATTTCTCAAATCCTTTGTAAACATTTACAAGGAGTGGATCTAAACCAATACCTTTACTACTACTAAAATATTAATGAAAACCTTCACAGGTGATGTATTAGAATGGTATAATCAACTTCCCTAACGCTTTATTTGGCAACTTGAAGATTTGGTTAATCATTTGGATAAAGATTTTCAACACAATGATTTTCCCAAAAATTGTCTTAGCCACTTCATCAATGCTAAAAAATATCCCACTGAATCAGCTCATGATTTTATCAAAATATGGAAATATTTAGTTTATAAATCTAATCATAACATGACTGATGATAACTTATTAAAACTCTTTATCACTGCTTTAACTCCCACTCTTCAATATAAGGTTTGAACCTTTGCTCCCAAACACTTAATGAATCTCTTGATAAAGCTAAATGTTAAGAATATCTTATGAAGTGATTCAAACCTAATCCTAAACTTCCTAAAGGTTATTTCCAAACATCTAATGCTATTACTAGTAATACTCCACAAAATAAAATTGAAGTTTCCAAAACTGATATTCCTTCACCTTCTCATACACCTCTTTTGGTTTAAAAAATGAAATAATTTTTACCTCCCTCCAAACCTTTCATCTATCTGAATGTCTTCTTGAATGGTATGCCCCAAATCTATTTTTTTGGTTTCATGCTGAGATTGGGCATTCCCATGAATCTTGTAGAGGGATCACTAATTTTTTTGTCTCCTATATGCTTGGTGATTAATTCAATCATGAAGCTATGATCAATATTCATCATCAATAATACACTTTTGCTTCTCAAAAATGATAAAATTCCAAATCTTCTACCTCAAATAACCAAAAACTTACTTCCAAAATCAATAAAATATGAAGGATGTTTGTGCCATTGATGCCAATTATGACCAATATTTTAATAATTCTCAATATGTCAACACTACTAAGGTTAATTATCATCCTAAAACAGCTCATAAACATCCCATTACCAAGCCTAAGAAGCCATCTATAGAGGAACAAATTCTTAAAGATACTACCACTACTAATGTTGCCTTGAAATCCCAAGAGGAACCATCTTCTCCTTCTGATCCTTCAACCACATTTATTCCTCTAAAATCTAATTTACCTTCTAAAACTCATGTTGGTTATTCTAAGTCTCACTAGAACTTTCTTGAATAAATCAACTCTATGCCTTGTAAGATTCCACTTATGGAGTTGGTTTTCACTTCACCCTATCATCGCAAGTTCCTTATGTAATAAATTCAAGAAATTGAAGATCCATCATCCTTAGATGAACCACCTTCTATTGAATCTCAACATACCAATTTCAATACCATTAAAACTATGTGTCCTTCCAAGCCCTTTATTGAATTCCTTGAAGAGGACATGATCAATGATGAAATTCTCTTTCATGCTAATGATCCACCACTTTTCATTAAAGTAGCCATTAATATCACTCTTATCTATAAATTTATAATTGATGAATATTATAGTATTAATGTAATATCTTTATGGATCATCCAAAAACTTGGTTATAACAAGGATCATCTCAAGCAAAACCATCTTACTTGTAATGGTTTTGATAAGACTAATCAAAAGCCATTTGGTTGCATTTAGCTTCTATTAACCATTAGACCTAACACTATTCAAACCAAGCTTATGGTCCTTGATATTTCTTTATCTTATAACATACTCCTTGGCCATCCATAGAATCATTACATGAGGTACATTACTTCTTCCAATATTCAATGCATTAAATTATTACATAATGGAAAATGATACAAACATGAATATGATCCCAACCCATGGAGCATTCATCTTCTTGATCCTAAATCACAATACCATATTCCTACCATTCCTAAGATCAATAGTTCTCCTTTACTTGAGTTAATCAACATGAATCTTGATTTACAAGTTACTCTTGTAGATTCTAATGATGATGAGCCCAATGATTTACAACATACTTGCAATACTATGAAATTACCTCCCTACATTTTGTAATGGATTCCTCATTCTCTATTACCCAGGGACCAAATTATTCCTCTTATTAATGAGATTACCTATTTTCACCTCTATGTAATTCCCAAGATCCTTCTTTACTAGAATATGCTTTTACTTGTAATGATTTTGGAGTGTCTAAATTATTTTAAGATACTCTCATCATGTATCCTTGTACATTCAGTAATATTAGGATTTCACACTCTAAAACTCCCCCTGATTCTCAATCATGTGTAATTAATCCAACATATAATGATAAATATATAATGTCCTAAGCTCAATCTAGAGACTTGGATGTCTAGAATTATAAAAAAACCTTAGCCCAAATTCTTGTTTTTAATCAGGATGTTCATACCATTTCTTTGGATCATACCTTAGATCCTGAGGGTAATGTGCCTCTTATCAATCCTCCTCTTATTGATACTTCTTGGGTAGTAGAGGTAATTATACCTTCTAAACCTCCAAAAATTTATATATCTCCTTTACTACCTATTGATACAATCATTACATCTAATCCTTCTCCCATCACTGAACCCATAAATATTCCAATCTATTATGATACATCTAATTCTAATACTCCTAAAATTACACTAGATGCCAAGGCAATCAATGTTTGTCAAACAAATTTGGAGTATGATCACCATGGAAATAAAATTATATATCTTGAAGTAGATGTCCATTATTATGGCCCTCTTCCTACCTTGCCCAGTGACAAAGCTATCCTTGAGTTACTTTATGCTTGAGAACCTCAACTTCCTTAGAAACATCATAAAATTGTAAATTTTAAAACTAAAAATCCTTGCTTCAATAACTTTATTGCCACCATTGATCCTAAAACAAATATATTTTTTTCCTTACCTAATGCACCATACCACTTTCCAGACAATAATGCCATGTTTATCAAATAAAC
The DNA here is from genome assembly GCA_037957365.1 of Torreya grandis. Lineage (NCBI taxonomy): Eukaryota > Viridiplantae > Streptophyta > Pinopsida > Cupressales > Taxaceae > Torreya > Torreya grandis. Next base: position 4,219,923 of record JARHVA010000624.1, read on the forward strand.
CACTTGCATCGAATATGGTACTCCATCTTGTCCTTGACCAATTACTATCTCTAATGAACTCTCACCTACCAAGCATGATAATTTTAGCTTATTATTTGACAAATATCATGAGGATTTCACTTAATCCTATGAGGACATGCCTATAATTTACCCTAGCATTGTGGTGTATAACGTCATTACTTATTCTTATGCCAAGCTTATACGTAAAAAACAAAGAAAATTTCCACCTAAAGTTTCCATTTTATGTCATAAGGAAATCATCAAATTAATTGATACTAAATTTATCAAACTAGTGGATTATTCTGAATGGGTTTCCAACATTATTCTCATTCATAATAAAGTCACTATAGTCATTAACATTTGTATTTATTTCCATAATCTTAATCTTATTTGTTCCAAGGACAATTTCCATTTACCTTCAATAGATGTCATTATTGATTCTATGACTAGTTATGAAATATTATCTCTTATGGATGGCTTCTCAAGATATAATCAAATTCATATTACCATCGAGGACCAACATAAGAATACTTTCACCATGGAATGGGGCACCTATTGCTATGTCAAAATTCCCTTCAGCCTCAAAAATGATAGATCCACTTACCAATGAGTGATGACTCACAAATTTTACAATCTCATTCACAAAATTATTGAAACCTATGTGGATAATATCATTTATAAATAAAAACATTGTAAGAATCATCTTTTTTATCTTTCTATCATCTTTGACCATCTACTTAAATATAAAGTCAGGCTAATCCTTATAAATGTGTATTTGGAATCACATCTAGAAAATTGTTAAGATTCTTAGTCTCTCTGCATGGCATTGAAGTTGAACCTACAAAAATTAGTGTTATCATAAAGATTACCATTCCTAATTATATTCTCAACATTTTCACCTATTTAGGCAAACTGGGAGCAATTAGATGATTCGTCCTAGAAATGGCATATCAAATTCACTCTATCAATTCCCTTCTCAAGAAAGGTACTACTTTAAAATGGATGGATCCATGTCAAAACAACTTTGATAACATGAAAAAGTCATTTATTCATCCACCCAAACTTCATCCTCCTAATAGTAAACATTTGATTCTATATACTTCTTCCACACCTTTTTTAGTTGGGGTAATGCGTGCCCAACAAGATGATATGGGAAGAGAGTATGTTATCTACTACATTAGCCAATGCCTCATTAATTATGAAACACGTTATACCAAAATTGAGCATGATTACCTAACCATATATTTTTTAGATAAAAAACATTGCCACTATATGATTTACCAAACTACTTATGTCACTTAAAAATCTATCAAAGGGCAAGTCATAGCTGATCAACTTGCCACAGCTCCCATTCTAGTCACTTCTTCTCTTCAAGATAATCTTAAAGATGACAATAAAATTTACATCAAAGGTCTTAATCAAGTTATTTATCTCAAATATTATTTTAATATCTTTATTATTGATCTTGAAGCCAATAATATTGATGAATCCACTACTCCCTCTGATACTACTAAACCAAAAGTAGTTATCAAGGAGCTTCCTAAAATTGATGTAGACTTGCATGAGGATATTTGGGCCCTTCACTTTGATGGTGTTAAATGCCTTCAAGGAGTTGGGGTAGGTTGCATTCTCATAAGTCCTCTTAATAAGATCATTATTTTAGCTTTTATTTTCATCTTTTATGTCACCAATAATATGGTCAAATACAAAGCTCTTATCTTAGGCATCCGAGCTACTCTTGATTTAGACATTCAATACCTTCATGTTTTAGGTTATTATTAGCTCAATTTATACTAATTAAGTGGTGATTATCAATGTAAAAGTGAGAACCTCATCACATATCATCAAATTTCAACCACTCTTGCTAAATATTTCATATCTTTCACTATTAAGCCTATTCCTAGAGATCAAAATTCCATTGCTGATTATCTTGCCTCTTTAGCATCTCTCTTTCATCCACACCAAGTCCTTTTTGATCCTAATTTTATTATATAAATAATAAAATTTCCATACTCTAATCAACCACTATATTAACTTATCTATCATATTGAAGCTATTACCATTCGACAAAGCTTGTGGTACCAAGACATCATTCAATTCCTAAAACATCAAACTTATCCTCCTAACTTAGACTCTCATGAAAATACACATTTTCATAAACAAACTTTCAAGTATGTATTTAAACACAACATCCTTTATTATCATAATACTGAAGGTAATTTTCTCCATTATGTTATACAAGATGAGGTCCCTCCTCTTATTGAACAAGAGGATGGGGGGATTTATTGTGCCCACTGTAACAAACATGCTACAACCCCATGAATGCCTATGTATGGGTTAGTTTTGGCCTATTATTGAAAAGATACAATTAAATATGATAATAAATGTAATCCTTATTAGATTTTTGATGATATAATTCATTCAACTCTAGGTGAAATTCAAACTATCTAATCTCCTTGGCCATTTTCCACATGGGGATTCAATCTCATTCATAAACTACCTCTCTCCCAAGATGGGCATGTTTTTATCATCACTGCTACCAAATATTTTACCAAATGGGTAGAAGCCATACCCCTTGTTAACATCACTAGTCTCACCATTTCCAAATTAATTCTTAATCAAATCATTTTCCACTTTGGTGTTCCCCATACCATCATTTTAGATAATGATGGTAATTTCAAAAACAAACATCATAAACAACTTTGAAACAAATTCAAGATCAACCACAAATTTTCCATGCCTTATCATCCATAATGTAATGGTCAAGCTAAGGCCACTAATAAAATAATAATAAAAATTATCCAAAATAAAATTTGTGAAACCCACATGGATTGGCATTTTCATCTTTACCCAACACTTTGGGCTTATTAGACTAGCATATGCACTACCATTGGGGCAACTCCATTTTTGCTAGTCTATGGTTCTAAGTTAGTTATTCCTTTAGAAGTTAAGCTTCCATCTCTTCATATGTATCTTCATGGTATTATTACTTATGAATAATTACATGAATCTCATCTTCATGCCCTTGATATACTTGATAAACATCATCTTTTTGCCTTACAACATAATTGCCAATACAAGGCTGACATTACTAGACAACATAATAAACATGTTAAAGTCTATACTTTTAATGTTGGTGATCTTATCCTTAAATTAGACTACACCCATGATAAAGAAGGTAAATATGACCAAAAATGGTGGGGACCATATTTATTCAAATATATTATTGGTCCAAGTACCTACCATCTTCAAACCAATGAAGGCCATGTTTTCAAAGAGCCCACCAATGTACAATTCCTTAAAAATTACTTTGCTTAAAAATTTCCTTCTTTTCATGCTTTCTATCTACATTTATTTGATAATTTTTAAAGGTTACTTAAATGGGTCTCTCCCTTTACATCAAGTTCCTTCCTTTCACAAACCTTTTGTCCTCCATTTTGGTCTTTTGGTTTCTTGATGTACCATAGTCTTCTTTATCTTACATTTTCTCTTTTTTGATACCCCTTGGGTTCTTATTTTGTGAGTTTCATTATAATACCATGGATAGACTCGACATTCCTCATAAAACTACCATCTTTTTACTTACCTCATTTTATATTTCACTTGCTTTTTGGCACCCTCTTGGGTTCTCTTTTATGAAGTTGTAGTGTAAGACCATGGATAGGAATTGATCTTCCTCATAAAATTACCATATTTTCATATTTTTACATCCTTGTTTTCAATCTTTATCTTTTTGCTTCATTTGGTAGATGAAATTTGGAAATTTTTTTATGTTAGCATGTTTTCCTCCATTTTCCTCATTCTTATTCTAAGGAATTACACTTTATTGTCATTTTATTCTTATGAAGAGGTAGGTATATTTTTATTTTCATTCATATAGCCTTCATGGGATGATCTATATACTCCATTTGTTGACCTAATATTTGTGTAGCTAAGAGAATTTCTTCATAGTCTTTAAGTTTGAAAGTCCTCTTATTTTAAAAAACCTAATTTGAGTGTTTTGACTTCAATAAAGAGTTCCTCTACCTTAGTTTTTCCTTCATTCTCCCCTCCACCCATTTCATTTCCCCCCTTGAAAGACAAATTATGATTTAAAATATATTTTCTCCTCTCTTTAATTCCTTCTTCTTCACCTCTTAAAAACATGATAGCATTAATTTATTTCAATTTTATCTATCCTTAGAATAAAACAATATGTTTGAGTAACTATGGATTACTTCATTCTTTATACCATTGAATTGCATTCCTATACTTATCTTAGTTTTTTTTTACCATTTGTCATTTTTTTACTATCTTGCTATTATGGACACTTGAGTTCGTACATTTTTTCCATTTTTAAATAAGGTTGGCTTGTTACATCTCACTCATAAATGTTTTTTTCCCTTTTATGCAACTTGTTCCATTATTAAGTGAGATGTGGATTGTTACTAATCACTCATCAATGTTTTTTTACCATTTTGTTTCTTCTTTTACCATTGATTTGTTTTGATTACCATCTTGTTTGACATGTATCCTTAGTTTGACTTGGTGAGTTTGCCTTTCTTACTTAAGGATAACTTGTTTGAGTTTTTCAATCTTTAGTAGCCTTGGATTTTTGGTTACCCAATTTACTCTTGTTGTTTGACTTGGATATTTTGTCTAACATAACACTTATTACCCCAACTTGTCAAATTTCCCAAGTACATCCCATCCTCATAACACCAACTATCTTGGCTTTTCTTACGTTTGTTTGTTTTTGTTCTTTAGTTTTGTATTCTTGGATTTGTTGAAAGCAATCTTTTGACCCTCCATAATCAAAACTAATAATACAACAAAAAACCATCCCATGATAAAGGTAAGTCAAGGTACACATTTTTTACCTTTTAGTTATTTAATTTTTAGTCATTTACTTTTAGTTATTTTGCTTTGAAATACTACAACTTTTTTTAAGCATCAATGTTGTTTATTACTATGTTCTTTCTCAAAACACCATCCCCTATTACAACTTCATGACACGTGATGAGATTCAAGTGGGGCATATGTATACACATAATATTTTTAACTTTTATCAAATACTAATGCTTTATATATTGTAGGAACCTGTCAAGACTCAATATCTCTGAGTGCACGCCCTAAGGGGTGTACTGGGGAAGGGGTGGGAAAACCTTTGGTGATTTTAAAGATTTTTGTCCCTTTTTTACACATTATTACTAATCCAACTAGATCTTAAAACCATTCCATAATATTTTACTCCTTCATTATACACTCTTCCAATCTTTTGCAATGCTTTATCCTCCTTTTTTTGCCTCAATTCATTTTTGGATAGTTTGCTATACTAGGTCAACTAGGTTGAATTTGTACAATCTAGGGTTATTTTTCACTTTTTGAGTTTGTTAGCCCTTCAACTAACCTAGCTCATACCTAGTGAATTGTCACTAAAAAAATATAGGGTTGATTTGGTCAATCCTATATAATTGATGTCTCTATGAGGATTTAGGGAAAGATATTCATATAAATACAAGATTATTTCATAATTATTTCAATATTCAATCAATATTTATTATTTTCTTGATCTTGTTAACAATTTGCTCTTTCACCCTTCTACTCGAGGAGTATTAGCTTAGGGTTTCTACTTAGAGAATATAGTCTTGTGGATAAGTCTTAGATTATTTGGCCTTTCTTAGTTATCCTTACAAACCAAAAAAACCTCTTGTGAATCCCCTTTAGCCAAGGGAGAGATTTAGTCTTAATGGGTTCATATTCATGTAAGTATATTATAACTTTGTTCTCCTATATTTAGTAGATATAAGTAGCATAAGTATTGGCTTGAATAATATTACTCTTCATATTACATGTATTAGGGTCTTACTCATACTAAGATTAATTGAGATTACATTATACATGTTTTTATTGCTTATAACACCTCATATTGTGCCATAAGCTTTGGTGTGCACTAGATTAGATTTACTTTCTTGTTTATTAGAATAGAGTGAACATTAAACTTAGGACTCATTTAGGGTTGTTACATGATTGTGTTATACTGTAGGCTTTGAAACCCTTCATAGCATGGTGTATTGTGATAAGTGATCCCCTAATCAATTCTAGAAGATCCCCATATTGGTCATGCTCTTTATTAAAGATTGTATCCCAAATTAGAAGTGTAAGTATGCTCTATATTCTCTGAGCCAGGATTGATTTATAGGCATGATGAATTTTTGACTACATAAAAGGTTCATACCTTAGAGGATGACCTAGATCCTTGGGCATTTATCTATGCAAAGACAAAGCTCTTAGGTGAGGCTTTGGTTGTCTCCTCATGGGGATCTATATATTCTCATACATGCCCTCTTTTTGAGTCTCATTTTCTCAAGGATGAACATTGTGATCTGATTGAGTACTAATCAATGTTCATTCCTTTGGTATCTGACACACATCAACCAACTCCCTCTTCCACCTAATGATGTCAAGATAGCACATCTCTTTTTATAAACCTCTTCTAAGATGTCTCCCTAGACATGGAGCTCCCCCTTGCACCATGATTTTTCCATTGAAGTATAGGCTCTCTCAATGCATCTCCCACTGAGACTTTTAGAGTAGCTGAGTTCAATCGCAAGTGTAGTTTCATCCATGTTATGACATGCAACTTGTTCAAGGAGAGAAAAGCTTAAACCAAGCTCATATGATCTTGTTGTGAGTATCATTATCACTTTGATCATCTTGGTTTGGATATTTCTCTCATATATGGACCAACCCTAGGCATTCCTATAGTGAATGTCTTGGTAGTTGAACTTGAAGTGTTATATGAGTCACTCCCTCCCATGCTTGAGTTTTTTGAGGAAGGAAACTCTATGGATGTTGAAGGATTTGTATATGTCAACCTTGGCACTTTAGTAAGGCCTAAGATCATCAAGATTAGCTGTAGTCTTGATCTAAAAGAATGAGATGTTTTGGTCACCGTCTTGTATAAAATTTTAGATGTATTAATTTGGGAATACACTGATATGAAGGGCATGGATCTTGACATAGTTGTCCATAATCTCATTATGGATGATGTAACCTAGTCCATTCACTAAAATCCATGATCAATGGCACTTAAAGTCTCCCAATTAGTCAAGGTAGAGATTAAGAAACTCACTCGAGTTGGATTTATCTAAGATGTTGACTACCCTTAATGGATTTCCAACATTATTCCCATTCTCAAGAAGAATGGAGCTATTCAGATTTACATCAACTTTCAAGATCTCAATATTTCTTATCCAAAGGATACTTTTCCTACTCCTTTGATAGACTAGATTATTTATTCCACTACTACATTTGAGATCATGTCCCTCATGGATGGTTTCTCTAGGTACAACCAAATCTAGATTACATTCGAAGACTAGCACAAGATGAAGTTCACTACCCTATGGGGCACCTTTTATGATGACATCATGAATTTTGGTCTAAATAATGTTGGGGCCACATATCATCATATAATGACCCAAATTTTACATGAATTTATCCATAATATTGTTGAGTACTATGCTGATGGTCTCCTTGATAAATATTGTAAGTAGGATCAACATGAGCGAGACCTCAGGATCATCTTTGAGCATCTCTACGAGTATCACATCAGTTTTAACCCCAAGAAGTGCATTTTTAGAATTTATAATGTAAATCTTCTCAACTTCCTCATTTTAAAAAGGGAAATTAAGGTGGATCTTGACAAGATCAAGGTGATCATTGAGATTCCTCCCTCATGTAACATTGTTTAGTTTTAGTACTTCCATGAAAGGCTAAACTTTTTTAGTCATTTCCTTGAGGAGTATGATCACAAATACACATCCCTCACATGTCTCTTATGTAAGGACACTCTATTATTGTGGTCTACTAAATTCTAAGTGGATTTCAAGGAATTGAAGCCTATGCTTCATAATCTTCACATCTTGATGGCACTTATTAAGGGGTATGCATTTATCTTATACACCTCTATCATTATCCTTCCTTTGAGGGCATGCTATGCCAAATGATAACACTGATAGGAAAAGAGATATTTATTACATATCTCACACACTAGATGGACCTAAACTCAACTAATCTCTTATTAAGAATCAATTCCTCTCTCTCATATTTGATATGAAGAAGATGAGACATTACATGTTGGACTAGACTACCAACATGATTGTCTAGTCTAATCCACTCTACTAATTGCTCAACAAGACACATCTTGATAGTAGGACTATGAGGTGGATCATGATTCTTTAGGAGTTTGACCTTTGTATCATTAACCAGAATTCCACTAAAATACTAACTATGGATAACCAACTCACTGAGTGACCACTACCCAACCCTAGCATGGAGTTGGTTGACAATGCCTTTCCTAATGAGATTATCTACTTGGTCAATCATGATGAGGTCTCTAAGTGTGATTGGTATCAAGACATTATATGTTAGCTTGAAGACTAATCTTATCCCATTAACACTCCTTCATAAGAATACTATTATGTCAATAAGATTACCATCCTCTCTATCATCATTGGTGGCATCTTGTTTAAGAGGGGTCTTAATGGTATGTCGATGTAGTACCTCACCCCTAAGGATGTTACTCTCATTCTAGAGGAGTCTCATGAGAGAATTTGTGGTGGCCACCTAGGAGGGAAAGCCACTGCTTAGCATATTATTAGGATGAGATACTACTGAGCCACTCTTGTTAAGGATGCAATCCAATACACTAAGAACTATAAGATGTGCCAAGTTACTATAGATGCTATCAATGCCCTGACTGACCTCTTACACTCTATTTTTTCCCCTTCACCCTTCTTATTTTGGGCTATCAACTTTGTTGGTGAGTTCAAACCTACCTCTTCTGATGTCCATTGCTAGTTCATCACTACCATTGACTATTTTGTAAAGTGTGTTGAGGCCATGCCTTATAGCAGCATGTGTGGGAAGATCATCACCAACTTTGTCTTAAACTAGCTTATTGTTAGGTTTGGGGTCCCTGCTATGATTATGGTCAATAATGGCCCAAGATTTCAAAGCCTCAAGATGCATGAGCTTGCTAAATGCTTTAAGTTCAAGCTCCACTTCTCCTCTACCCATTACCCCTAGGGAAATAGGCAAGCTGAGTATTAAAATAAAACTTTGAAGAAGATACTTCTTTATAATTTTGCCTAATCTAAGAGGGTTTGGCATCATATATTTTATCCTACCCTTTGGGCCTATTAGACTAGCTTCTAATGGCCATAGGGGTAAACCCATACTCACTCATGTATGGAACCAAGGCTCTTCTTATCGTACATGTCTTAATCCCTTTGATATGGGTTAAGAAATTTAGATCTATTTTTGATGAGGAAAAATTCACTACTCTCCTTACTGAGATTGAGTAATTAGATGAGCAATGACTAACTTCTCTTTATCATAACCATGCTTACCAACACTATCAACACCACCAATTTGAGAAGTTAGTGTGCCCTCATCAATTTAAGGTAGGTGATATGGTCCTCATTTCTTACAAGGATCACCTTAAAAAGGTAAAACTCATGTATAAATGGTTTGACCCTTTTGTTATCACTGCCTCTTTAGAGAATGGGGGTTATCATCTCTCAACCGTCGAAAGCAAGCTTCTGTGGCACCTAATCAATGGGTTACACCTCAAGACGTTTGATATCTAGGGCCTACGTGGCCCTCTAGGAAAGTCACCCATAGTGGTAAAGTGAACCTTTCCTCTCTTATAGCACCATTAACCTCTGTGCTAATTTTATATGTGTGTGCACATGGGTTGTTTATTAGTAGTTCCTACTATCTAATCACATTGTATCTAGTAGCCTATAATAGATGAAGCATACACATCACACATAAAATCATATACATACATGTGATACTCATGAGAAAGAGATGTATATATATCATAAAAAATACATGTTTTCTCTAGGTATATCACATGGATTCATATGAGCCTAGGTTCTTATCCCGTAAAACTACCACTTGCATGGCTATACATATGATACTATCCTAGTTAGCTTATGATTGTGCTACATCTATGGTAGTCATGCCTCTGGTGGAGACCTTAGTCTCTACCTAATGACTAATTAATCCACCATCTATTCTAAGGGCGCTAGCCAGTCTACCTCATCTCCAAGTGTGTCCACTCCTCTCATCTATTCTTAGGCTAGCTTAGCCTATAACTGATCTATCTTAGCCTATTTTGTATCTAATCATGTTTTAGCTTACACTATCACCATATTATGCTATGTTGTATCCATATTTAGTCATTCCATGTCTACCTCATGTCATGCTAAATCTACCTCTAGCTATGGTATATGATGCCAAGCCTTTGCCAACTTGAGTGAGGCTTGAGCACCAACCTACTAGAAGTGAGTATGTGGCTCTACCCCATTAGTAGATGTGGCACCAACTCTATCAATGGTTTTTCTACCACATCAAGGGATTCCTAATTTATTAGTAGGTCCACCTAGGGTCTAGTCTATCTAGGCTAGTCTCCTACGCACACACATAGAGAACATATGTTAGTCATATATTGGCTCTCGCTAAGGATGAGTATAAAGATAAAGTGCTATCTAAAAAATAAAATTACCTTACCTAGTAGTGATAATGGCCTCTATGGACCTCTTTTAGGTCATGCTCCTCCTAGTGGTGGTGGTCTTTGCCATGATAGCCTCTCTCCATAGCTACCCCCCTCACTCTATCTCAACTACTTGTTATGCTCATCCCAAACTAGCCTATGCTATGTTCATCTCTCTTATGTTGTTAGAGCATATCTTCATAGATGATGGTATGACCCTTGTGGACCTCAAAATTCCTCTTGTCCAACCTATTTATCTACCTTAACATCCTCTAGTCATAACATAGATATGTATAGATCATGAACATAACTACCTACTACATCTAAATCTAAGGTGGTCCACACAATCCCATCCCTATTTATGAACCATGTAACTTATGCCATTCCCTCCTCTAGTGCAAGGTATGCATCACTACCCCATGGTGTCCTTGGTCATGTTAGTGGGAGCCTCTCATAAGCCTAGGATATGAGTAAGCTAGGTTGTGTAAATCTACCTATCCCTATTTACTAGATGTGATCTAACTACTGGTACATTCTACATAGGATATGCTATCCCTAAGCATATCTCTATCCTCCCTCATCATGTTGAATAACTCCTATCCAAGATAGTGGTAGTCACCCTATACTCTACCTAGCACAGAGCCTCTTGACTATAGTCCCTACTATCACTATCCTAAGAGTGGGTGCCCTTGATGTTAGATATGCGATTTTTACTCCATGGCTACTCTAATGAGGGTGGGGTCCCACTAAGTAGAGATATATTATAGATATATATCCTATACCTATGGTATCTCTATCTCTCTACTTATAGGTTCCACCCCATAGAGATGGTAGACATCTTTTATGCTAAGGATGACCTCTAGCTCAAGCCCTAGCTAGAACCCATGTCTCTGTAGTACCCATGTGGTCACCAATGTATTCATTAGGTCACTAGAATAGCGTAATGAGGGAACATGTACTAGTCTTAAAATTCTTACACTCCATAGGTAGTCTTGGTCCTCCATAAGTAGAGAATCTACCACCTCAGCTAACCATGATAGGACTCTTTCTCAATTGGTCACCTCACATGGTCTATCTCTTTGTGCCAGCTACTATTACACCTATGAATCCTCTCCCTTCTCTAGTATGCTAACTCTACATGTCTACCCAAGTAAGCAAACATGTAAATATATTAAAATATTGGATAAAAAATGAGCAAGATCAAGTAAAAAAAATGTTTTTATCTCTGGTTTATTTTTCCATTCTTCTTTTTATTCTACCCCCTTCCAAAACCTCCTAGGATATTTTGGGCTCTTTGGGGTTTATCCTAGAGCCTCACTGTCCCAAGGCATGAATTTCTAGGCAAAGTCATAGATTGACCCAACCATGCCACAACTTGCATAGTGGCATTTTGGGGAGCCTTAGGGATCCTTATTTTTATCTCTATAGGCCATAGATTGAGCTCCCATTTGTGCCATTCTCTCCATCTCATCTATCCCACTATTTTGAGTCCTTATTTCATCTGATTCATTCATTGAATCATCTAGAATGAGTCAAAATGCATTTAAGGCCTTTTAAACCCCCCAAAAATGAATAAATTTGGAAAAAAATCATTCATAAAGCTTACCCAGACCATCAGATGTGTCTCTAGTGTTCTCTCATGTCCCCCTTTACTCTACTTGGGGTTTGGTTGGTCATGGGCTCTCCTTCAGGTCTCTCAGAGTGGAAACAAGAGGGAAAATAAATCACTTTTCTCTCTTTTTTCCTTTCTATATCCCTTTTTCTTGCTTTTTATGGGTCCTTTTAGGGTATTTTACTCAGTTTTGTATTCTAGACCATGAAACCTCCATCTTAGGGGTTTTGGCATGTTTTGAGTACATTGGTAGCCTCTTTTTTTAGTCCTAGGTTTTTCTAGGCCTGGTCTAGCCTTATTTTGGTCCTCAAAAGCCTTTCCAAGCCCCTATTGACCTCTTAAGCCCATGCCCCATCTTATGGGAACCTAGGGACAGAAGTTACTTTCTATAATTCTTTTAGTTAGTCATTTCTCTACTTTTCCATAGTGAATCCACTCTTATTCCATATCTCTCTCTTTTTCATTATGGTTACACGTAGGGTCATTAGTTGGATGCAGTGGGTTGGGAATTTCTCTAATATTGGAAACTAGTATTCACCTTCTCTAAAATTCCCCCCACTTTCCCTTGTTGCCTCTTCCCATGCCCAGTGTTGGTTAATTGATGTGGTTGTGGCTTGGCATCATTATTTGTTTCCCTCATACAACTTTCTTACACTACCTTGCTTTAAGATTCCCTTTCAGTAGTTGCTAGTCTTACATCCTTGACCCTGATCATGGTGTACCTCTTAGTGGTGATTCACATAAATAGTAGAATATAGGGCAACCTAGGATCGATAGCTATGGTTTGGGTTATTGATGATCTATGGGGCCATGAGCTTGTTATAATTGGTTTCTTTCTTACCAGTGAGATGAATAATGCCATCGAGTATCAAGAAATCATTGGCACCTTGATCGATGCACATGAGTTAGGCACATGATATGTGTAGTTATTATCTAACTCACTCTTAATCATGTCTCAAATTATTAGTGTTTGGGCCATCCTTATTTCTTAGTTACTCCCCCTCTTCAAGGTAGTACATGATTTGTGTTCTTTCTTTAAGGACACCCAATTCACCCATTTCCTCATAAGGAGAACACTAAGATTGATGCCTTAGTGAATGCCATCTTGAATAGTATGATTTGATTTGATATCACTTATGTCCCTTATTTTTAGGAGCTAGAGCTATAGTTGGATTTTGGATTATGTAGCATTTGCATTCTCACATGTGGATTATGTTGTTGACTTATTCCACTACCATCCTTATTTGGTAAGTGTAGGTAATATTTATTTTTAAATTTTCATTTCTTATTTTCCTTTACTTTGGTGTGGATTCTCGATACTGCATAACACTCTTTTTTCATTCAAATATTGCTTACTTATACATTGGGGGTATATGTAATCATACTTATTATGAGCCTACTCCTCTCTATAATTATACATTATCTCATGTGCAGAATATAAACCTTAGTTGTCCTACTTGGAAACATATGTCACTCACTTGGACCTTTCCCACACATTATTCTCATCCCCTACACATCCTCTAACTATCTTGGTCTTTTGTCATGCCAGATAGGTTCTCTAAGGACCCCCTAATACCCTTTCAAGAGCTTGTTGACCACCTTAGGCCCTTATTCAACCCAAGCTATGACTTAGGGAGGAAAATTGAAACATATAATGCACATTTACTTATTGAAAGTCATGGCCTAGGTTGTAGCCTAGGAAAAATGCATAAAAAGAGCTAGTTTGGTATGAAATGATAAAAAATTACTAGTTTTTGGCTTGTTGGTGGATTAGGGTTGGGATATATGTTTTTTATTCTTTAATTTGAGCCTCTACATTCACTCTCTCTTAAATCTCTACTCTAATCTTCTCACTTGATTATTCATATTAAAATCTTGGTTGCCTCCCTAAATCTCTCTTGGTTCTTTCTTGGCACAATAGTTTTATTTATAACAAGGGATACCCTACTCTATTACAACTTCTATTGGTGATCACATTGTTATTAATAGTGTTCCTAAAGTTTTTGGCTTGATCATTGCTCCATCAACACTCCATTACAACTATCTCTTATGCTCTTTGCATTGGATTTATTATATTGGTAGTTTTTCCTTCACCTCTTCCACAACTTTTAGCTCTTGGTATGGACTCAGCTTACACACATCATAATCTTCTTCCTCTGTTGCCTCCTATCTTGGAAAATTAGTTGGTAAAAAGTTTGCACATCTCTCTTGAGCTTGATATGAGGGAACTTTGCTTTGCAAAGTTAATTTTTTTGTTTATTTGTTGTAGTATACATGCTAGGGTTTGATTTGTTTTAGCAAATTAGTTATTTTTTAAATTAATTAGAGTAGTTTCTAAAGTTTATTGCATTTATATATGGTTAAATAGCAATTTCATTATGTTTTAGTTTATTTCTTTCATTTCTTAGTTTTGAAAGTAGATAAAATAAAGTGAATATTAAGGTGTATAGATGAATACCTAGTAGAATACACATGTTGATCCAAAAAATTTTGGGAACTCCTCTTTGGCTAGGGAGGATAACCTAAAAATCATAAGAAAATTAGAATAAGATTTATTAGCTGGTAGGTTGAGTGGATTTCCTAACATATGCTAGATCTAAAATTCACAAAGCTTTCTAGGAGGTTGTCAAACCACTTTTAAGATAATTAATTTGAAAATTATATAAGAAATATACTTACATTCTAATGATAAGAAAGTAAATATGAAAGAAAATAAATAATTTACCTATTTGATAGAAGATATGGCATGATGGGTCAATACTATGCACAAGTGTACCAAGGTTAGGTCCAGTGGATCAAAGCAAAGTATACATATAGTTCAAAAGAAAAAAGGAGGTCTGGTAGGGTATAGAGAAGCCTAAAATAACAAACTATTATTTTTCCTTGATAGTTACCATCAACGGTCATGGTGACTAGTGATGATTATCCTTATTAATGATGATTGTTATAACTAGTGATAGTTATAACAATTGGCTATGATCACCTATAAAAGGATAGGTAAGGTATGGAAATACAGATAAAGGAATGTGGTTGATAGGTAGTGGGTAGACTATGGGCTTTAAAGGTAAATAATTATATGTAGGTGAATTGATTAAAATAGAAAAGACTAATAAAAGAGAAATCACTAAAAACAAAAGAAAGATACCTATATGATGCTGAGTTGGTGGTAATAGAAACCTGAAGGGAGTTGGGTAGCATAAAAATAATCTATCCTTCAAAATTCATGTGAAAATAGATTAACATTATTGGATTCATACATAAAGAAAAATAAGAGAACTTGGATGCAAATTTCTTAATCCTCTAACTCCTTTAAGAGATTTTCCTTTATAACACAAAACTGCTAAGTAAAGAGAGAGAAAGTTACTAAGTTGGGTGAGGATAAAGATGCCTATTTTAATTCATCTTTAAAACCTAGTGTTTAAATTAAGTTTCCATTTTGGAGGATGTTGTTCTTGAAAAAAGTTGGCAATGATTTTAAAGCTTAAGGCAAGTTTTATGATCCCAACCATCGACGATTAGGGCTAACCATTGATGCTTACCATAATCAATGATGATCAAGGGGTCACAAGTAAATAGGTGAAAAGGTCTTGAATTAAGTGAGGTATTTGGAGGGTTTTTTACATAATGAAGCTAGTGTTAGTAGATTAAGTGGTCTAGAGAGTCGATCCAGGGTCCATAGGTTAAGATGACATCAAAAACTATCATTGTGTAGTTTTTAGGTGTCTACACATTGATTTAAATATTTCTTTATTACATGTCATTTCTCTCTTTGGAATCATTACTCATTGCATAATATAAATATATATTACTCATTAGAATCATTAATCATTACATACTCATTGAAAAATATATATCTAAATAAATGGTAAACTGCTCCCTCAAAGGATAACTACCTCATCAAATCAAAAGTTGATTAAAAATAGACTGCTCCCTTGAAGGATAGATATACACAGTAAAATATTATACCACTCCCTTGAAGGATGGCTAAAAAATATTCATTAGAATATTCTCACATTGATCAACTTAAAAAACTTTAAATAAAAAACAAAAACTATAAGTAAGACATAATCAACTCTTATATCTGCCATTTATAGACTTATCATATCGATCAATCTACCTATTTATCTAAATTAAGACATAATTGGCTCTTATATATGGCATGAGTAGTCTTCCCATATTAATTAGTCTACCCATTATAAGTATACAAAAGGCATGGACTTATCTACTAAGGTTCTTTGGTTACCTATGAAAAAGCCAATGACTTTACTCTAAAATTTACACCCTTACCTATCATACACATCCTAATCACACCTAAGGGAATATGAGATTACTTATAATGAATTGGTTAAGATACATTTTTTCTTAATAAATCACACTCTTGTGAAGTATTTGATGGGTTTGTGTTTACTAATTAAATCCATCTATGAATTATGATTGTTAGGTTCTCGCTAGCAAAAGGCACCATGTTTCCTTTTCTTATCCAAAATAAGTAAACGTGAATGTTTCATTTTCTCTACAAACTATCATCTTACATCATCATATCTATTCATAAAGTATAATCCATACAATCATCCTAACATTAAAATTATCTTATAATTGTCATCATAATTTAACTCAAAATTAAAATCATTCACAAATGACATAGCCAACAACATTAACATAGTATAACATCACATGATCATCACTAACAAACTAAACATCTTCAAAAAAATTCTCATCATAAGTAATAAGGTAGCATCATAATCAATAAGGTAGCATCATAATCAATAAGCTCATGGCATCCTAAAACATCATCATAATCCATAACATTAACATCATAATCAATGACCTCATAACATTAACATCATTAATTACATCATAACATCATCATACAAACATCATTATTGTAATCAAATCACAACATCATCCTATAAGAATCATATCATAAATAAAAATCACATGCCTATACTATGAAAGATAATCATTAACATCATAAGTCTCATACATAAGTATTTATGAACAATGTAAAATCATCTCAATCATCTAAAACATATATATATATATATATATATATATATATATATATATATATATATATATATATATATATATAAAGTGTCAACAAATGTGCATATCTCTCACTCATAAATACATCTCACATATCAACATGTAGTTCGATGTTAAAATATCAAAATATATCACATGAGATATCTACTCATGAACTTGGAGCACCTGAATCAAAACTACTGGCATTGACATCTGGTGGCAGTCCCCCTGGGGTACCTCCTTGTCAACCTGCTACCATCACCCACTGACTTGGTACTACAAGTACTGGTCTACCTACTACACTCACTTGGTACTCACCTCACCTTGGCTCATTAAGACACTATACTAGCACAATACCCTCATAGTAATATAACTCCTATATGGTTTCTAGATATATAGCCTATGTCATAAAACTTGGGGGTGATGCCATCACTAGTCCTCTGACCCATCATAGAAAGTCTCTCTCTTATGTCACCAAATCAAGTGAAACCCTTTCCTGGTCTTACTCTCTTGTCACTATGGTAACCTACCCCTATAAAGTCACCACCTAACCTTGTAAAGTGGTGACCTATGTCTGGGCTTGATCTCTCTACACTATCACTCCTCCTAGCTGGCCCTAATAGTGGTAATCTATCCCTGTAACATGAAAATCTGAGCCTATTCTCCTATTAGTGCTACTACCTATGGATCACCCTATACTAGTCCCCCTATTGGGTCAACATCCATAGGTCTCTGGCCTCCATCTCCCTTACCAAAATACACTACCAAATATCTATCCTAAAAACACACCAGATAATCTATGGTAACATCAACATCATCTCTCACCCTATTTGATAGCTCTTCATAATCTAATACCTTCTCTTGTGGCTATGGCTTAGGCAATAAAAACTCTGCCTTCTCTTTCCTATACTAAGGAAAATTAGGTAGAATGCCCTATTATAGTCCAAACTATCATTATACTCTCTCTATGGGGATGATCTCTATCTCACTATCTCATTTACCATATACCCATCTCTAGCTCTATAATGTATATGTATGCCAAATATATCCATCTCATATAGGCCAAGTCATATATGGCCTCTATACTATATCACCTAGTGAGAAACTCTCAAGAGCACCCTAAAACCATTCTATCTCTTCACACTTCACCTCACCATTCTCCTTTACCACCTTATCCTTCCAGAATCCCAATCATATCTAAAGGAGATCTAAACTTTACTATCTTTCTTGATAATAATATGGTTACTTTATAATACTTACCTTAACACCTTGGACCATCATGCCCCCTCTGCTTTGGTTCTTTCTTTTGATCCTTATCTAGGCATGCCGTCCCATCTTATGATAGGTACCACTTCAACCCAACCATTAACTCAAGAATCTACCAACATCTCATCCACCCAAGCCCAAGCCAACTTTCCACCTCCCAACCAAACACCTTCTCTTGTGGCTATGGCTTAGGCAATAAAAACTCTGCCTTCTCTTTCCTATACTAAGGAAAATTAGGTAGAATGCCCTATTATAGTCCAAACTATCATTATACTCTCTCTATGGGGATGAGCTCTATCTCACTATCTCATTTACCATATACCCATCTCTAGCTCTATAATGTATATGTATGCCAAATATATCCATCTCATATAGGCCAAGTCATATATGGCCTCTATACTATATCACCTAGTGAGAAACTCTCAAGAGCACCCTAAAACCATTCTATCTCTTCACACTTCACCTCACCATTCTCCTTTACCACCTTATCTTTCTAGAATCCCAATCATATCTAAAGGAGATCTAAACTTTACTACCTTTCTTGATAATAATATGGTTACTTTATAATACTTACCTTAACACCTTGGACCATCATGCCCCCTCTGCTTTGGTTCTTTCTTTTGATCCTTATCTAGGCATGCCATCCCATCTTATGATAGGTACCACTTCAACCCAACCATTGACTCAAGACTCTACCAACATCTCATCCACCCAAGCCCAAGCCAACTTTCCACCTCCCAACCAAACACCTTCTGCCACACCCCATGTGGGTTCAACCTTACCATTAGTCACCTATGCCCCATCTACTATGGTATTATTTTCCACTCCTATTTCTATCTTCCTTTCAGTTACCAGTAATCCCTTGACCATAGTTCCACTTCAAAAATTAATTCTCTCTATACCTCAAAACCTTCCCCTAATCAACACTAAGGTCACTACCCAACTTCAACTTACTCAACTTCCTCTTACCTCCACCATGACTATTTTAATCTATCATAGGATATGATTTCATGTCAGTGGTAGATTATGTTGGTAGAAGATGACTTAGGGTTTAATTATCCTAGGGTTTGGATAATGTATGATAGTTTTGGGGAATGTGGGTAGAGGCTGAGAGTGGGAAGAGGTATGTAGGGGTGTAGAGGGAATAAAAAAATGATGCAAAGGGAGCTGTAGGATAGATTAGGGTATTTTAAAGGAGGTTGGGTGGTCAAGGCTCATCATTGATAGTCACTAACAATGACTATTAGTAGTTGAACCAATTGATGATGGTCAAATTGAGGGTAAAAAAATCCTTAATGAGATCGTGGATGGTTGAGGAGACCATCGATGGTCAAAGAGAAGGGTGTGTAAGTGGGAAGTTTTTGAAAAAATTATAATTGATTAGCTTAGTTATATTTATTGTTAAGAATGGGTTATATGTTGAGTAATATAGACAACATGTGAAATATTTTTGAGAGGAATAAGGTAATAATATAGATATGGTAAACAGTTATGCTTAGAGATGAGTGTATGGTAGAATGGAATAAGAGTGTTGTAAGGTTAGATAATTATTACGTAAATAGGAAATATTTGTCACATAAATTTTGGTATGATTGGTGTGCAGGCTCATGAGTGGATCCAGTTATGTGATTGGGTCCCAGTGATGTTTTTAGAGGTGCATGATGCAATATACATGGAGGAATAACACCATATGGAGGTAGTGGGATTTGAAGTGATGAATCACTACCATCACCTACCAAGAGATATAACCATAATAGTTGTCCTCATCAAGAGATGGGATCTAGAAATTAACACCTTCTAATTTCCTACTAGCGAGATGAGCATCTTATTAGAGGATGTTTATAGGATTAAAAATCTACACATATGTGGAGATCCTATCTACCACATAGAGGGGGAGGAGATATATTAATTTATGGGTTGGTTGTATATAGGAGATAAAGTCTATGCATAGTTTCATGTAGGTTATTTTAGCATCAGGCCATTATATGAGAGGGCTCTAGGAGAGACATTTATTTATGATGATGTAGCTAGCCATGACCTATTATGGCCTACCTAATTTAGTAAGGGGTAGATTTCCATATGTTTTTCTAAGGGTTCTAGTATATTTGATGTTTGGAGAGACCATTTTTGGATGGGGGCAAGTACTACTAGTTCAAATATATAGGGAGTTATGGGGCTTCAAAGTTCATAGGTGCTATGGCATTAGTGTTGGATTTGTGCTTCACTATTGGGAATATGATCACATACATTTGTTGAGACCTTTAGGCCTACCTATGGATGGGTATCTACCAAAATATTATCGAGTTGGGTTCCTACCATGGAGGAGAGGTGGTGAGATTATAGGAGTTAGTGGTGGTGCGAGGGACATAGAGTGGTTTCAAGGTACTCTAGAGAGTCTAATACTAGGTGATATAGTATGGAGGCCATATATGACTTGGTATATATGGGATGGATATATGTGGCATATGTAAGTATTATAGAGCTAGAGATGGGTATACAATAAATGAGATGGTGAGATAGAGCTCATCTTTATAGAGAGAGTAAAATGATAGTTTGGAATATAATAAGGCATTTTGCCTGATTTTCCTCAATACAAGAGAGAGGAGGTAGAGTTTTTATTACTTGAGCCATATCCATAAGAGGAGGTATTATATTATGAGGAGCTACTAGATAGGGTGAGATATGATTCTATTATTACCATAGATTGTCCAATGTGGTTTTAGGGTAGATATGTGATAGTGGATTTTGGTTATGGAGATGGAGGAGCCTATAGATGTTGACCCAGTAGGGGGACCAACATAGGGTGACCCATAAGAAGTAGTACTAATAGGATCATAGGATCATATTTCCATGTTACAAAGATAGATTGCCACTCTTCAAGTCGAGTTAAGAGGAGTGACACTGTAAAGAGATTAGGCCTAGGCATAGGTCACCACTTTATAGGGTTAGGTGGCCACTTTATTGGGGTAGTTTACCATAGAGATAGGAGAGTGAGACTAAGAAAGGGTATTGCTAATTTGATGACATAGGAGAATCTCTATGGTAGGTTAGAAGAGTAGTGGTGGTTATACCCCCAAGTTTTGTGACATAAGCCTAATATCTAGCACCCATATAAGAGTTGTGTTATTATGAGGGAATTGTGCTAGCATAGTGTCCTAATGAGCTGAGGTTGGGTGAGTGCTAGGTGAATTTAACAAGTGGACTAGTATTTATAACACTAGGTTAGTTGGTGATGGTAGAAGGTTGATAGGGAGGTAATCTAAGGGGATTGCCACTAGATGTTAGTGTTAGTGGTTCCAGTTTAGGTGCTCTAGTTTCATGAGTAGAGATCTCTTGATGTTTTTGATATTTTAACATTGGCCTGCATGTTGAGATACAAGATGTATTTATGAGTGACATATATGTACATTTTTTGACACATAGTGATATAAATATTTAGATGTTTTAGATGATTGAGATGAATTTATGTTGTTCATGAATGTTTATATATGAGACTTATGATGTTGATGATTATATTTCATAGTATAGGCATGCAATTTTGATTTATGATATGACTCTTATAGGATGATGTTGTGATTTTATTGTGATAATGATGTTTGTATGATGATGTTTACATGATGATGTTATGATGTAATTAATGGTGTTAATGTTATGAGGTCATTGATTATGATGTTAATTTTATGGATTATGATGATGTTTTAGGATGTTATGAGCTTATTGACTATGATGCTACTAATTTAATTATGATGATAATTTTTTCAAAGATGTTTAATTTGTTAGTGATGATCATGTGATGTTATACTATGTTAATGTTGTTGGCTATGCCATTTATGAATGCTTTTAATTTTGAGTTGAATAATGAGGACAATTAGAACATAATTTTAATGTTAGGATGATTGTATAGATTATGCTTTGTGAATGGATATGATGATATAAGATGATAGTTTTTAGGTAAAAGGAAACATTCACGTTTACTTGTTTTGGATAAAAACAGGAAACATGGTGCCTTTTACTATCAAGAACCTAACAATAATAATCCATAGATGGATTGAATTAGTGAACACAAACCCATAAAATACTTCACAAGAGTGTGTTTTGTTAAGAAAACAAGTATCTTAACCAATTCATTATAAGTAAGCTCATAGTCCCTTAGGTGTGATTAGGATGTGGATGATAGGTAAGGGTGTAAATTTTAGAGTAGAGTCATTGGCTTTTTCATAGGTAACCAAAGAACCTTAGTAGATAAGTCCATGCCTTTTGTATACTTATAATGGGTAGAATGATTAATATGGGAAGACTACTCATGCCATATATAAGAACTAATTATGTCTTAATTTAGATAAATAGGTAGACTGATCGATACAAGAAGTCTACAAATGGTAGATATAAGAGTTGATTATGGCTTACTTATTGATTTTGCTTATTATTTTGTTTTTGTATTTAAATTTACTAAAGTTAATCAATGTAAGAATATTCTAATGAATATTTTTTAGCCATCCTTCAAGGGACTGGTCTAAGATTTTACTATGCATAGCTGTCCTTCAAGGGAGCAATCTATTTTTAAGCAACTTTGATTTGATGAGGTAGTTATACTTCGAGGGAGTAGTTTAAAATTTATTTGGATATATGGATATGTTTTAAATTAAAATCACACATGGACAAGTCTAGTCAGGTTTGAAAGGTCTACCCATATAGAAGCAAGACCTAGGCACAAAAGGTGCATTAGAGGAAGGGGTTTAGAGAAACAATTAGCCACATGATTTCATCTATTAAAAGACAAAAAGTATCTATGAGAACCATGATATTGTTAGAGCTGAGGTACCCATACCTAGGATTGGGATATGACTATGATGGAGGAATCACATGGTTCTATATAATCAATTAATCCCAAAAGGGGTAGAAAGGAAATGAGGTAGAAGAAGGTTAATGACCCAATGGAATGAGCTTAAGTTAGACATAGAAGTGTGTTTGATCCTTATTTTAATAATGAAAGAGGTGTAAATGCAAAACATTAATGGTTTTAGGTTCTAGTTTGCCATCAAGAGAAGACAAGTGATAAGCACCCGATCCATACTTATGGATTATAATGTAAGGTCCTAACTAGTTAAAATCAAACTTACTCTTTTTGGTCTTCTCCATGTTAGTGACATTCTAGTTTTCCTTGAGGATGAGATCTTTGATGTTGAATTCTCATGTTTTCAAATGTTTTTTATATTCTCACTTGATATACTCTTGATAAATGTGAAGGTGATTAAGGGAAGCAAGGTGACATTCATCAAGAAGTTCTAAGCGTGCAAGGCATTCTTGACAATAGTCACTTTTAGAAAGAATCTCATGCAAGGATATGTAAAGGGGTGGAATTTGGAATTTAATAGGTAGAAATGCCTTAGCTCCAAAGATGAGAGAAAAAGGTGTAGCTCCCATGGTAGTTTGGATACTAGTGTGGTAAGCCCATAAAGTAAATGGGATATAGAGGTGGAAGTCCTTCCCTGAAGCACTGACCACCTTAGTGAGAATTTTTATGAATGTTTTATTAGAAGCCTCAGCCTATCCATTAGATTATGGATGATAAGGCAAGGAGAATTTTAAGTCGATACCGAAAGGATCATAAAGCTCTTGAACCTTTTTGTTCTTAAAGGATTTTACATTATCAATGATGATTTTGTGAGGAACACTAAAGTAGTAGATGATGTGGTGATTGATGAAATCAATTATTTTTTTAGCTTTGATTGAGATAAATGGGATGGCTTTTACCCAATTGGTAAAATATTTTGTGGTAGTGATGATATATTGATGTCATTATGAGGAATGTAGTTTGATTTCTCTGATAAGATTAAGACCCCATTGTGAGAAGGGCCAATAGTCAGTTGATACATGAAGACCATAAGGAAGAGAATTATGAATGTTAGCATATTGCTGACATTTGATACATTTCTTGACATAGTCATAATAATCTTGATTGAGTGTGGGCCAATAGTAGCCTAGATAAAGAATACATTTGGAAATAGCCATACCACCAAAGTGCCCACTATATATACCATCATGGGCTTCTTTAATGGCATAAAAAGCCTCATGGCTATGAAGGTGATGAAGGAGGAGACCATCAATGCCTCATTTGTAAAGAATGTCCCCTAGTATGAAATAGTGAGAGGTACCTTGCATGAAATATTTTTAAGCATTTCTTGAAAGATCAGAAGGGAGGACACTGACATTAAGGTAGTTGAAGATTTGATCATACCAAATGTCTTTAGGTGATGTTTCCATCCAATAAATGGTAGGAAGATCAAATTTAAGGTAAGATGGCATGATGAAGTGGTAGATGGTGATAAATAGTTTAGATTCAGTAGGTTGAGATAGAATTTGGGATGCAAGGGAAGACATTGTGTCCATAAATTTATTGGTGAAACAAGAGACTGATTAGATTGTGTAGTGGTCAAATGATGTTAAGAATACATTGACAAGTTTTTTGTACTTTAAAAGATCATTTTTACATTGATAAGCTCTTATGACTTGGTTGATGATAAGTTGAGAGTCTCCAAAGATGGTAATTATTTTAATTCCCAAATAAAAGGCAGTTTAGAGACTTATGACCAAGGCTTCATATTTGGCTATATTATTAGTACATTTTAAATCAAGTTTGAAAAAATAAGAGGTTCCCCATTAATGGGAGTGAGGATTATGCCAGTGCCCCCACCATTTTGACATTTAGAGCCATTAAAATACATAGTCATTTAATATGTGGGTTCTTCTAAAGAAAGAGTATATATAGACTCATCTAGAAAAGTAAGAAGGGGAGTTTGGTTATCAAGGAAAGGAGATTCAACTAGTTGTTCTATAATGACCTATCCTTTAATGGAATTTTATAGAAGAAACTCAATATCAAACTCAGCTAAAAGCATGAGCCACTTAGCCATATGTTGGTTAAGATATGGCTGAAAGTGCATATACTTAAGGGGGTTAGTGTTAGTAATGACACAAGTTTTGTGGTTAAGAAGATAACAATGAAGTTTAGAGGCTATGAAAACTATGACAAGGTAAAGTTTTTCAAGATGGGTGTATCAAGTTTCATAGTCAATGAGGGTATGGCTGATGTAATAAATATCCTAATCCTTATTTTGGTTACCGTAATGAGAGAGCATGGCTCCCAAGGAATGATCAATGGTAGATATATATAAATAAAATGGCTCATCTTCTTTTAGGGGAATAAATATTGGTGGAGATAGAAGATACTCCTTGATTACATCAAAGGCTTGTTTGACATTATTTGGCCCATTTAAAGGAGGAATCTTTATTGAGGAGGTGATGAAAAGGTTGAAAATGATTAGATAATTGAGAAATGAAGTAGTGGATTGATTTAAGTTTGCCTTGCAAGCTACAAAGCTATTTTAGGTTAGTAAGAGGAGGAATTTCCAAAATGGCTCAAACTTTTGTGGGGTCTATTTCAATGCCATAAAGGGAAACAATAAAGCCCAAAAGTTTTATTGATAACAACCCAAAGATGCATTTCTTTAGGTTGAGCTTGACATGATAATGGATTAGCCTTTCAAATATGATAGCAAGAATAATGAGGTAATATTTGCAGTGTTTGGATTTACTAAGCAAATCATCAACATAATCCTCAACTATTTTATGGATGAGGTCATGAAAGATATAAGTCATGGACTACTGATAGGTTATTCCTACATTCTTTAAACCAAAAGGCATGAGATGATAACATAAATTTCCCCATGAGGTGATAAAGGATGTTTTGTGTTGATCTTGAGGGGTAATCAAGATTTGGTTGTATCTTGAAAAACCATCCATGAGAGATAACATTTCATAGCCAACAATGAAATCAATGAGTTGGTTGATGTTAGGTAGGGAAAATTCATCCTTAGGGCAAGTGAGGTTAAGGTTATGAAAGTCAATGCAGAGGTGAAGGCCTCCTATGGGTTTGGTGATAAGAAAAACATTAAAACCCCATTATGGATAATCAATGGGCTAGATGAAGTTGATAGATAGAAGGCACTGGAGTTCCTTAACAAGAAGAGCTATATGAGGGTGCATATGACAAAGCTTTTGCCAAACTAGTTTATCTTCAGGATGGGTAACAATATTATGAAGTGTGATATAATGGTAAATATTGGGCATGTACTAATAAGACCAAATAAACATTATGCTATGGTCACAGAGAAAAGATGGATAGTCTCATTGTTCTTCAAGGTTTAAAGATTGGCCAATTTTGATGATATGAGGCTCATCCTGAGTTCCCAAATTAACATCTATGGTTGATTCATTTAGCATTGTTTGGTTTTTAGGAGGAAGGTATTTTTGAAGAGAAGAGTCACCTACACCAAAGTAGGTAATAATGGATTGTCATCTTGAAATTGGATGGTATTACTAGTAGGTGAGTCATATGTAATCATCTCAAGGTGGATGAGAGGAATGGTCTTGGTTTGGCCCTCCCTTTGATAAGTTAGGGGACCCAAAATAATGGTGTTTATAAAAAATTTAGGTGGGGTGATGTTGGTATATTTAGATTAGGAATATGGGGTTGGGGAGGATGAAGGTTATTTAGTAGTGGTGGTGATAGGTTTTGGTGATGTGGGCTCCTCTGAGGGAACAAACCCAAGGCCAAAGAACTCATGAGGTTTTTTATTTTTGATAACAGGAAGTTCATAAGCTCCTTGTTCATACATGCCAAAACCAAACTCCTTTTAAGTGCACCAATGAAGGTACATTTGGGCAAAGGTTAAGTTGCTCAGATAAGAAAAGTTGGAAGTGAATGGATGGATATATAACATGGTGGTGGGAGCAAGGAGTGGTTTATCAAGTCCCCCATAGACAAGATATGTTTTATTTTTGGGAAGGCCAAAGGGGATGAGGGTACTAATATTAGGATCATAAGATGGATCATTTTGGAGATTCCCAAATTCATGTAGAGAAGGGAAAGCATCCAAAGCTAAAAATTGATATTCCCCTAGCATGAGATGCTGAAATGTGGATTGAAAGGGGTCTTAGAATGGAATTTGAGATGAAGATATGGTTAAACTAGTGGATGCTTCATAATTATTGTAGATATAAGTGTTGGTTGCTTGGGTTGATGTGGTGGTTTGGCTAGAGGTTGGTTGTGAAGAAGATGGAGGTGGAATGAGAATGTAATTAGGCTGATATGTCATATTACAAGAAGCAAAGGGACTTGAATTGGCTTTAATTATAATGACTTCTCCCTCATGCTTGAATTTGGTACATCAATAACATAGATCTAGGGATAAAACTTGAAGGGTAGAAGCGATAAAACCCATAACATAGATCTAGGGGTGATCAAGTAACATAGTATATTGAAACTCACCCTCTACAACATAAAAAAATATAGGGATAGTGTGAGGCCCCAAACATATATGGAGAACAATTGTTATCACAGTAGTATCCAAGGTATCATTAAATGATCAGAGAACTATAAAGATTTTATACATGATTTTTTTAGGCTATATGAGTTGATCATAAACATGGGAGTAGATGATATTGATACTCACTCCCCCATCAATCATGACTCTTTTGACATGTGTTTGATTAATGGATGTGGTGATGAAAAGAGGGGGATTAGGGTCTTCACTATGATATGGTGGAATTTATGATTCTTGAAAGGTGACCATGGAAACATGTTGGATGGCTCCAATAAAAGATGTAAGAGGTTGGGGATCATTTGGTTGAACCTCTATAGAATGCAATGTTTTGATTAAAGTTTGATAGTGTTAGGGTGAGGTGTTAATTAAGTCATAAAGACTCATTTTGACTGGTGTTTGGTGAAGTTTTTTAACACTAAACATTATATGAATGAAGATGAATTGGAAGAATAAAGAGCTCCTAAAATGGAAATTTTAGGCTTGGATGGTTGTGAGGGTGAAGGTGAAGGTGTGGTTTCTTGGTTTTGGTTAGCTGGTTGAGGAATTGAAGGGTAAGACCATGGAATGGTTACTTTGGCTTTGCCCTTTTCATTCTATTGTATAGCTTTACCATTATCCTTTTATTGGGCTTGAAACCAAGTGAACATATGAATGGTATGGATAAGGCAACCAATTTATTTCTTTAGTTCCTCTTCTTCACTCCTTGGTGGAAGTAAAGAAGTAGATGATTGGTACATGGATTGGATGGGTGGTAGAAAAGGCAAGGGTCTTAAAGAAGGTTTGTCTAATAGATCATATTCCTCTAAAGGGACATGAAAAATTGATTAGAGATATTTATAATTATCCATATCATGTCCAGGGGTCCTATATTAAAGACAAATCAAATTGTCATTGAACCATGTTGGTTTATGGTGAGTGGGGTCAAAAGTTTTGATTGGTGGTAATCTAATGGTAGAAGCTTGCAACAACCTTTGTAAAATAGTTGTATAAGATTTTGAAAAAGATTTTGGAGGTGGTGGAGTTTACATTTTAGGGGTAAGAACCTTATTGGGTAAAGATTTCTTGACAAGAGGTGTGGTTTGTAGGCTGATATTGGTTGGTGGTTTAAAAAGGATTGGCGTAGTTATAATTGATATGGGAATCAGGGGTCTAGATAATAAGGTTTAATACATGGGAAAGTGGATGAAGAAAGGTTGGTAAGGAAGGAGGATGAACTAGAGGATTGGGTTGTTATAAAAGGAGAAAAGGGAGATGTTTTTTTGGAAGAAGAGTAGGTAATGGGAATGATGGAGGGATGTGGTCCCAAAATAGAAGGTAAAGGTGAAATAGTTGGTATGGACTTAACTTGAGGTTGTGGCCTAGGAAACCCTTCCTTATTAATGGGATTAATTGGATTTGGCTTTGGTTGGGTTGATGTGGTTAAGTCTAATCATAAAGGAGGGTGAGTAGGATTAGGCATGGAAGGATCCCTATATTTTTGATTGGTTTGATGAAAGAAGCATAGGGTGATTTGACAATTTTGGATGAGGGTAGTATAGATGGTTCACTGGTAACTTTAGGAGGGGTAGTTGGTGGATTTGTAGCAATAGGCTCGAGGGTAGACCAAAGTGAAGTGGAAGGTTTAGTTTTATTTTGATATGGGAGTCCAAGATAATACCAAAAAGTGGCTCTATAAAAGTTAGGTTGGGAGGTGAATTCCAAACTTTGAACTGGATGGGAAATGGGTTTATAAATGAGAATTGTTTCTTGATCATTAATTTCAAAGTGCAAACCCTTTATGGAAGGAGTGGTTTCAAAGTTTTTATCTTTGGTGAAAAGTTCTAAAGATGATGATTGGATAAATGAGGAAATAGTCTCTTGGGAAATAGTTTCCAAGGTATAGATGGTTCTATAATAGGAGGGGTAGGGTTAGCAGTTTCAAGTGGAAAAGCCAATATAGCTCTTTTCTTGGTTTGGTTATCCAAAGAAGTAGGTGGCTCTTTTACTTGGATTAGAGGAGTGGATGAAATGGTTATCTCCTTGGGTATCTCTACCATAATAGGGGTAAATGGAATGATGGTTTCATCTAAGGAAGAGAAAGGGGTAGTTAATTCCTTCGTTGGGTTTTCTAAAGGAATGGATGGTGTGTTGGCCTCCTTTATTTGGGTGATAGAGGTGATGAATTATTCAATAATGGGCACAACATTGATGAAATTAATTTTATCTGCCTCATGTGAATTGGAAAACTTGGGTTTGATTTCATGATGTTGGGTTGAAGGTGAATGATTTGGAAAATGTTTTTGGAAAATATAAAGAGATTGATTGGAAGGAGCATTTGGGTTATCAAACACAAGCTCCCCTCTATCAATTAGGTCTTGGAAAATACTTTAAAAGTTATTACATCTATTAGTATCATGTCTCATTGTACCACCTAAGAAGGAGATGAGAAGTTTCAAATTGTTGAGGGGGCTTAATGGGTGGAAGGTGGATTAGATCAGCTTTAAGTAGTTTATCCAAAATCGATGCATAAGATTCCCTAATTTGGGTAAATGGTTTTGAAGGAGCCTAGTTTTGGGTATAGTTTTAGTAATTGGAAGAATTATTAGTTTAAGGTGTTTGGTTGATGGTTAGAGGTGGTGTAGTTGTGAGAATAACTGAGTGTGCTGATGCTTTTGATTTAGAATTAATTGGGTTCATGGTCTTGTTGGAGGATGATTCAGTGGATTTAAAACTAGAATTTTTATTCTAAAGCTTTAACTTCACTTCATTAATAACATGATTTTCTAATTTTCTTGCCATGGTAAATGCTTCATCAAAAGTCCTAAAGGTTTGGACTTGGAGAGTTGGAGTAATGTGTTTGGCACACCCTTGGGAGAATAATTTGATTAACTCGAGTTGGGTTAATGGGAAGGTGAGTTGATTAATGAGGCCCTTCCATCTAGAAATAAAATCAATAATGGATTCATTTTCAAATTGTTTGATGGATTATAAATTGATAATGGAAACCTTTTTAGATATGTTAACAAAAAAGTGTTCTAAAAAGGTTTGTGCTAATTAAGATAAAGAAAAGATAAAGTGAGTGGGGAGGGCACTATACCAATAAAGGGTAGTTATGGATAATAACATGTGAAAAGTTTGGAGGAGGAGAACATCATCATAAGTGATCAAATAAAAAGCATGATGGAAAGCTCTCAAGTGTTATTTTGGACCCTCCTTACCTTAGAATTTTGGAAATTTAGGCAATTCCCATTGAGGAGCATAAGAATGAATAGGCACGGATGGGTGAATAGGTTTGTTAAAAATTTGGTCATAGGAAAAAAGATTAGGTGAGGTAGAGATGGTTGTTTCCAAATTAGTCATTTTATCCATTAGTATTTTGATTAGATTTGTTTGGGGTTGAGAAGTGACATAATTGAGAGGAACATTCTATTAGGGTTGGTTCACGACAATGTATGAATAAGCATTAGATGGTGATAAAGAAGTCACATATTGATAAGTGGTGGTAAGGGGATGAGATGGTGATACATAATAACAAATTGGTATAAAAGGTTGGGTGGAGGGTGGTATGTACCCTTGTGGGTTAGAGACATACTAGTAAGTTGTTATAGGCACCTGTTTAGAAATAGATGTGGTTGGTATGGTGGAGGTAAGAGGAAGTTGGGTAAGTTGAGGTTGGGTAGTGACCCTAGTGATAATTAGGGGAAGGTTTTGAGGTATAGATAGAACTAAGTTTTGAATTGGAACTATGGCCAAGGGATTGGTGGAAACTAAAAGGAAGATAGAAATAGGAGTGGAATATAATACCATAGTAGATGGGGCATAGGTGACTAATGGTAAGGTTGAAACCACATTAGGTGTGGTAGGAGGTGCTTGGTTGAGAGGTGAAAAGTTGGTTTGGGCTTGGGTGGATGAGATGTTGGAATAGGATTGAGTCAATGGTTGGGTTGAAGTGGTACCTATCATAAGATGGGATAGCATGCATAGAGAAGGATCAGAAGAAGGAACCAAAGTAGAGGGGGCACAGTGGGCCAAGGTGTTGAGGTAGTGTTGTAAACAAACCAGATTATTGTCAAGAAAGGTATTAAATTTTGGATATCATTCATATATAATTTGGATTCTATAAGGAGAAGGTGGTGGAGGATAATGGTGAGGTGAAGCATGAGGAGATTTGTTAACATCTGAGATATAATCCATGGATGAAGAAGAAGGTGGTGGTTAGTTTTTTTGATTTCTCACTTTTTGTTTGGTTAAAACCATATGAGAAAATAATAAATGTTATTATGATGCTCACACCTGTAATAGAGAGAAAACCAAAAATAATTTCAAAGCAATCAATACATATACTAGGAAGTATGTTTTAACCTTAGGATTACTTTTAAATTACTTTTGGCTTATGCCTTAAAGAGTATGATAAGGGAGGTTGGATTGAAAAATTAGTACTAAAGAGGAAATCTATGGATGGTTTTAGGTTGTTAAGG
Organism: Torreya grandis; assembly: GCA_037957365.1. Lineage (NCBI taxonomy): Eukaryota > Viridiplantae > Streptophyta > Pinopsida > Cupressales > Taxaceae > Torreya > Torreya grandis. The sequence continues at coordinate 4,252,212 of JARHVA010000624.1, forward strand.
CACTTAGAAAGAAGATGTGTTGAACTTCAGTTTTTGCTTGGTCTTGGGGCCTACCCCTCACTTCATGATCTCGCAGTGATAAAAGTGTCAGGTGCTTAGCCAAGATATACTGAGTCTAGAGTTTATAATTAACTAGAAAACTAATTTGGTTCTCCTTTTGGTTGTAAAATCCAAGTGGGATAGTCAAGAGGAGGTAAGGTTTCAATGTCATGTCCCCTTCTAGTTGACATCTTTTTGAGCGAAGGATTAGCCTATTATGCGACCCTCGTAGGCTGATGGGATGGATATAGGGTCTTGATGGAGATGGGTTGGCTTTCGGACATGAATTAAAGGAGATATTAATATTTGATTGATTTAATCAAATATTAATTATTTGGTCCAATTTTAATTAATTATTAATTATTAATTATTAATTAATTATTATTGGGTCTAATTTTAGGATCCTCATTCTAATTTAAGAATTGGTCTAATTTTAAGACCCTAGTTCTAAATTAAGGAAGCCCCAGTCTAATTTAAGGGAATCTAATTTTAGCAAGCACACTTTTGGAGGTGTATAAGAATCTCTCATGGGAGAGAGTTTGTATTCATGACTATTATTGATATTGATTCTTGTTAAGAAATTCTTCTGTGAAGATTGAGCCAAGGGTTCCAGGATTCCAATTGCATTGAAGAACGTCAACTCTTCATTGTGTGCGATTCAGAGGTTGTGAAAGATCAGCCGATCTATTGCCAAATTGAGAGATAACTTCACCCAAAAGTTATCATAGTATTACAGGTATTTGAGAGATAACTTCACTCAGAAGCTATCACAAGGGTTTACAGGTATTTTCATTAATTTTGGGTTTTGATTCAAGAATTATCCAGATATAGATCTTTTGTATTAGCCCATAATTCTATAGATCAGGATCAAGCATACAGGTTGTGTTATATCAACGACCGTACGAGTTCTGTACAGATCCGTGAAAATCCATACGCATCAACAAAAAGTACAGGTACCGACATCGGTGAACATATACTTATAGAGACCGACATCGGTCGACATACAACCGACATCGGTGAGATAATAACTACAGATCGACTGACGATGGTAGTATAACCGACGTCGGCGACTGTGTTTTTTTGCACAACAGGCCGAGACGAACCAGATTTAGAATTCTTTCCCAATTTGTAGAATATTTAGGCTATTTAGGCCGTACTTTCAATATTCTTTGTATACTTGACAGAGGATCTCTATTGTAAGCTTATGAGCAAATAAATAAGAGTTTATACTGTGATTTACTTATCTATTTGAAGATATTTTTGCAAAAATTTAGATAAGCAATTCAGAGCTTTGTTTTGATATTCGAAGGGATATTACAGTGGTATCAGAGCTAAATCCTACCATCCTGAGGGTTTGAAAATCTTATGCAGCCACAAGAGTTGGGACCACACAAGTATAACACATGCAGTAGAGCTTTGCTTGAAGGTACCCAATTGTTAGAATAGCAGCAGATTATCATGAGTGACAGACGTGAGGGTAGCCCACCCTGGGGCCACTGACATAATGATGATCCAGGTACTAGAGAAACCTACCGTGAGATGACACAGGCATTACAGGCACTAACTACTATGATAAGGAGGATGAACCCACCTGATAGATAGAATGGGAACCAAGGTGATAACAGAGATGTTACGGTTAATCAGAGACCCCGACAGGCCCACTCCAAAACAACAGATAGACCTACACGTCCTACGTTTGTGCAAGAAGAACCAGAAGTTACAGCAGAGGAGGAGGTAGGAGATTCCTCATTTGCAGATGTCTACTTGGCTGTAGATGATGAGTGGAACTTATTACCTCCTCCTGTTCAGGAGAGGATGACTTTTGATCATTTTGTTAATCTGAGGAGAGAGCACTACAAATTGGCTAGACAAGAGCGGAGACCTAGACACCAGAACAATGATCTTAAGCATGCTATGAGCAGGCTCACACTCGTAATGTTCGACGGTAGTGGTAAGGTCACAGCGCAGGCTTGGGTTAGTAAGTTAGACACCTTACTCACATTGCGTCTGATGGCTGAGGTAGATGCTATCAGATATGCGACACTACATCTTGAGGGAGTAGCTCACGATTGGTGGCACCACGGGATGGTGACACTCCATCATGATTGGATCACATCTTATCAGGAGTTTGTGGATAGGTTAGTAGAGCATTTTGCCAGGAGGGATCTAGAGTCCTATTTTCGAGAGTTGGCACAGTTGCACCAAAGCGGCAGTCTAGAGTCTTACATTGGTGACTTCCAGAGGTTATCAGTTATGGTTCCTGACATTTCAGAGAGGCGACTAGTAATACTCTTCATGGAGGGATTGACAGAACCATTGAGAGGTTGGATCAAAGGCTTTGATCCTCCTTCATTACAGGAAGCTATGAAGAAGGCGCGTAGTATGGAGATGGCAGCCCCATCAAGTAGATCTAACTCCAGAGGTACTTCTTCATCCAGGGACAGTAAGGGCTACAATAGGAACAGAGAAAGACCAGGTTTCAACATAGATAAATTAGGTGTTAAGAATGATTAAAAGGCCAATCCAGCAGCACCACCTTTGGATAGGGAGGCTCTTAATGATCTACGCAGGAAGAAGCTTTGTTTCTATTGCAAAGGTCCATATGATGCTAATCATGATTTTCCTTTGAGACCTAAGGGCAAAGCAAATCGGGTGATGTGGGCCTATTATGAGGATGAGGAATCAAAGGATTCTGAGCATCACAATTGTTCCAAGGAACCAGAGGCTGAGGCTTTAGAGCCCAAGGTAGAGGCAGAGTCAGAGCTCCAGATTTAGGAGGCACGCCTATCTAGCATCCAGCACGAGGGATCATTCAGACTCCGGGGAGTTTTGGCAGGACAGAGGGTCATTACCCTTCTTGACATGGGAGCTACACATAATTTTATTGATACTAGATTTGTGGAGAAGCGTGGACTCACCACAGAAGAGTTTGAGGGCATTAGAGTTAAGGTAGCTGATGGCTACACCCTCAGGTGTAAGCAGATGATCAGAGATCTCCCATTGCGCTTGAACAATTATGAGTTCAAGGCTGATTATTATGTGGTCAACATGGGGGACATAGATTTGGTTTTGGGCATGAAGTGGCTTCATTCCCTTGAGGTAGTCACTCTTAGTCTTAAGGATATGGAGATCAATTTTGATGTAGATGGAAAGACTCACATTCTTAAAGCAATACGGGACGGCAACATCAAAACCATTTCTTTACATCGAATGGAGAGGCTCATGCGACATGACATGGTAGAGTGGGCTGCCGAGTGCACATTGGCACCAATGCAGGAGGGACAGCAGAAGACCGAGTATCATCCTGACATTCAGCAGTTGAGAGTCAAGCATGATAAGGTATTTAGTGACATTCCACCGGGGAGACCTCCAGATAGGGGCATTGAGCACATTATTGAGCTTGAGGAGGGGGCTAAGCCCATTATGATTACTCCTTATCAACATCCTAAGCGGTTGAAGGATGAGATCGAAAAAACAATCAAGGAGTTACTGGCTATGGGTCACATTCGACCAAGCAAATCACCGTTTGCTTCTTCAGTTGTTCTAGTGAAGAAGAAGGATGGCACCCTACGAATGTGCATTGACTATAGAGCCCTGAATAAGAGAACCATTAAGAATAGGTATCCTATACCATGCATTGACGAGCTTATTGATGAGCTTCATGGTGCACATTACTTCACGAAGATAGACTTAAGATCAGGCTATCATTAGATCAGAGTTTGCGAGCAGGACGTGGAGAAGACAGCTTTTCGTTGCCATAGTGGACACTACGAGTTTATAGTGATGCCATTCGGGCTCACTAATGCACTGGCAACATTTCAGTCCACCATGAATAGAGTCTTCCATTCACTACTAAGGAGGTTTGTACTTGTTTTTTTTTATGACATTCTTATATACAGTAGGACTTGGCAGGAGCATTTGGCTCATCTGGAGACTGTACTCAGCATCTTGGAGAGGGAATCCTTATACGCCAAGGAGTCTGAATGTGATTTGGGGATGACTGAATTGTTATACTTGGGTCATATTATCAGTGTAGGGGGAGTGCGGATGGATCCTGAGAAGATCCGCACCATCATAGAATGGCCTATTCCAGCAAACCTAACACAGCTAAGGGGATTTCTAGGTCTGTGTGGTTTTTATCGGAGGTTCGTGAATGGTTATTCATGACATGCAGCTCCTATGACAGATTTGACTAAAAAAGGTGCTTTTTGTTGGACACTTGAAGCATAGGAGTGTTTTGAAAGGTTTAAGGAGTTGATGACTACGTGCCCAGTTTTGGCACTACCTAATTTTTCGAAGCCATTCGAGCTTCAGTGCAATGCTTCAGGCGAGGGCATTGGAGCGGTGCTTATGCAAGACAAGCACCCCATAGTATATGACAGTCGTAAGCTCAGGGGACCAGAGAGACTGTACAACATATATGATAAGGAGATGCTTGCTATCATGCATGCCTTGGCAAAATTTAGGCAATATCTAGTGGGCAGCAAATTTTGCATTAAAATGGACCACAATAGTTTGAGACATTTCTTGGGGCAGCGAGACCTCAATGATCATCAGCAGAAGTGGGTGAGTAAGATACAGGCATATGATTTTGACATCTCTTTCATCAAGGGCACCCAGAATGTTGTGGCCGATGCTCTTTCATGCAGGCCGTATTTGAGTACCATGGTCCACATTACAGAGGATTGGTGACATATGATTGTGGCAGAGTATGCCAAGGATACATGGGCATCTAGCATTGTTGAGGGATCGACGGTTGACACTAGATATACTCTTGTGGATGACTTGATCATTTACAACAATAAGGTTTATTTGATCCCAGGATCGTCGATGAAGAACATTATCATGCGAGCTTTTCATGATATACCTACTACAGGACATCCTGAATATTTTAAGACTTACAGACAGATTAGGGAGAGATTCACATGGAAAGGCCTTAAAGCAGATGTTCTTCAGTATGTGCATGAGTGCCTTGTTTGTCAGCAGAACAAGTAGGAAAACATGTACCCAGCAGGGTTGTTGCAGCCACTACCAATCCCTGACAGGAAGTGGGAGTGTTTGTCGATGGATTTCATTACAGGCTTGCCTAAAGCCCAAGGACGAGATTGCATATATGTAGTTGTGGATTGGTTAACGAAGTATGCTCATTTCTTCCCGATTACCACCACACATACAGCTACACAGGTAGCAGAGGTTTTCTTCTGAGAGGTATTCCGACTGCATGGATTACCTCGGAGCATAGTGAGTGACAGGGATAGTCGGTTCCTGAGTCACTTTTGGCAGGAGGTGTTCCCACTTTGTGGGACCGAACTTACACCTAGCACCAGCTACCACCCACAGACTAATGGACAGACGGAGATAGTGAACAAATGGGTGGAGGGCTACCTCAGGAACTACATTGTAGGGTAGCAAAAAGCTTGGGTCAAGTGGATTTATCTATGTGAGTATTTCTATAACACAACTTTCCACATGACCATTCAGATGTCTCCTTTTATGGCATTGTACGGGTATGAGGCACCGAGTTTTCTAGATTTGCTACTGAGAGATAGTAGAGTGCCGAGTGTTGGGGACCTATTACAGGAGAGTCAGGATATTATGAGGACTCTCAAGGAGAATATTGCTAAGGCGCAGAATCAACAGAAGTAGTATGTAGATTAGTGGAGGACCGAGAGATCTTTTGAGGTGGGTGACATGGTCTATCTTATGCTGCAGCCTTACCGACAGTCTACTCTTAAGAAGAGTGGGGCAGAGAATATTAAGCCACATTACTACGGTCCTTTATGGATCCTGAGACATGTTGGAGAGATGGCTTATGAGCTAGAGCTTCCAACAGAGAGCAAGGTACACAATGTCTTTCATGAATCACGCCTCAAAAAGGCGTTAGGACACCGTGTGATACCTTCTACAGTTTTACCTCCCTTAGATGATGAGGGAAAGTTGATTTTAGTACCTGAGTCCATCTTGGAATCTAGAGAGAGACAGTTGCGTCAGAGGACTATCAGGGAATATTTGGTAAAGTGGAAAGATTTGCCAGTTGAGGATGCGACATGGGAAAGCGAAGATATTCTACATCATCCAGAGTTGAGATTGCTTGAGGACAAGCAATTTTAGGAGGGGCAGACTGTCATGTCCCCTTCTAGTTGACATCTTTTCGAGCGAAGGATTAGCCTATTATGCGACCCTCGTAGGCTGATGGGATGGATAGAGGGTCTTGATGGAGATGGGTTGGCTTTCGGACATGAATTAAAGGAGATATTAATATTTGATTGATTTAATCAAATATTAATTATTTGGTCCAATTTTAATTAATTATTAATTATTAATTATTAATTATTAATTATTAATTATTAATTATTAATTATTAATTATTAATTATTAATTATTAATTATTAATTAATTATTAATTATTTATTATTCGGTCTAATTTTAGGATCCTCATTCTAATTTAAGAATTGGTCTAATTTTAAGACCCTAGTTCTAAATTAAGGAAGCCCTAGTCTAATTTAAGGGAATCTAATTTTAGCAAGCACACTTTTGGAGGTGTATAAGAATCTCTCATGGGAGAGAGTTTGTATTCATGACTATTATTGATATTGATTCTTGTTAAGAAATTCTTCTGTGAAGACTGAGCCAAGGGTTCCAGGATTCCAATTGCATTGAAGAACGTCAACTCTTCATTGTGTGCGATTCAGAGGTTGTGAAAGATCAGCCGATCTATTGCCAAATTGAGAGATAACTTCACCCAAAAGTTATCATAGTATTACAGGTATTTGAGAGATAACTTCACTCAGAAGCTATCACAAGGGTTTACAGGTATTTTCATTAATTTTGGGTTTTGATTCAAGAATTATCCAGATATAGATCTTTTGTATTAACCCATAATTCTACAGATTAGGATCAAGCATACAGGTTGTGTTATATCAGCGGCCGTACGAGTTCTGTACAGATCCGTGAAAATCCGTACGCATCAACAGAAAGTACAAGTATCGACATCAGCGAACAGATACTTACAGAGACTGACATCGGTCGACATACGACTGACATCGGCGAGATAATGACTACAGATCGACCGACGATGGCAGTATAACTGACGTCGGTGACTGTGTTTTTTTGCACAGCAGGCCGAGATGAACTAGATTTAGAATTCTTTCCCAGTTTGCAGAATATTCAGGCTATTCAGGCCGTACTTTCAATATTCTTTGTATACTTGACAGAGGATCTCTATTTTAAGCTTATGAGCAAATAAATAAGAGTTTATACTGTGATTTACTTATCTATTTGAAGATATTTTTGCAGAAATTCAGATAACCAATTCAGAGCTTTGTTTTGATATTCGAAGGGATATTACATTCAACTAGGTGATGAAATCCCAGTCAGTCCTTGTTTCAAGTATTGTTTTGATGTGTAAATTATTTTCTAGTTCAATTTTTTGTGTGATAACAAGTGTGAATGATATGATAAGATTAAATTACCTCCTAAGTTAATAGATGAACTAAAATAAACAAGCAATCATTGCATGAAAAATATTTATTTTTAAGCCCCAAAAGAAATGATTTCATTTGATGAGCAAACAATTAGGGAATAAAGGGAACTAAGTCCCACTGGGCATGCCAAAATGCTTCAATCTATTTATTTCATTTCTTAGTTTTGAAATTAGATAAAATAAAGTGAATATTAAGGTGTATAGATGAAAACCTAGTGTAATGTGTGCATTGATCTAGATGAATGTGGGAACTCCTCCTTATCTATGGAGGATAACTTATAAATCACAAGAAAACTAGAAGAAGATTTGTTAGATGGTAGGTTGGGTGGATTGCCTAACGTATGCTAGATCCAAAAAAAACAAATATTTCTAGGAGGATATCAATTTAATTTTAATACAATTAAGTAAAAAATTATATAATAAATATACTTGCATTCTAATGATAAGAAAGTAAATATGTAAGAAAATAAATAATATACCTGTTCGATAGAAGATATGGCACAAAAGGATAATACCATGCACAAGTGTACCAAGGTTAGGTCTATAGGATTAAAGTAGAGTATACAAATAGTTTAGAAGAAAAAAAGAGGTCTCTTAGGGTGTGGGGAATCCTAAAATAGAAATTTTTTATTTTTCCTTGATAGTAAACATCGACGGTCAGGGTGAATAGTGACAGTTATGTAACTAGTGATCATTACTGTAATCGGTGATGGTTATAGAAATTAGATATAGTCACATATGGAAGGATGGGTAAGGTATGGAAATGTAGTTAAATTAATATGGCTGATAGGTAGTGAGTATACTAGGGGTTCTAAAGATAAAAAATGATATGTAGGTGAACTGATTAAAATATTAAAGTTTGATAAAAGAGAAAGCACTAAAAATAAATGAAAGATACATGTATGATGCTAATTTTGTGTTAATGGAAACCTAAAGGGAGTTGGGTAGCATAAAAATACTCTATCCTTTGAAAGTCACATGAATAGAGATTTGCAGTCTTGGATTCTTGCACAAAGAAAAACAAGAGAATTGGATGCAAATTTCTTGATCTTCTAACTCCTCCAAGAGCTTTGTCTTTATAGCACAAAACTAATAAGGAAAAAGAAAGTTGGGTGAGGATAAATATTCCTATTTTTGTTCATATTTAAAATCTAGTGTTTAAATAAAGTTTCCATTTTGGAGGATGTTGTTCTCGAACAAATTTGGCAATGCTATTAAAGCTTAAGATAAGTTTTATGATCCCAACCATCAACGGTTAAGGCCAACTATCGATGGTTACCACAATTGATGATGGTCAAGGGGTCATGAGTAAATGGGTGAAAAGGTCCTAAATTAAGTGAGGTGTTTGGAGGGTTTTTTACATAATGAAGCTAGTGCTAGTAGATTAGGTGGTTTATAGAGTCGATCAAGAGTCCATAGGTCAAGACAACATCGAAAACTATCATTATGAAGTTTTTAGGTGTCTACACATTGATTAAAGTATTCATTTATTACATGTCATTTCTCTCTTTGTAATCATTAATAATTTCATACTAGAAATATATATGCTCAAAACAAATTAGACAACTTACTTAAACAATATCTCTCTTTTGCTAAACTAGAACATTGTATTGCTACACAATAATAGTGTTAAATTTGAAATATGGCTCAAACCTAGACTAGGAATGCTCTTGAAAACTTTATTAAAAACATATTTATTTCTTAAAAAATATTTCATTTGGCCTCAAAGTGCCTTATCTTCTAGATTTACATTTCAATTGTTATCTCTTTTCATTCGATAATATTGTTTTCACATTGTGTATGCAATCAATAGTCTAATATTAACTACTTAATTTATTTTAGTTGGATCTAATAGAGATCCCCAAATCCTTTGTGTTATTTATCATGCTATCCCAACCTATTTTAAAGGTCTATCAATATCTTCATGCAATCTGACAAAATGGATAACCACTATAGATCTCCTATAGCCCATAAAACCCCTGAGCCCTCTAGCGTCTTAGTGCACCTTGCCAAACACTAGTGGTTCCATTTAGATTTTTGAAGCTATAATTATCACTTCATTTTTTCCTTTCGTGGAAGACCAAGAACCCAAATAACCACTCACAAGTGTCCATAATAAACTCAAGCTAATTTAAAGCTTGAAAAGAGATTAGAATGCATAGTAGTGGAATTAGAGTTTGTATTTTTTAATGTACAAGTGAATGGAACCACTGAGTTAGTCAAGATTCCATAAGGATAATCCATTTTCAAATTTCAGTCAAAAAATATCTATACTTTAATAAAATATTAGGAAAAAGTATGTGTTTTTGAAAATGTAAGGGATTTGGAAGTTGAGAAGATTCAAAAGAAAACATTGATTATCCTCAATACTATATCAAAAAAGATTGAAAAATTTAAGAGTTTTAATCAAAGTATTGTTATGCATTAAATTTTCACCCTAAATGAGGTCTATTTTATCCTCCTTAAATTTTATGAAACATGGAAACATCTTTCAAGTTGTGGGTGACCTATGGGAGAGACGAGTCTCTAAATTGAAGGGATATCTCCCTTGATATATGTATTTAATCTCATCACCTATGCTACTAACTATTTGGGATGAAAATAGAGAGAGAAACATGAAATAAAACTAACCTAATGAGGTGATTCACCAATTTTAACTCCATAATACTACCATGAAATTGCACTATGAAAGGTGATTCACAAAACTGATCTCAACATCCAAGGTTTCTCTAATATAAGTATTTCAACATGGAGGTAAGATGCAATGCATTTATCAAGGTGGATAAGTAAGAGGTCTAATTTTAGACACTACCACTCTTATTTAATCTTAAATACAAAAAATAACACTAACTACACTTCATTTGACTTATTATATGGCAAATTACTTGCACAAAACATGAAAGAGTAAGATGAACACAAGGAGAGATGACTATCACTTTCCATTAAACTATGAATTAATTCACACACTTAGAAAAGAAGTTGAGAAATCAAAACCAAATTTAAATATTTTATTTAAAGGCAAAATTATTAATCAAACTATCACATATTCACCATAATAGATGCAGATTCTTTACAAAGCCAAAAGTGGATTTTTATATAGAAAATTATGAAGAGAGAGGGGCATAGTAGAAGAGGATTTACAAGTGTCCTCATGATTTATAAAATAAACAGAGTTATGGAATAGTCATCAAAATACTCCCAAATCCATGTGTCTCACTCTTGAAGATGATCCAACCCTCCATATGGTGTAGGAGTTAGAACTTGGCTTGACACCTTGACTAGCTTCTTGAAAACTACCCTTCCTTAGATAAAAAGAGTGAAAAATGGACTTATAAATAATATATTCACCATGAAACAATATAAATAAACTTATTTGACACCTAACATGAAATGAAAACTCCTTTTATCTAACATTACATCATTCATATGCATAGGTGTCTTAAAACTCGTCATTTATCATGCCTAGATTGGTACAAGTAGCCCAAAACTCAAATTAATATTCTTAAAGTCACTCTTTATTCATGGATTGTATTTAAATATCTTATTAGACCTAAAAAATATATTTTTTCTCCTGGAACAACTCCCAATACTCCATTTTGATCCTCAAGCTCTCACTAGCCCTATTTTCAATGTAGCCCTAAAAACCTATAAACCTCTTTGTGTAGGATAATGTATTAAAGGTAATGAAAAAATAAAGGAATATTATAGGACCCAATATAACCTTACAACTTCATGTAAAATTTCATGTTTTAACTTTGAGTGTCAATCCATTTTATTGCTTCAGACCTCTCTCACACATGTGAGAACACCCAAAATATTATTATTCACTTTACCTAGTATATCACCAACCTCCATGTCAATTTTGAGGTCTTGATACCCTATACAAGTATGAGAACCATGAAGTGACCTTGCCACCTATTCTAATTTTAAGCTTGTTTGAAACTACCTTAAAAAATGAGCTTTGTTTGACCACCTCCAAAATATCCTATGTAGACTTTTGGACTTTAATAGGTGTAACATATCTAAAATTACCTCCTAAAATGATTTGAAAGTTCTCATTTTCTCAAACCTATAAAAAACACCAAAAAACATTAAAAACATGGATTTTATTGCATTTTATATAAGTACAAGTATAGCCAAAGTACATGTGGAGAACCTACCTAGATTCCTCAATAACATCTAAGATGTTTCAAGAGAAAACTATGGAATTAAATGTGGTTTAAAGGTCTATTTGTCTTGATTGGTTAGTATTATGGTTTTAGGAGGGTTTTAAGCATGTTTCATTCTTACGAATTTTTCATAAATAAAATATCATATTTCTCTCTCCTAATGACACAATATTGTTTTTAGGGGACCCATACATCACTTCTAATCACCACTAGGTCCCATGAAAATCCTCATGAAAGTTATGAGTGTGAGAAGGTACTCCTTGAGTTGCACACAAGCCATTTTAAAGGGGTTTGGGCTCTCAGTATTTGTATATGTAGGTGTTAGAATTAAACCAATAAATGATGATTTTATATTAGAGTGTAGAGACCTTAATAAATTCTCAAAAAACCTTTTATCTCTATACATAGGGTCAATATCACATCAAGATGGAGAAAACCAACTTTAAAATGCAGTCTTTCATGATGGGAGTTTGAAGAAGGTTTTAAGAGGTCAAATTGAAATTTATTTTATTTAATATATCTATGGATAGTCTTGGAGGGTCTAAATTATTTTTATTATCTTATCAACACCTTTATACCATCATTCCGCCCTCACCAACCTTCCTTCCTCATGACTATTCCTAGGTCTTCCTATATGTGTCTTAGGTGTGTTTGGCCTAGAATAAGACTCATCAACATTCCATTTTATATCATTGGGTATAAGGGTTATATGAATATAAATTTATCATAATTAAATATATTTAATAGGTCTACCTTCCCTAAACCTTCTCTTTTCATGTTAGGTAGATGGCCCTCACTCAGCCAGGTAGGTAGGACTGCGTGTTGGCTTAAACTCATTAGGTCTAGAATAGAGCCTTAAAGTCCTTGCCATATTTATTATTGGGTATGAGTTTTTAAGTGAGGTATTATATCATAATTAACCATAATCAACTATCCATAAATCCCTTAGACTTATTCACATACTATTCCTTTCTCAAATCAAGCAAGATCTCTCATGAAATATGCAGACCTGAGGTTGCTATCTAACTATGTGTAGATGGTTTTGAAACTTAGTTTGACCATCCTCATAATGTTATATATTAAAATTTAATTTTTATTAAAAGTACCTTATTGACCATTTTGTCTATTTGAGGTAACCTCAATTCTCTCTTCCTGAACTTTTGCTCTTTACTTAGGCTTAGAACTAGCCTCCCCTTTGAATGCAACATGTAGGTGACTTTCTAGGGTCATGACTGTATTTTGTGTTTAGGACCTACATTACATATAAATGACATTATAAATGCTTTTAAACTTGTTTGAAGTCCCAAATATGGCTCCAATAACTTTTCATACAAGTTATGCTTTCTTTCATTTGGTCTTATACTAGGCTAATCCTTCTTACATACATGTAGGTGCGTAGTAGGTATCTTAACTACATTATTTGATTTTATGACTCCACCTCAAAACTTTGTTAGAAAATAATTTCTTTAATTTTTATAATAATATATAACCACTTCATAATTTACTCTCTTAATTTACTTATGACCTCACAACCTACCCAATTTAAGGTTGCCTTCTCAAATGGCTATAAGTGTCAATTGGAAGAGGGAATTGACTATGTCTTATGGGTTTAGAACCCTATTTCAAATCCTTGGGTAAAATATTCATCTCACTAAGGTTAAGTAACATTTCACACCAATGCAACATTTTCAAAGTGTTATCCTTTCAATATATATACTTTTATCTCACACCTTTCAAGGCATAGATGTAGGTGCACATTAGAAGAAGGTTTGAGAATAAAGTATTGAAATTAGTCCTTTCCAACCCTATTATGATATTTAAGGTGTATAAAACTCATAAAATATTCATTATCACTATCTTAAGTTTTTTATATTTTTACTAACACTTTCAACCTTTTTACCTTCTTCATTCCAAACACAATCCTTTATGTAGCCTTCTAGGATTCTTAGCTCAATTCTTTGACCATCCTTGACTATACAATAACTTGGGTGATATACAATGGGTGATGACACTATATTAATTTGAATTAAATTTAAGTCTCTTGTTTGGCTTGTTATTTTGTTGAAATGATGTTGATTTAGGTCCAAAATGAGGAACTACAGGCTTAGGGCTTGTAGGTCTCTACTTACTTGTTTAGGGCTACAAAGCCACTTTTTGAGTTCTTAAACCTTTCAAAACTATCAAATTCATCACACTTATTTGTCATACCTTCAATGGCTTACATATATTATGATTAAGCATTTAATATTTTCAACTTCCCTATTTGATTGGTCTATATAGACTGTATACAGTCATCTTATATATAGGGTCTATGTATTGAGAATTGGATCATCTAGTCTATTTATATCACTTGATGATGACAGTGGGGAAGACAAGGCCTTATGAATGTATACAGATGTGTATTAGGTATCTCCATGATCAATGAGGTATCTTTATCTTGAAACCTGAGATTCATAAATTGTCACTTACATGTCTGCTTGATAGTGAGTAACCATAACACCTTATAGCCTTGTTTGAGAGTGTGGTTTGATTATTATTCTCACCTAAAAAGGCATGGGAATATTAGTGGGGGCATGTCATAGAAACATGAGTTCACACACATAATTGGAAAAATTGGAAAAAAGTGATATAATTTACATGATTTATATACACATGTCATAATCTTATGCATTTGTCACTAATTTTATAGATTTGGGACATATTTCAAAATTATTAGAGAATTATACATAGTTTAAAACCTAGAGTTTACATTTTGATAGATAATTTGTCATGAGACATATTGGAGGTTTATATTCCATGAGAATGAAAAAAATAACAAATACATGCTCATATTAAATACACATTTTATGCACCAGCCTTACCAATATGCACTGATTGAGAATTATATGTCTATGATAATTGGCTCCCTTAAGTAGTGTGGTTTAAAATCCTTGATGGCCTTGACACTACTTCCATATTATAAGTTAAAATGGTTACACCATTTGACATGGGTGATATTGGATTGATTATGTATACACTTAATTTGTGTGATTAAGATTTAATGATATTGATGGCCTTAGCACAACTCACTCTTACACACTAGATGAGGGGCATGCTCAGCCTCAAATTCTGATCCTCACATCTCTAAGGTTAAATTATGAACCTCTCTATAGTAATTCATTTAGGAATAATTATAACCAAGGCAATATACTAAGGGAAAACATAGGTGTATTCCTTCCTTGCTCTATTCTCTTTCAAGTATTTAAATTGTTTATTTTTTAGATTATATGCACTAATTAAACTATAACATACTCTTGGTTGTAGGAAATACACAAATAAAAAATTTAAATAGGGCTTAAGTAAAAATAAGGTGTGATGTACACACCATAGTACAAATTTATTTCCTTTAAACCTAGTAATTTCATCCTTATGCATTAATAGATTAAAGAGGTAGGGGGAGGGGATGTAGATACTCAAATATGATTTTACATGATAAACTAGTCCTTTACATTTGACAGATATCACTCATGGCTCAACCCTTTATTTCAAGACCTTCCCATTTCAAAAAGGCTTATGTTCACCATATTAGTATGTATAATTTATTATCTTATAGTCTAATCATCATATTATGATTACCCAAATCACCTGTATCCCATAGTCTAGATAAAACTTGATTTATATCCTAATCTAGTAGTTACAAATATTTAACAACTTTATATCCTCTTAGACACTATTATCTACAATATAACACTAACATCAATGCTAAATTTACAAATGGGAAAATTTACATATCTTTCAACATTTATGGGTTAGCCTATTTGTCTAAATTAACACTCCTTTGAGATAATTTCAAAAGGTGATGTATAAATACAAGTAAAAGACCATTTATTATCATCAAGTATAAATCAAACACATATTTATCTTATACCAAAAAAAAATCACCTCTCAAGCTTACAAAACTATCCTATTATTCCCTATTTCCAAATCAATCATAGTAAAAATATTATTATATAAATGAATCATTCAAAGATTATCCCATGAGTAGTATTTATCACGTTACAAGTTAGATCACTACATGCACTCTCATATAACATATTACATAATTGTTCACACATAAAACCATATAAGGAAGAGAACTACATTATTCCAAGGAAATATTTAGTGTATATGGATATTTAGGAAACATTCATTTATAAAGGGGTATTTGAGATTAGCTTGACTTTATTTGATCCCAATAACCTCTATTTTTCAAGGTGATATACCCTAATCAGAGGACCTATGGTTTTGAGATATTTAATAATATATAAAACCTATGAATGCAATATAGAAAAATAATATATAAGGTGATTCTTAATCCTAATAGGCACAAGTGTTCATTATAGAAAAGGACATGTATTCCACACTATACAAAAGCATCAAAACATGGAAAAAAACATCGATGATAATGTCTAGTTTGATAGAGAGATAAATTTCATAATCTAAAAAATCATTATGGAGAATCACCCTATCTTATCCTATGCATAAATTTTCTAAAATTACCTATTCATTAGTAAATAAAAGTTTTGTACATCAGATGAGACTGATTTATAATGTATAATTCTATACACTCCTCAATAGAATGGTGTTACAAAAAGTATGAACAAGTCCTTAAAAGAGATGGATAACTACATGATTCTTTCTATAGTACTAGGTAGAGGAAATCATACACTATAACATCATGAAATCATAGTTGATTTCCACTACCCAGTAATATAACTACATGATTCTAAATGTAGAAATCATAGTTGATTGCCGCTACCTAGTACTATAACCACAAGATTCATTTGATGCCATTTTGATCTAAACATATACTTCATGTGACATGATGATTCCATTTTGATTCTAGTATTATATGTTGATGATCTATTCATCATAAAGGGTTCTTCATCATCTATTGTAGTAGTGAAATAATCTCTTCATGATATATTTTCCATGATAGAATTGGGTTGGTTGCATTACTTCCTTAGGATCCAAATTTCATAGTTTGACTCAAGAAATACCATTGCATAACCTAAGTATGATCTCAATTTAACCATTTAGTTTCACATGGCTGATTTTAAGCTAACTTTGATTCTTTTGCTATCCAGAGTCAAGCTTAAGGCTGATTTTTATACACCATTTGTTGATGTTATCTTATACTGACAACTTGTTGGTAGTCTCATCTAATTGACACATACCAAACCTAACATTTCATATGATATAGGAATGGTCTCTAGACTCATGCAAGAGACTCATTAAATACATTAGAAATAAATTAAGAGGATTATTCACTACATTAATGGTACACACATATTTGAAATTCATTATAGAGTTGACATTGATGTTAACCTAGTTAGGTACATAGATTCAGATTGGGTTAGTGATCTTGAGTGTCACAAGTCCTCTTCAAGTTAAAATTTATCCCTTTGTTTAAGTATAATTATTTGGTTATGAAAGAAATAAAATGTTATTACTTTGTCATCTACTGAGGCAAGATACAAAGGATTTGTTAATTCTACTAATAAGGCTATTTAGCTTTAGGGGATTCTCACAAAGTTTTGTATCCAGTTCAAGTGACCCACAATCCTCTTTTACAATAATCAGAGTAATTTTTAGATTTTTAGGAATTTGATTTAGCATCATCAAATCAAGCACATAGATATTCACATGTATTTATTTAGGGAAATCATTCATGCATAGGTCATAAATCTTAGATATTATCAGATCACATAGCATATTACTTACATATTAACTAATCCCTTCATTGAGAGTAAATATATTCACTTGCAAGATCTTCTTGGGGTAAAAATTTCATAAACATCATCTTTATGGGGGCCTTCTAGTCATATTATTATTTTCTCTCTTTTAAGGATTTTTTTTCATACAGGTTTTCTTCTTTTCTCTATTTTATGAGAGTTACATTGTACTTGGGTACCTAATCAAGTCATTTTGTCAGGATCCATTTAATTTACCCACTTAAGTTATGCTTAAGGGAGCTGTTGATGTAGGAAATTATTTTCCTAGTATTTACTTATTGTGGATTATTCATTCACATGAAGTTTTCCTACACTTGTGGAGCTAACTTACATAGATGTACTTTTTCATATGGAGTTACACTTAAGCACCATTATTAGCTAGTGGGATTTACACTTTGACCAAATATTTTGGGTATGGGGAGTTACATTCCATTCTTGGGTTCTTGACCACTTTTCATGGAGGATTTACACATTCAATCTCTTATTTATACAAATTCATTTTGTAAGCTATTCTAGTTGAGTGTATTATATGGATTGATTCTAATTTTTTATTATTCTCCCTTTTAATTTAATCACAATTATTGTATGCAATTTCTTGACTTTAGGTCAAACCAAGTACATTTAATTAATCTAGTGATCTTGTAAAACACTCTGATCAATCCCATCATTGATACATCAATCAAGTCATGCACTCACATTATGAGTGCATCACCTAAATCATAATTAAAAAATAACAAGTATGGGTATAGAGGGATAATTTAGAGAAAAAATAGTTACAAATGCAAAAATTATAGAAAGACAAGATTGAAAAGGCAAATATAGAGAAAATAATTTTACAAAAAGATCAAGATGAAAAAGAAAAATTACAAAAGGCATAATATAAAAAGGAAAGATTACAAAAAAAATGTATTCCAAAGGTAATGTTACAAAATGAGAAAGGATAAAATGTGAAAAATCAAACTCAAGATAAGCAAACAAGCGTGATTTCTAACAAAAGAGGTAAAAAAGCAAGAGATGTATATAAAAGATAAATTTACAAATGTGGTTACAATGAGGGAAATTACATGTCATTCCTCATATCATGACCCTTTCACTATCAATACTCATTTACATGGAAAGTAATTCAAAAATATTAAGGTCATGGACTATCAAGGTACAAATTTTTATTTTATGACATTTATTAGCTCTCTTGGAAATAAGTATCCACAACTAGATAAAATTAATTCAATAAAAAAAAGTATGGGATCAATTCAGTAAAGATTTTCATTTGCTTCAAAAGAATATTTTCTTCCTTTTCATGTTTTTTAATAATCCAAGTGCATACAATGTTGTGCTTGTAAAATAAATGGTTGCACTCAATAGGAACAATGACTGATAAAACAAAGCTATATACAATTTGATAAAAAAGGTATGGTCACTATTTTTCAACATAAGGGGCATATTTATATCAAAAGCAACAAAAATAAAACATATCTTGAACTAGTATATAAATAAATAAAAATAATGGCATAATTGTAGAGGTACATGGCATAATACACATTGTAAAATACAAATAAAGAAAATCCAACACCATAGTATGGGGAAGTTCATAATTCATATCTAGATATAAAATAAGATAAGAATGACATTCCACAAAATCAAGATGATGATACTAAAAATTAACACAACATTGATGATACTAATTATGTAGAATATCAATATTACACATATGACATAAGACCTTGACATAAGCATCTCCTTGATGATATTATTAGATGGATGCATACAATGTTGTGCTTGGAAATTCAATGGTTGACTCAATAGGAATAACGACTGATAAAGAAATGGATGCATATAATTTGATAAAAAGGTATGGTAAATATTTTTCAACATAAGGGGTATATTTATATCAAAAGCAACAAAAATAAAACATATCTTCAACTAGTATATAAATAAATACAAATAATGGCATAACTGTAGAGGTATAGGGCATATTACACATTATAAAATAAAAATAAAGAAAATTGAAAAACATAGTATGGGGCAGTTCATTATTCATATCTAGAAACAAAATAAGATAATAATGGCATTCCACAAGATCAAGATGATTATACTAAAAATTGGCATGACCTTGACAATACTGAGTACAGAGAATATGAATAATACACATATGATACAAGACCTTGACATAAGCATCTCCTTGATCAGATTATTAGATCCTAGTATCACTTATCACTTGTCCATAACACCTTTTATAATCATTAAAATATGCAAAAAATAAAAATAAATCAAACAATCAAGAAAATATAAAAACATTTAAATAAAACTAAAATACTTAGCATTTATGCATTTACTAGGTTTTACATATGTTCTTTACTTTATGTTAGTAGATAGAATACCACTTCATTTTTATACACACATATGTTTCATGTTACTTGAGTGTGATATAAATATACATTATATACATGATACATGAGCCTATAGATGTTTGACCTTTCTTCTACCAATGTGACGCACTATGTTGGGGGCATACGCTTATATTGATCATGATTGATAAAAGTGATATTATTTTATGATCACATTAAATTATCATGTTGATATTATATACTAATGATTACATGTGTATATACTCATGCTTACATCTTACAAAACATGTTGGATATGTTATATTACATGACATTTTGCTAACATATGTATGCAAGGACTAGTATGATTTGCTTATGTTGGTTACTTATATTTCACTTATTCAACTTATCATTGATGAAAATTTTGACCTCATAGGTTAAAATATCACCCATATAATTTGAAACTTTTTTTTACATGATTATACAACCTTGATCATAGCTTCATCATGCCCTATGTGGCCTTCAAATTATCTTTGTAAGGTCTTGTTTGCATTGTTTAAGGTAATATCTTTGCCAAGATTTACAATTACTTAAAAATAAATCCAATGGTTCCTAAGGTATGTCATGATTTTTAAAGAGGGTACATAGTCTATTAGTTCAAGACCTTTCACTTGATAACTTGGTTTAAAGCTTGCTAATCTTGTTTGATGAAATTAAGGTACTTTAGCAAAGTTTAATGTTTTTTGAGAAACCTAGGTTTGCATTGTGATAAAAATAAGAATTATAAAGGTGAATTTATTAAATTTAGCATTAGATAAAATGGTAAATAAGTCCTTTGAAGTCCCATAAGCTCTAGGGTTATTATGGTTTCTCCACATGAGATCATCCAATATATACTAGCTTTCTTTGCACTTGAAAGTGATTTTAAGGGATTTAAGTCCATTTCCAAGATCGTAAAGATGGAATACACATACAATTTCACTTTTAAAATCTTGAAAATGATTTTGAAACATATTAATGTTAGAAATAAATCATAATAATGGTTTATATGTTAGAATAATTTAGTTTTTACTCTAAAAAGTACAATTTTAGGAGTTTGTATGAACTTCAAGAGCCCACTTCTAGGTGAAAATGGTTTTAGAGTGTATATTGGTATTATAAATGTCATATCCATGAGTTTAAATATTTCACAGGTCTTGAAAGTGAAAAACATGCATTTTCTCCTTCATCGTCCTCTTCACAATCTCATAAGGGTAGTAATGAAGGGCTTATCTCGAATTATCAAAGGTGTATAAATGTCCTTACCTCATAAGATAAGTAATGAAATAATAGAGGGTAAATTTAATATTTTAAAAGGTCATGATAGAATTTATGGAGTCTTCATACAATAAAACATAGACCTCTAAGTTTCACCCTTTTGTGAGATATATTATGAGGCTTCTGAGTTGAGTCACCAAAATGTTAACAAGTTTGACCTCATAGGTCAAACTATCACCCCAATAATTTGAAACTTTGCTTGTCATGCTTATAAAACCTTGATCATAGATTTGTCATGCCCTATGTGGTCTTTAAATTATCTTTATAAGGTCTTATTAGCATTATTTAAGGTAATATCTTTTCTAAGATTTCTAGTGCCTTCAATTTTAGTCTAGTGGGTCTTAGGGGCATGTCATGTTGTGTCAAGAGGGTAGATTATCTATCAGGTCAAGTCCTTTCACTTGATAACTTGGTTTAAAGCTTTCTAATATTGTTTGATGAAATTAAGGTATTTTAGAAAAGTTTAAGGTTTTTGAGAAACCTAGGTTTGCATTGTGACCAAAATAAGCCTTATCAAGGTAAATTTATCACATGGATCATTAGATTAGATGGTAAATAAGTAATTTTAAGTAATATAAGGTCTTGGGTTGATATAATTTCTCCACATGAGATCATCCAATATACACTAACTTTATTTGCTCTTGAAAGTGTTTTTTAAGGGATCTAAGTCCATTTCCATGATGGTCAAGATGGAATACACATACCATTTAAATTTTAAAATATTGAAAATGAGTTTGAAACATATTAATGTTATAAAGAAGTCAGAATAATGGTCTACATATCAAAAAAATTGAATTTTTACTCTAAAAAGTGCAGTTTTAGGAGTTTGTATAGTATTCAAGAACCCATTTCTAGTTGAAAATGATTTTAGAGTGTATATTGGCATTATAAATGTCATATCCACGAGTTTAAATCTTTCATAGATCTTAAAAGTGAAAAAAATGCCTTTTCTCCTTCATCGCCCTCTTCACAAGCTCACAAGGGTAGCAATGAAGGGTTTATCTTGAATGGTCAAAGATGTATAAATGTCCTTACCTCATGAGAGAAGAAATGATGTAATAGAGGGTAACTTAAAGGTTTTAAAATGTCATGATAGACCTTATGGAGTCTTTGTATAATGAAACACATACCTGTAAGTTTCATCTTTTTGTGAGATACATTCTGAGGCTTCCCAACTGAGTCACCAAAATGTTGACAAGTTTTACCTCATAGGTCAAACTATCACCCCTATAATTTGAAACTTTTCTTGTCATGCTTATGCAACCCTGATCATAGCTTTATCATGCCCTATGTGGTCTTCAAATTGTCTTTGTAAGGTCGTGTTAACATTGTTTAAGGTAATATCTTTGCCAAGCTTTCCAATGCATTAAAATTTAGTTTAGTAGGTCCTAGATGAATTTCATGATGTGACTAAGAGGGTACATAGTCTATTAGGTCAATTTATTTCATTTGATAACTTAATTTAAAGCTTGTCTAATCTTGTTTGATGAAATTAAGGTATTTTAGAAAAGTTTAAAGTTTTTGGAGAAACCTAGGTTTGTATTGTGACTAAAATAAGCCTTTTGAAGGTGAATTTATTTCATGGAGAATTAGATAAGATGGTAAATAAGTCCTTTGAATTATTATAAGGTCTTGGGTTGATATAATTTCTCCACATGAGATCATCCAATATACACTGGCTTTCTTTGCACTTGAAAGTGTTTTTAAGGGATTTAATTCCATTTACTAGATGGTAAATATGGAATAAATGCACCATTTCACTTTTAAAAACTTTAAAATGAGTTTTAAAAGTATTAATATCAAAAATAATTTAGAATGATGGTTTACATGTTAGAATAGTTTAGTTTTTGCTCCAAAAAGGGTAGTTTTAGGAGTTTATATGGACTCAAGAGCCCACATCTAGATGAAAATGGTTTCAAAGTGTCTATTGGTCTTGTATAGGTCATATCCATGATTTTAAAGCTTTAAAATGTATTAAAAGTGAAAAATATGCCTATTCTCATTCATCTCCCTCTTCAAAAAGATCACAAGGGCAATTTTCAAATGCTCAGTACAGAAAGAGGAAAGAGAGTTGGGTCCTAATAATTTTTCCAAAGGATGGGGTAGTATTAAGATAAAAATTTATGACACTAGTTTTTTGATCCATCTTGTCTCCTTAATGAACAATTGTTAAGAAGGTAGGGTAGGTTGAAAGAGCTAGTCAACCCCATAAGCTAACTTTCTCTCCTTATAATGATTATTTAGATGATTTGGATACATAATATAAACTGGAAATGGTACTAAGAGGTATTAATAAACATATTATACCTTAATCCACCAATTTGGTATGTGTGGGAGGTCATTTGAGAAAGATATCTTCATAATAACTATTTACAGGTTTACACATGAGTTTTAAGATTCTCTACAGACTGCAATACATATAAATGATTGGAATATTTTTTCACCATATTTTCACATCATTAAAATATCTTTAATCATTCGAGCATTCTTTACTATTCTCCCAAAGAGTCACATCATCACCAATCTTGAAGACTGTATTATGAATCTACCTGCATAAAGGAGTTTTCAAGGGGTTTATCTTGAATTATCAAAGGTTTATAAATTTCATTACCTCATGAGATAAGTTATGAATTAATATAGGGTAAATTAAAGGTTTTAAAAGTTCATAAAATACCTTATAGAGTCTTCATATAATGAAACATAGACTTGTAAGTTTCATCCTTTTATGAGAAACATTATGATGATCATGAGGTGGTATTGGGACTTTTGAGGAATATCTACTCCATTAAAAAATTAAAATGAGTCATATTAATTCCACACACTCATAAATATATATTAATGACTTCAAAAAATGTGAAATTCACAAAGGGAAGGTCTAGGCATAATAAAATGCATACACAAGCCCATCATGGGCATAATAGAGAAGAGACTAGTTTTGTGTGATATATGGAGGATATAAAAGGTCATAAAGGTTAAAGAGAATATGATTAATGTGTGATACCTTACTAAAATCTTTAGGATATAGACAAATCTAAGAGTATTCACCCTATTTAGTCTTACATCTAAGTAAACAATGATGACACCTACAGGTTTGTTAAGATGATGGTGATAGATGAAATCATGAAGTGTAAAGGGAAGATAATGTATAAATATTATTCAAATATTTTTCATAAATTTAACATGATTTTTAGAGTGATATTATATAGTTTCCAAAGTTTAAGAGGTATGATTAGACCTTTTAGCCCTAAAGTTCCACACATAGGCTAATGTGTAAGTTTGTAGTCGAACCTTGAATCATGTGAATAGGATGTAAGAATAATAATATCAATAAATATATTTAAGATATTTTATATTGTTTACAATAACATCAAAGGTTTTGATATTTTTGTTGAAAGGGTTTTATTTTTAGAAGTGCATCCATGACACCTATCATAACACCTATAATCAATTAAGACTTGCTTGATGTAAAATCAGTCAGAGAAAGAAAGTGATATGTTTTATAAGGTTTGATGGAAATAAAAATATGTCAAGAGGTAATTAATTTTATTACTTAAATTTTAAAGGTTATCACTCCACTTTGTCTTTCCATGGAAGACCAAGAACCAAATGACCACTCACATATGTGATTAACTAACTCAAGCTGATTTCAAGATTGAAAAGAGATTAGGATTCATAGTAGTGGAATTGGAGTTTGTATTTTTTAATTCACAATTGAATGGAATCACTGAGTTAGTCAATATTCCATAACGATAATCCATTTTTAATTTTCATTCAAAAAATAGCTATACATTGATAGAGTATAAGGGAAAACTATATGTTTGTGAAAATGTAAGGGTTTTGGAAGTTGAGAAGATTCAAAATAATAAATTGATTATAATAAATAATATATTAAAAATAATTTAAACATTTAATACTTGTGATAAAGGTCTTAAACTCTAAAATATAGTCAAACGTTAAATGTCTGCCTACAAGTTCACCTGAACAAATACAATTGGTTTGTCAATTTGAAAAGAGCAGAGTGAAAATAATGATAATGAGATGGAGGATTAAGTGAATTAACATGTTTAAAATTTTAATTGATATAAAATAATCATGGATAAATATTAAAAATTATGGTCAACATAGTCACTCTAGAACCCTGCAATCACAGTGAACATGACACATATAAGCTTGCCTACCTACATAAAGATGTCTCATTGGTTTGAAGGATAAATTAGGCCTTAAGGATTAAAAAAATAAATTTTGGATGTTTATATGACATTATAATGATCTCTACATACCCCTAAAACTCATCAATATTAAGGCCAATGTTGAACATACTTTGTTTAGACCATTGAACCTAAGACCACACACGAGCCTGTGTGTAACTTAATTAAAAAAATTGTTTTTGTGAATGAATGTAAAAAATAGTATTTTAAAATTAATTTTATGGAATTAATATAGTTTTAGTGATATCAAAATGTCAATAAATATGTAGGAAGATGACCCTATGCATGAGAATAGTAAAGACACTTAACATTCACCTACAACCAAGATGGTTTTAGTGTGAATAATGACTAAGTGGAGTGTTATGGTTGTATGTTAGATTGTGATAGATGAATAAATAGGAGATGAAACCATTTTAGGTCAAATTAATCAAATAATAATAATTAAAATTTCCCTAAATAAGATCCATTCCAACCTTTTACACATAGTCAATCACCACCTATAGGTTTACCTAGAAGTGAAAAGATGTTTATTTGGTTTGGGAAAGATGAGGTCACTATGGAAGAAGATAAGTAATATTGAATGATATTATTAGGCCACCATGATTTTATGTAATACCTATGATACATAAAAAGTGGGGCTAACATTGATAAACTCTATTCAGGCCTAACAAGCCTAAGTCCAAGAGCACAGACTATATGAACAATCATAGAGAGGATGACATAATGAAATTGAAATAAATATATAAGGGATTTGGAAAGTTTATAATGTTTTTAAAAACCCTAAAATACCATAAAAAAGTAGGGTAAGGTAGGGAGGTGCCAATTTGGCCTTTAAAACCTCTTTGAGATCCCTTCATGCATGACTATTATCCAAAGACCAATATTCTCTTGCTTGGTGAGACCATAACCATATGTATGGGAGAAAATGACTTTTAGAGATGATAATATGGTTATTATTGACTAATTTATATCCTTATACCTATAAAGGTGTCAACTTCAAGTGTTTGATTCCTGATCTAAGATCATTAGTCCTCATGGTTGTTATTCATCTTTTGAGTTTGGGTTTTTTAAATAATTCACTATCTTGTCATGATATAACATTTATTGATCACCTTAAATAAATTTATTTAAAATTCATTCAAGTGTTTCATGATGTGTGAAAATTTATAGAGGTCATTAGTCAGTTTGATGAAGCTTTAATAGTCAAAGATGCTATGGTGGAGGTGAGTTAAGAAGACAACCTAGCGAAGGATCATAAAACATATATGATTTTCCAAATCATATAAGGTATGATCCTAAAGACATAAAAAAGTGTATTGATGTAAAATTAAATTCTTTAATAGGTCATAAAGATCTCTTCATAGATCTTATCATGATATTCATTTCATATGTCTTTTTAATGTCAGAAGTGTGTGCCAAAATTAATATTTTTACCATGTTAAGACCTAATTTGAACTTCATGGGGATAATAAGACACCTTAAATTCCTTAAATATACCTCATGATCTTCATTAGACTACCACTAATGTGTTTCATACACCATTGAACCCATTTTCACCAAAGTCAACACCTAATTACCTTTATTAGGCCCCACACATGCCAATTTATGACTTTTCAACTTCCCCAATTCATAAAATGGGAATAAAAACATCACATGACTCATAATTTCCCTCCATTATACTTTATAATCATGTATTTTTGTCTAAAACGAGAGAAAATATAGTGATATTGTAGGTTTATGAGGTTTCTCGAGTGGTACAGATCCATACAATATGAACTAACTCAGGTGGAGTTAGGGATTTGTAGGGGGAATTTAGTAATGGAAATTAAAGGATAAAGTAAAGTGTTTCATTACTTGGAGAGATTAAAACTTACCTACCTTCCCCTCAATATCATTGGTAGGCTCACAAAGCACTTTAAGTTTGTGCTCAGACTGTATGAAGGAAAGAACATAAAGGCCCAAGTTATTTGTTAGGGGAAGTTCACTTAGTCAAATTTCATCCATGGGGATTTATTTATATATTTTTACCCTAATATATATGAACATTCCTTAAGAACTTAAGGGATATGAGCACCATAATTTTCTTCACAAGCTCAGTAGAATAAAATGGTTTTCATGGGTTTCTAGCTTGATTGGTCAAACCAATGATGGATCCTATTTCCTTAGGTCTTAAAGTAACCTATTATGACATTTTCATTGTTTGGATCACAAGTGTGATCTTTTGGAACTAAAAATTCTCAAAATTGGCATAATATGCAGTCTGTAGGTAGATTTGGGTAGTGAACTAAGTGTTAAGTGCTCTCATCATAAAGAGTTGATAGTGTTAGAATATTGATGGAGTATTTCAAGTTTCCCCATAACTATTTGCTCAACTTTGAGGTCCATAAATATATTATTCAAATTAGGGTGTCTTAAACAAATGGGCTCATACATATCTTAGGGTCACTATCTAGTAGAACTGTAGGTTGCTTAATGTTTCCCTCAGAGCTTTCAAACATAGTCAAAAGTGTGAAATGGAGTGTTGACGTGATAATAGGTCATCATAATATCCTTATTAATAGGGAAATTAAACCCCATGGTAGCCTAAATAGGACTATAAAACACCATTCTTACCTACAAAACTCACTCAATTAGTTTTTCAAATGTTAAGGTTTCTTAGCCAATATTAAAGTTTCTTAGAGATTCCTAAGTTTCACTCTTTTATTATATGTGCCCTTTTTCGGCCTCCAAAGTGCTATGTTTTCATTGGTATGTGTACTAGGGTCTTGGATATTCCTATGGGTTATCTTGGAATGGTTCTCATGCTTCATTTCTTGTAATTTTCATACCCTTTCCACTTCATTTTATTTTCACTACCATTTACACTATGTTTTAACCCTGTTGTTCATGTTCTAACCCCATGTTACTACATAATCATCCTCCACCCATACATCCTTCATTACAAGTTTGGAACATGTGAATAAAATAGGAAACCCCTTGTAATCATCAATAACCATGAGATCATGGAATGTTAGATCTATCTAGATCATATACCCTGATAGAGAAACCAATAACCACCTATATCCAACTATTTTGAGCCTACAATATAAGAGTCTATAAGAACATTGTGTGTGAGCCACTCATGGGAATATAAAATGGTATGATTAGGAGAGTGAATACCTATAAAATATTAAGGATAATGTGAGATAATTCACTATAGGTTTAAAATGTCTAAAAACATTATAATCCCTTAGAAACTCATATCATAGACCCTTGTACACAGTCAACTATGTGAGTGAATGCCTATAACATGACTAATGCATATGGAAAACCACATCATGATTATGGTAATATGAAACAATAATATGAGGAATATTAAGGTTTATACTAAGGAATATTACAAATCTGATGATCATCACATCTAAGAAGGAAAAAGAACATCAAAACTGAAACTTGAGGACAAATAGGCCTTCATAGGCATGAACCCTAAACTTGAGAATGGGAAAGGTATCAAAAATAATAAATGTTAAGAATGGATATATGAGGGTGTATATATACCTAATAAAATTATTTATATCCTACCATCATGGGCATATAGATAAATAAAGGGTAAAAGTATATTCATAACCCTCATGATACTAACCACTCAACGTTGTAGGTAACCAACAACCAATCTAGGAAAAATGATTATTTGAGGTCTCTATATGCATGAAAAATCCTTAAAAATAAATAAAAATGGTAATTTTAAGTGTTTAAGGGCCTCCATGATTTAATTTAGGTCAAAAAAATAGTGGGTACACACACTCTTTTATCTCAGACCTAACCTATTTTGTGACACTCAAATTCTAGGTCTAAAGAGTGAATCCATGTCTTAAAGAGATTTTATGAAGGTTGGAGTCCATATATGGTTTTTAAATAGTGAAATATGATAGTGAAGGTATCCATCCATCCTATATGGGAATAAAAATCTCATTTTTCAATTATATGCCCTTGAGGGTAGGCTAAGGCACATAGACCTCAAGCTTAATCATACACCCTGATAATTATTACAAGGGTGATGTAAATTAGGGATGTATAAGGGTGTGTTAGGATCTGATAAGATTTTTTCAAGGGGATAGAAATAAGGTAAAGGTGTGAATATTTTAAAAACACTACTCGAGCCATTCAACCCCAACAAATCCAAATCAAAGTCCAACTTCAAGTGTTCATACACTTCACCACATAGAGGCTCAAGACCAAAGATTTTAAGGTAGTTTAAGTCCCCATATGGAATAAAAATACATGAAATATTGGTAGGCATTGAGTTTATAAATTTTATGAATGATACTTAATAAAATATCCTATCAAAATAGGCTAACAGACAATCTGAGTGCTACCTTCCAATGTTCCTCTCTCCACACACCCTCTGCATGGGACCCTAAGATTTTCATCTAATATGAAGAGGTAAATGAAATATAGGTTTATGGTAATTGGTTATAGTTTAGACATTCATATGCTATGAACCATCATTAAGATGGTGGACATTCTAAATCCTACCAAAACCCTAGAAATGACCTGATGGTGGATCCTTGCTCTAAAACACACTTAGATGAGGTTTTTGACCCTAAATTGATCTTTAAAGTATTATTAAGTATTCTAATCATCATAATGACTCATTAATTAGCATGTGTAGGAGTCAAAATATATATAATAGGCCTAAGAAGACTATTTTGAGCCTAAGAATAGAGAAATTATAAGTGTTTGTGTGTACCAAGGGGTTGATGAGGGAAAATAGGTATTGAATTCTCTAAATAAGTCATCTATAATTCATTTATAGTTACCTCCATGATTGGTCCTAAAAGCAGATAGGTAGAGGTTGAGATTGATGGTTGTGTGCATTTAAAATAAGCCAAATTGCCTAATCAAGCCAATGTTGACATTAGATTAGACCTATAAGATGATATTCAAGATTAATATAATGTAAAAATACCTCACAACACCTGGGTTAAGACAAAAGATTGGGATTCATACTTGCAGACAGACTGGTCTAACACCCTCATTAGAGAAGTGTCACAAGAAGGTGTAATAAATAACAATTTAGGAAGCAAGGATTCCTTAGACCTTTTAGGAAGGTACTATCATGATTTTTAAAGACCCTTGGGTAACTTTAATTCTATAAGAGTTATCATAGTGAGTCATTCTAGCTTGAAAACACCCTAACACTACTTAGGAGGCATGTTTCTCACCCAAAGAGCATTTTAAAATGCTCATAATTATAAAAATTATTTGCATGGGGAACCAAGAAATTCAATAAAGGTAAAGGGGTCTATTGAAATGAACTTAGTGTAATTGGTTTAGAGATTTAGGCCCTGATCCTTATGAACCATCACTAAGACTCCTAAGTACTCTTAAACTCCTCTTAAACCCTAATAAGGAATTGACTAGGAAGATTTGGTGAGAAATGCATCCAAACACTCAAGAATTTATTGAAAAACACTTAGAGTGTGTTTCCATCTTAGAGGAGACCATGACCATAGTGCTTGATTGTATAGAGGCTATACAAACACGTCTAAAACATGTAAATTTATAGAGTTTTGAGTATAAATTAGGATATGGGACCTAATAAAGAGTTAAAAACTATGGGAAAGGTCAGTTAAAGACATTTTAACCCCTCTAAAACTATAATTAATCATGAATTTACTTGTAAGTATCTATTTTATCTTCTCCTAATCAACTAGTCTATGGAGTTGGTCTAAGTGGCCTAGTCATGCAAGGCAGATAAGTTAAAAAATGGAGGATGATTGAAGGGTCTAAATGATAATGCATAGGATTGATCCAATAATAATCTAAGTCCTCCTAGATTATTTGAGAACTTGGTTCAACTTTCCAAGTCATTCAAATAGTGAATATGGAGAAAGGTTAAGAGCTTGCAAATGAGGCCTATGTGATCAATAAGTAGAGGGTCCTAGTAGGTGTATAATGACTTGAAGAAGTTAATGAGCCACATTTTCACTTTTAATTTTCCATTTAGGTGACTAGGTTCCATATTGGAGACCATTATGAAATAATGGAGATAGTTTCAATATCAAGTTCACATGCACATTAAAGAAGAGGCTTCTCAACGCCTCTTGAAGGCTTAGTCACACCCCATGTACACTTAGTAACTATCATTGGATGGAATAAAGTTATATTTATACCATGATGATTATATTCATGAATTCAAATAGGGAATTTATATCCTACACACCTCATTTTAATGCCAAAAATGAGTCAATGAAGGACATCAATGCATGAGAGGAGTGACTATGACTATTATAACTACCATGTGCTACCTTGGTATCATTTATGGTATCTCCTATGACTAATTTATTCTATACTATCTCATAAACATTATATATAAGTATGAATTGATCTCTTATTTTCTCATCCATCGACTAGGTGTAGCAAAGCTCTACCAAAATTTTACCTTGTGCCTTTGAATCAATAGAGAATAATTAAAAACTTCTTATTTGAATGTTAGCATTCCTTGTGAGAATTGATTTATAAAATATATGAGTGTAATTTTCTTATGTATATCCTTTAATTCATCTAATTTTATGTTGTCAATCTATGCAGGTTATGTGAAATATTGATAGGTAAAATTGTTCTTCGAGTGTTGATAGGCAAATAATGTCTTATGCACACCTAGGTTCTTAAGCCTTCAAGTTTTAGGAATTACACTTGATATTAACATGAAAAATTCATGATTATAACTTCATTAATATGTATGATCAGTTTGTTGGTTTCATCAGGTTCACTAGTGTCTTCAAGGGACAAATCAAGAGAGGATCTTCAAGTATTGGTGCATCACCACTTTAGTGTAGATTTCCTTTATACAATCTCTTTTCCATTTTTACCCAAATAGGATTAGGTATTTAGAGAGAGATAGAGTTAAATTGAAAAATCACAGGATCTATCCACATCAAAACTAGTGGTTTGACCTATATTGAAGGTTTCCCATAACATATAGGTCAATCTAATGTTAATCCAAGTTTGAGGAGGGTTTGAATAGTCTAAATCAAAGAAGGAAAAACCTGGGTCACTAGTAGTTATAGTACATCTTATGAGATCAAGTATGAAGTGGCTTGAGACATTATTTGACAAATTTGGAGGAAATGTAAAGGCTAAAGACAATTAATGGTAGATTTGCATGTAGTTTCATGCAAAAGTTATCTACTAGATCATCTTCAAAAGGTAAGTAGATTGAATTTTTAGAACTATCATTTGATATTTAAAGGATAAATAGGTGTCCTAGGTTTAACCCTAATCTTACACCTCCCAACTCACCCAATTCTATTAATTCTAACTAAACATAGTCTTTTATAAGTCCTTTAATCCTAATGACCAGACCTAGAATGCAAGCATTTATTATTTTTAATGGTGATAGTCCTATGAACCTTAACCAGTTTGATGATATCCTAGTTGCTACCTTTAAAATTATTTTCTAATTTATAGGATAAAAATCTACCACCCCTATGAAACACATAGTTGACATAGCCAATTTGTGCTCAATACAAACATAACCCAAGAGAATGTAGCCATGAAACTCTTGGCAACCTTATTAAGGGGTAGAAATTTTTTGTGGTATAGGGGTCTCACTTTTGCCTATATAAATACATGGGATGATTTTGGTGAATGTCTATGTAAACATTTCAAGAATATAAGTGACCATGTCTCCCTAGTAGAACAAATCACCTCAATCAAGAGACCCCCCAAAAAATCCATAGTAGATTTTAATTATAGGTTTCAAAAAACTTGGGATAGGATTCATGTCATCATCAATCCTACTCCTAACCATGTCTTCCTATACTGTATAAGGGCCTTTAATTTTGATGTAGATATGATGATACAGTCCATGAGGGGGGACTACATTGACAAAAGCTTATGAGATATCCATAAGAGCAAATAACTACCTAATCTAAGTAGTCAAGCTTACTCCTAGGCCCCTCTTACCCTTATTTTGAAAAATTCAACCTCCTAACCCAACCACTACTCCATTATCAACCCCAAACAATCAAGATTAAGATGATGGAAACCAAGTAGATAGGCTTGGTAAGATAGAGGGATTACTCAAAGCCCAAAAAAACAAAATTTTAGCCTTGTAAAGATAAAAAAATACATCTTATAGACCCTATAAATCCCCTTACCAAGCTCCATATAAATCTTACCCACACAATAGGCCTCCTTATGAGCTTAACCAATAAGGCCAAACACAAATTACATAGGCCAGAATTTACAATATCTTCAACCCCAATTCTACCAATAGTTCATGGGAATTGGTGACAACTCATAATAACTATGCATAATAAGGCTAATGGTTTTCTCCATGGGGGAAATTAGGTGAGATTATAATGGCTCTAAGTTGCTAAGGATGTTAGAAACTCTATATGTAGTAGGGTCTTACCTTTCACACATATGATAATATGCCTCCTCCACAACACAAAGAAGGTTATCAAGTGCCTCATGGAGATATGCCTTTCATGACCCCAAATGAAGTGCCAAGTCAATAAGGAGTAAATGGAATTAAGGCACCTACTGAATTCACTTTGGTTAACTTTCAGTAAGGTAAGCACTCATTTGAGCATGTGGCAACAAATCAGGGGCATAATGTACTCAAGATAGATCAATCAATTACAACCTACAAAAGGGCTAAAAAAAGGATGGTTGAAGATAGTTTGAGGTAGTCTAAGGTAGCTCCAACACATCCCCAAATAATTAAATAGGATGCCACTCAAGGTGTAGGCCAACAAATACCTCCAACATAGCAAACATCACAAGGACATGGGTAGAATCAGAAGATTCCTTTCATTCCCCAAGTCACACAAGCTAAAAATGGTGCTCCTTACCCCCATAATATAGCCTAAGATAGTTAAATATCCATTTAGAATTATATATTACATGAAAAATTCCAATGTTAGAATTCTTATATGAGATGCTCTACTCATTCTAGGGTAGACAAATATCCTTCAACAAGAGATATCCAAACTTTCATTCATGAACAAACAAGCCAATAAGGTGAGTGTAGTTTATGTTAATAACAATTAACCTAATGATACCCAAGCTCCTAAAGTAGTCAAGTGACCTCCTTATACTTATCATTTATAATAAGGGATTCATTTTTTCATAATTACATGATAGATAGTGGTGCTTCACTTTAATCATGCCAAAATCCATAGCTAATAAGTTAGAGCTCAAGTATGGACCCAATGAAAAGGGAGTTTTGTAATTATATGGGTCTCCATTAAAGATTATATATGTTTTTAAGGACCTCAATATTGTATTAGATTCCTACCCTAATTATACCATCTCCCAATATGTCATGGTAGTTGACCTTTCTCCATATTTTGTCCTATGATTATCTAGGGATTTCACTACATATATTAGGGGGTATATTTCTTCTAACTAGTCATACATGGTATTTATGACTAGGTATGGGAAAAATGTTACCATTAGTTCTAAACCTATTTTAAGGTTCCACTTAGAACCCTATATGCCTAGCCTATCCAGTGTAAACTACACTATCTTAGATGAAGATAACATATTAGTGATCAATAGCCCAAAGAACCACTTAAAGGCATCTCAGATCAAATCCTTGATGAATGGGAAGATGACAACCATGGATTTGAACCCTATAAGCCCATTAAGTAGGTATACTTAGGTGCATATTATATGCATGAAGAAGGAGCTATTGTACCTAGTTGTACAAGCCCAAGTCAAGAGTATAAAGGCATATGGACTTTATTTTTTGATAGATCAAGGTTAAAAAATGGGAGTGGGGTAGGAGTGATGTTTGTCTCCCCTTCTAATTAGAGTTATTATTTTTCATTAATTTTCTAATCTAGTTTTATTTTAAACACTATAAAATATGAAACCCTCATCCATAGGCTACAATGGGTAAGGAGAAGATGAATCAAACTCTTACAAGTGAAGGGAGATAGTGAACTAGTGGTACAATAGGTGAGAGGTATTAGTGAAGTAAAAATTCCTCTTTTGAAGGCCTAAAATCACTAATTTTTGGATCTCTTATAAGAATTATTATCCTTTGACATCCGTTCTATACCTAGGGAATAAAATCATCATGTAGATAGACTACATACCTTTGGTACACAATTTGACATTGCTGATGGAGTCAAAGGAACTCAAGGGAAGTTTTAAATAAAGGTTGTGTATATGCCATTAGTACCTAATAATGAGGTAAGTTGGCAAGTATTTTATAGTGATAGTTAGATTAATTACTTTCTCTAACATGAGGCAAAATTCTATCATAAGAACCAAGGTAGAATGTAGCATCAGTTTGGTGACCATATTGTATAATAAAGGACTAAAAAAATTCCCAAAATATTATTGACATTAGAGAGTATCTTAAATTAAGATTATTAGTTTAGGAAGGACAAGGTGAGCATTTGAACCAAAGAGGGACACTATGATAAGGTAACTATTTTCAAAGACAAGTTACTTAAGTTGGGAAAAGTGAATACCAAGGATGAGATATCTAGCTTCAAAGCCTTAGGATTTTGTAGATGTATTTTCATGGGAGTACCATGATCTAAAAGGTTTTGACCCCAAGTTAGCCCAACACACCATAGATTTGGAGGACAATACAAAATTGGTGAGGTAGAAATAAAGACCAATCAACCCTAAAGTTGAAGAACTCATGAGAAGGGATTTGATAAATTTAATTAAATATAACATTATATTACGTATTAATGATTATTCATGGGTGGAAAACCTTGTGCCTGTGAGGAAGAAGAATTGGGAGATATGCCTATGAGTTGATTTTAAAGACCTTAACAAGGTGTCTTTGAGAGACCATTATCTATTACCATCCATGAATCAAATCCTTAAAAAGGTTGTAGGATCTTAGAGGTTCTCCTTAATTGATGGATACTCTAGATATAATTATATATTGGTGACGGATGAAGATAGACACAAGATGACCGTCACAATAAAGTGGGGCACCTATGCATACATGAAGATGCCCTTTGGACTATCCAATACAAGGACAAATTTCCAAAGGGATATGGATATTTCCTTTTAAGGGATCATTAATGATATGGTACCCATCTATCTTGATGACATAACTATGTTTTCAAATGAGCCTAAAGATCACATGGTGCACTTGAGGTTAGTGTTTGATAGGTGTAGGCAATTTGGGGTCTCCTTGAACCCCAAGAAGTGCATATTTTCAATCCATAAGGGTAGAATATTAACACACATTATGTCAAAGTATGGAATCTTTATTGACCTTGAGGATTGGATCAATAATATCCTTACCCCTACCCAAACAAAAGAAAGGTTTACATAGCTTATTGAGAGATATTAAGTTCATAAGGAGGTTCATTCTAGGATTTGTAAAGTTGGTGAAGCCACTTACTCATATGATTAAAAATCATAAGGAATTCACATGAAATGAGGATGGTAAAATAATATTTGAGGCCATAAAGTAGGCCATATCTTAAGATACCACCCTATTCAACCCTGACTTTTGCAAAGACTTTTTAATGTATGCATTCTCCACAACTGATGTTATTTTTGCTATGCTCATGTAGAAGAAAGATGAAGGACTACAACAACTAATTGATTTATTAAATTAAGCATTAGAAGGATATGAATGAAGATACACATTTTACAAAAATAATGTCCTTGATGTTATGAAAGGGTTTAAAATTTCTAAACACATGGTGTTTAACAACAAATTCATAGTGATGGTAGTGCACCAAAGCAAAAAGGAGTTTATATTTAACAGATATTTAATGTTAAGCATTCAATATACTAAGAGGGGGGTGAATAAGTATATCATATATCTTATATAAGTATACCTTAATCAAATTACACTTAAGCAAACATTCAAGATATGTAATAAAACTAAAACAATAAACACACCATAAGATAGAGAGACACCAGATTTAACATGGAAACCCAATGTGGAAAAAATCACAAAGAACAATCTCAAGTATATGAATTAACACCAATTCAGATAATATTCTTAAGCACCAACTTGAAGGATCACCAATCCCTAAACTAAGCACCAGCATAGAAACTATTCATGAGCACCAACCCACAGGAGCACCAACCCCTTTGCTGAGTACCAACACAACAATAATTCATGAGAACCAACCCACAGGAGCACCAACCCCTTTTCTGAGCACCAACATAGAAAAAAATTCATGAGCACCAACCCACAAGAGCACCAACCCCTTTACTGAGCACCAACATAGCAATAATTCATGAGCACCAATTGACAGGAGCACTAACCCCTTTGTGTATACCACACAACTATCTCTCAATGTTGCTATCTCAATAAATGATAGCTCATTACAATATCTCTTTGCTATCTCACCTTTGCTCTTCTAAGCTAGATATAACAAATACAAATCATACTCATCTCTCCCATTTCTCTTCTAAGCTAGATATCAAACTCTATCTCACATATTACAAATGGCTTCTCAAGCCTTTATTTATAGCTTTCCAAAAGACCTTTGGCCTTCACTCTTTGTGACCCTTCAATCCTCATGGAAAATGGTGCCAAACTTGTATGACCCTTCATATCCTTGCCTTTGAAAATTCATGCGGTGACCCTTCATGAGAAAAGGTGTCCTTACCTCTTTTGTCTTTACCTTGGTGACTTTTCATATTCCTAAAAGTGTCACTTCATGAGAAATTTCACCCTTCCTCTTTTGTCTTCACTTGGTCACTCTTGGAATTCCCCAAGATGACTCTTCATGGGAAAATGCATCCCATTATTCTTTTGTCTTTACTCCATGAATCTTTGACTTCTCCATGGGCCCTTATTTTGTCTTACATACAACCAAAAATATATTCATTAATATTAAACAAATATTAACACACATTAGCTGAGATATATCTATTACAAACATTATTAAATGCAATGGGGCCTTTATCACCAATAATGTTAGACCTTTGACATCAATGACAATATTTACAACATTTAAGTGAGGATATTGTTGGATGGGTGAAAAAATGTATGGAGTATGACATTGAATTGAGAGTTACCAAACTAATCAAATTTATATGGATCTATGAACATATTATGGAAAAGGTTATGAAAGAAAAAGACATGGTGTTGGCAGTCCATGACAGTCAATAAGAAGCTACAAATATAACCCCTCTCAACTAGACCAATGATGTGGTCAAGTTTATCCAAATAGGCCAATGTCCTATGGGCTTATATAGGACCAAAATAAGACACTTTAGTCTATAGACCATACATTACATATTGGTGAATGGATTAATTTTAAATAAGTATGTAGGAGGTATGATTTTAAGTTGTGCTGAATCAAGTTAGATTGATAAGTTGCTAGAGTAGTTTCATGATTGGCTTGTAGGTGGGCACTTTTATGCCAAGACCATAGCCTCTAAGATCATTACAATATGCTAATTTTGTCCCAAATTATTTATATATTCACATGCTTAGGTCATAAAGTGTTCTACGTGGACCATGTTCATTAAAAAATAAAGGTTAGCTACTTTACCTAGTAACCCATCCAAGTTGAGCACCCATTCATGTAATAAGGCTTAGAATTCATAGGAATGATCCATATACCTTCCAGTGTTTGTCATAAGTGGGTCTTGATATCCACTAACTACTTCATAAGGTGGGTGGAGGAAGATATACTTAAAGAAGCCAATGAGAACTAAATCTTGGAGTTGTATGACAATCTTATGACTAGGTTTGGTGTACCTTCAAAAATCATATCAAATAATGCCTTGGAATTTAGTAGTTCTAAAGTATGTGAGTGTGACCTTAGACATGGAATATACCTCAAGGCTTCCTCCAACTATTACCCATAGGGAAATGGGCTAGTATAATCCATAAAAAAAAAACTTAATAAGGATCATTAAGAGGACCATGGAGGATAGTCAAAGAGAATGCCATACAAAGTTGAATACTACCTTATGGGAAAATAAAGTCACACCTAAGAGGTATATTGGTCACTCCACTTACCTCATTATTTATGGTAGAGAGGAAAAACCACCTATTTCCCTTGAACTTATAGACTTAGATCTTCCTCACCAACTTGAGCTCTTGGAAGATGATGCAATGTAAGTGATAATGAATGAGTTAAGAGAGTTATAAGAAACAAAGGATAGTGCTATGCATAGCATATGGTCTAGTAAATATCAATTCAAGAAGTCATTTGATAAAAGAGATTCATGTAGGACCTTTAAATAAGGATATATAGTGCTTAAATGGGATGAAAACCATGCTATGCAAGGGAAATACTCCAAGTTTGACAATATTTAGAGTGGGCCTTATATCATCACCAGATACAAGGAAAGTAATTATTTCTAACTATCTAGATTGAATGGTTAGGAACTCCACATCCCTATCAATGGGATGTTCTTCAAGTTCTTCTATTAGTCTTCATCATGTTCCTCTTATACATAGTAGTTAGCTTTTATCTCTTTTATCCAAGTGCTCCTACACATGCTTAGTTGTTTGTTGCTTTGTCTTGTTGTTTGAAATTGTGTGTGTTTTCATTTGTTGTCTCTTCTTTTTTATCTTGTTTTTTATCATTGAGTCTCGAAGTCTACAAGGTACTAATTAGAGTCTATGTGTAGTGAAAGATCCATTCTCTAGTCATCAAGAGAAAGTATAAGAGTTTTGAGTTCCCTTGACCAGAATGTTGGTCAAACCAATTGAGTCACTATAAATGTTGACCTATTTCTATATTTTGACCTATAAATGGGTCAAATTCAAGTCCTTGAGTCTTGATCCAAGATCATTAGTCCTAATGGTTGTTATTCATCTTATGAGTTTGGGTTTTTCAAATAGTTCTCTATCTTGTCATGATATGCCATTGATTGGTCACCATCTAAACCTTTGTTTTAAATAGATTCAAGTGTTTCATGATGTTTGAACATGTATATAGGTACTTATTTAGTTTGATGAAGCTTTAACAATCAAAGGTGCCATGGTGGAGGTGAGTTAAGAAGACAACCTAGTGAAGGATCATGAAACATCTCTAGTTTACCAAATCATATAAGGTATGATCCATTTTCAAGTTTATGAAGACCAAGAAGTTTATTGAGGTATAATTAAGGTCTTTAATAGGTTATAAAGGTCTCTTCTTATAAATTATCATGATATTCATTTCATATATCTTTTTAAGGTTATAAATGTGTGCCAAAATCAATATTTTTACCATGTTGAGACCTAATTTGACCTTGATGGGCCACTAAGCTAGATCCCACAATTTAAATACAGCTCATGAGGTTCATTACACTACCACTAAGGAAATTAATACACCATTGAACCCATTATCACTAAATTCAATGCCTAATTACCTTTATTGGGCCCCACACATGCCAATTTATGACTTTTCAACTTCCCCAATTATACCAAGGGCCTCAAAACATCACATGGATCTTACTTTCCCTCCATTATAATTGATGATGATGCATTTTGGTTTGAAATAAAATAAAATATAAGGAGATTTCAAGTTTTAGAGGTTTCTTGAGTGGTACAGATTTGTATAGTATATACTGACTTAGGTGGAGTTAGGTATTTATAGGGGGAAGTTAGCAATAGAAAGTGAAGAAGAAAGAAAAGTGTCTCATTCCTTAGAGAGATCAAAACTGACCTACCTTCCCCTCTAGCTAATTGATAGACTCAAAGAGCACTTTAGATTTGTGCTCAAACCATACAAAAAAGAGAGAATGGAGGCCCAAGATCTTAGCGAGGGGAAGTGCACTTAGTCAGATTTCATCCATGAGATTTTTTTTTTGGGTTGGTCCCCTAAAATATATAAACATTCCTTAATAACTTAAGGGATATGAGCACCATCCTTTTCTACATAGGTCAAGAAGAATGAAATGGTTTTCATGGGTTTTTAAATTTATTGGTCAAACCAATGATGGATCCTATTTACTTAGGTCTTAAAGAAACATGTTATGACATTTTTCATGTTTGGTTCACATGTGCAAGCTTGTGGGACCAATAAATATCCAAATTGGCATAGTATATAGTATGCAAGTAGATTTGGGTAGTGAATAAAGTGTTGAGTTCTCTCATCAGAATTAAATGATAGTGTTGGCATATTGATGGAATATTTTAAATTTCCTCATACTTATTTTCTTAAGTTTGAGGTCCATCAATATCTTATTCAGCTCAATGTGTCTTCAAGAAAGGGGCTGATACATATCTAAGGGTCACTATTTAGTGGCATTTTAGGTTGTTAAATATTACCCTTATATCCTTCAAACATAATAAAAAATGTGAAATGGAGTGTTGAGGTGATAATAGGTCATCATCATATCCTTGTGAATAGGGATCTTAACCCCCATGGTAGCCTCAATAGGCATAGAAACCACACTTCTTACCTCCAAAGCTCACTCAATTTTGAAAATGTTAAGGTTTATTATCCAATATTAAGGTTTCTCAAAGATTCTTAGGTTTCACTCTTTGACTATATGTGCCCTTTTTATGCCTCTAAAGTGATGTGTTTTCATTGGTATGTGTATTAAGGTATTAGAGATGCTTGTGGATTATCTTGGAATGGTTATCATGCTTCATTTCATGTCATTTTCATACATTTGCCATTTCATTTTGTTTTCACTACCATTTACACTATATTTTAACCCTATTGCTCATGTTTTAACCCCAAGTCACTCCACAATCATCATCCTTCACCCATCCATCCTTCATTATAAGTCTAGACCATGTGAATAGACCTAGAAACCCCTTGTAATCATTAAGAACCATGAAATAATGGAAGGTTAGATCTATGTAGATCATATAACCTACTATATAAACTAATAACCACTTATAGACAACCATTTTGAGCCTATAGTATAAGAGTCTACAAGAACATTTGTGTGTGAGCCACTCATGGGAATAGAAAATGGTATGATTAAGAGAGTGAATACCTATAAAATATGAAGGAGAATGTGAGAGAAGTCACTAAAGGTTTAAAATTTCTTAAAAAAATCTACTCCCTTAGAAACTCAACTCATATACCCCTATACACAGTCAACTATGTAAGTGAATGCCTACAACATGACTAAAGCATATGGAGAACCACATCATGCTTGTGATAAGATGAAACACTCATATGAGGAAGATTAGGGTTAATACTAATGAAAAGTAAAAATATTATGATCATCACATCTAATAAGGGAAAATAACATCAAACCTCAAACTTGAGGACAAATAAGACTTCATAGGCATGAACCCTAAGCTTGAGAATGGGAATAGTATGTAAAGTAAGAAATGTTGGAAATAGACATATGAGATTGTATATAACCATAAGAAACATGATTGATATCCTAGAATCATGGGAATATTAGGAAACAAGGGGGACAATTCTAATCAAAACCCTTATGATACTAACCACTCAGAGTTACATGCAGCCTATAACCAGTCTAGGCAAAATAGTTGTTTGAGGTCTCTGTAGGCATGACCAAGATTTCAAACTTAATAAAAATGGTTATTGTGAGTGTTAAAAGGAATATATGATTTAATTTAGGTCAAAAAAATAGTGGGCATAACCCTTTTTTGTCTCAAACCTAGCCTAGTTTGTGATAATCAAATTCTAGGTCTAAAGAGTGAATCCAGGTCTAGAAGAGCTTGCAAGCAGGTCTGAGTCCACATATGGTTTTGAAATATTGAAGGTATCCATACATCATCCAATGGAATAAACATATTAATTTATATTTATATTCACTTTAGGGTAGGCTATGACACAAAGACCTCAATCTTGATCATACACCCTACTACCATCTTGAAGTATATCCAAATCCTTCTACCAAGGGTGATTGAAATGAGGGATGTGGAAGGGTGTGTCAAAACCTGATAAGATGGTTTGAAGTGGAGAGAAATAATAAAAAGGCCTACATAGTCTTCAAACCTTACTCAAGCCATTAAACCCTAAAATAACCAATTGGAAGTCCAACTTCAAGTGTTCATACACTTCACCACATAGAGGCTTAGGCCTAGAGTTTTTGGGGAAGTTTAAATTCCCCTATGAACTAAAAATTTGTGAAGATTGGTAGGAATTAAGGGGAATTTTTTTATGAATGATTCTTAATAAAATATCCTATCAAA
The DNA here is from genome assembly GCA_037957365.1 of Torreya grandis. Taxonomy (NCBI): domain Eukaryota; kingdom Viridiplantae; phylum Streptophyta; class Pinopsida; order Cupressales; family Taxaceae; genus Torreya; species Torreya grandis. Next base: position 4,295,569 of record JARHVA010000624.1, read on the forward strand.
ATTGGCTAAAAAATAAATTGAGTGCCACCTTCTAATGCTCCTCTCTCCACACACCCTCTACATAGGACCCTAAGATATTCATGGAAGATGAAAAGGTCAATGCACTATAGGTTCATGGAAATTAGTTCTAGTTTGGAATTATGTATGCTATGAACCATTGTTAAGATGGTGGATGTCCTAAACCCTACTAGAACCCCGAAAATGACTTGATCCAAAACACACCTAAATGAGGTTTTTTGACACTAAAATAATCTTTAAGGTCTCCTCAAATCTTCTAAGCATCATAATGACTCATTAGTTGACATGTGTAGGATTTAGAGTATATATAACATGCCTAAGAAGACTAGTATGAGCCTAAGAATAGAGAAATGATAATTTATTGTGTGTATTAAGAGGTTGAGGATGGAAAATAGGTCTTAAAGTCTCTAAATAAGCCATCTAGTAGTCATCTACAGTGACCTCCATGACTGGTCCTACAAGTAGATAGGCAGAGGTTGGATTGATGGTTATGTGTATTTGTAAGAAGCAAAATGGCCTAGTTAAGCCAATGTTGACATTCCATGAGACCTATGTAATGATATTTAGGATTAAAATGAGGTATAAATGCCTCACAACACCTAGGTTGAGACCAAAGCTCAAGATTAATGTTTGTAGGCAGACTAGTCTAACACCCTCATTGGAGTAGTGTCACAAGAATTGGAATAAAGAAAAATCTGGGAAGCAAGGATTCCTTAGACCTTTTAGGAAGGGAACATCATGATGTTTAAGTACCCTTGGGTCACTTTGAGTTTAGAAGAGATCTCACAATGAGTCATTATAACCTGAAAATAACCTAATACTACTCAAGAGGCATGTTTCTCACACAGGGAACGTTTTCAAATGATCATAACTATATATATGATTCATGGGGAACCAAGAACTTCAAGAAAGGTGAAGGGGTCTATTGACATTCACATAATGTAATTGGTTTAGAGATTTAGGTCCTGATCCCTATGAACCATAACTAAGACTCCCAAGCATTCTTAAACCCTATTAGGGACTCAACTAGGAAGAATTGGTGAGGAATGAATCCAAACACCTAGTAACTACTTGATGAAAACCTAGATCAAATTTCAAACTTAGAGGAGCCCATGACCTTAGAACCTGATTATATGGAGGTTATACGACCACCTCTATAAAACTCAAACTTGTAGAGTTTTGAGTAGAAAATGGGATATGGGACCTAATGAAGAGTTAAAAACTATGGGAAAGGTTAGTTAAAGACTTAAATCACCCTTTAAAAAATTTAATTACTCATTAATTTTCCTATAAGTGTCTCTACTATCTTCTCCTAAATAACTAGTTTATGGAGCTAGTCTAAGTGGCCTAGTCATGTAAAGCAAATGTGTTTGCAGATAGAGGATGATTAAAGAGTATAAATTATAATGCAAAGGATTGATCCAAGAATAATAGAAGTCCTTTAATATTATTTTAGAACTTGGTTCAACTATCCAAGTCATTCAAATAGTGAATATATAGAAAGGTGAAGAGATTACAAATAAGGCTTATGTGATCAATAAGTAGAAGGTCCTAGTGGGCATATAATGACATAAGGAGGTTAATGAGACAAACATGAAATTTATAAATATCCATTTAGGCAATTAGGTTCCTTATTAGAGACCATTATGAAAGAATGGAGACAATTTCAATATCAAGTTCACATGCACACTGAAGAAGAGATTGCTCAATACCTCTTGAAGGCCTAGTCACACCCCATGTGCACCTAGAAACTATCTTTATATGGAATAATGGGATATTTTTGTAATTTTAATGCTTTAAATGAAGTTAAATAGTGAATTTATAGCCTTCACACCTCATCTCAATACTAAAAAGGAGTCAATGAAGGAATCAATGCATGACAAGAGTGACTATGACTATTGTAACTGCCATGTGCCACCTTGGTCTCATTCATGGCCTCTCCTATGCCTTAATTATTCTCTCATATCTAATAAAAATTATATATAATTAAGCATTGAGATCTTATTTTCTCATCCATCTACTAGGTGTAGCAAAGCTCTACCAAAATTATATCTTATGCCTTTGAATTAATAGAGAATAATTACAGACTTATTTTTTAAATGTTAGTGTGCCTTATGAGAGTTCATTTGTAGAATGTATGAGTGTTATTATATTTTGTATGTCATTTCATGCACCTAATTTCATGTTATTAGTCTATGCAAGTTGTGTGAAGTATTGATAGATAGGATTATTATTGGAGTGTTGATAGGTAAACAATGTCTTTTATAGACTTAGTTCTTAAGCTTTAAGGTTATATAACTTCCAATTCATCTTAAAATTAAACATTCATGGTTAGAACTTCATTAAGAGGTCTGATTATTTGTTGGTTTCATCAGGTTCTCTAGTGTGTTTAAGGGACAAATCAAGAGAGGATCTTTAAGTATTAGTGCATCACAACTTTAGTGTAGATTTACTTTATTAAATCTATTTTATATTTTCATCCTAATAGGATTAGGTCTTTAGAGAGAGAGAGAGAATTTAAGTGATAAATCAAGGGAGCTGTCCCCATCGAAACTAGAGGGTTGACATATATTAAAGGTATCCCATACCCTATAGGTCAATTAAATATTAGTCCAAGTTTGAGGAGGATTTGAATAGTCCAAATAAAAGAGGGTGAAACTTGGGTAGATAATAATCCCCATGCTAAAAACTTATTGAATTAGTTTTTAGTTTAGGCCTTCGACCTACATGAACAATGCCTACGAATGCAAACCCTTATCCAATGGCCTAGTTAAGAACTAAAGATAAATTTATTACACTTAGAACTGTACAAATAGGATTCATGGGGAAATTATATCCTATGGAAAGTTGAAGAGGGTTATTTACCTAAAATTTTCAAAATTGGTTTAGGAATTCAGGGCTTAAGGTTTATGTACAATCTTTAAGAATCAAAACCATTTTAAACCCTTATAAAACCCTAGTAAGAACCTCATATGGAATATTGGTATCTATAACACATTATATAACTTTTTTAATCCTTTAATCTCCTCAAAATTATTCTAGACTCCAATTAGATCCTCACCATATACTTCATATATACTTGCAACTATATAGATTGCATTAAATGCCTTATTTTGTAAGGATTTTTCATGTTTTTTAGTATTTTAAATAGATGAAAAAATGAAAACCATTGGAAGAAATAATTTTTTATGTATTATACCTATAAAATTAAAAAAATCCATACAATCCACCCTAAAAATGCTCAAACAAGTTTGATTTTTTAAAGTAGTCCAAAATAGGCTTGAGGAAGGGCTAATTTTTGGCCATTTCTTGGTTTTCCTACTTATAAAAGGTTACATAAGCCAAAAATTATTTTGAAGGATGTTTATGTCATGGGGAAAGTGAATCAAACACTTTCTAGAGGTTTCACATGTATGGGATGCCATTTGAGGAAAAACTCAATTTTTAGGCAAGGAGGCCTAATTAGGTCTAATTGGAGAATGAAAATGAGCTAAAAAGAGTACTTACACTTAGGTTTAGGTCATAAAACTTGGCATGGTGATTTAAATGGATACTGGGTCCTCAAATATGTTCTGATTTATCCATTACAATCCATACATTCTTCCTCAAAAGGAGGTTTATATGTTTTGAGGGCTATAAAAAATTGAAAGAAAAACAAAGTAAAAGAGAAAAATCACATATTTTAAAATATTTGATGGATCCAATTTTATTTTTGTAGGTATTAAATTATTTTGAGATACCATACATAGAATAAGTCAACTAATTGGAAGCAAAACAAAATTTTTACTTTTCTACGCCATGATGGAGGAGTTTAAGTGTTCAAATCATCAAATCAATAGATAAAAGCTATTAGTGAGATTTTAAATGTTTATTCTCACCTATATTACATTAAGAGGATAATAAAAACATAGAGTTTGGTTTAAAGAAACATTCAAATGGTGGAAAGAGTTATCAACTACCTTAAAAAGACCTTTTCCTCTCCTATGCTAAGTTAAGTTGAAAAGGTCAAGCAAGTATTAAAAGCCTTATAACAACCCAAGTAAGGTGGAGAGACCTCATAAATGGATGAGGATAAGTATTAAATGGAGTAATTGAATACCTATTTTATATAAATAAGATTTATTCATCAAGAAGACATGCAACCAAGAATATAGGGTATGCATGTAAAGATAAGGAAATGGTATAGGCCAAAGTACAAAAATGAATGCCCAATAATTATTAAAGCCTTCCTAAAATTTAAAAATCTAAATATTATGCCATTTTTTATATGATAATAAATAAATAAACTAGGAACTTATATGTTGGAGTTGGAGGAAGATTAGGTGGATAACTCATCCCTAAGTTCTTTGATTTCTCTCTCTCTCTCTCTCTCTCTCTCTCTCTCTCTCTCTCTCTCTCTCTCTCTCTCTCTCTCTCTCTCTCTCTCTTTCCTCTCACTTTCTATTTAGGTATGCATGATTTTAGAATTTTTAATCATCATTAGCTTGAGTTTTGGTACAACCTTGCTCAGAAAAACATTTGTACTTGGCTTTGTTGTCCCCCAAAAAAATCACTCATTTTTGGGACAAAATTTGAACTATTTTGGTCCTATAGACCAAAATAATCTCTGCCCTTCTCAAAATTTGTTCTAAGCATTCAAATTCCTCATTTTACAAGCTTCTCAAAAATCTACAGACTCTGTAGGATTAAATCTGTGGACTCTGCAGGCTTGAATCTATGGACTCTGCAAGCTTGAATCTACAAACTCTGTAGGCCAAGTTCAACAGACTTCACAGGTTGATTTCTATGGCCTTTGCAGGAAAAAAGAAAGCTCTAAACACTTAGGTGATTTCAAAGTTGGTTCAATGACAAGGTTAAACCTAAAGAGTTCATTAAAAAGCTTCTAAGTAAGGATTGAACCATTGAACCATCAAGGTTCAACGGGTTCAATTGGTTCAAAGGTTCAACATTAGCAGCAAGAGTTCAACAAATTCAATGAACTAATGGTTCAAAGGCTTTTAAGGTAGGTTCAATCAAAAGAACAAGTTTTTGATGCTTGAATCATTGAACCATTAAACCATTGAACCACTTTGGTTCAAAGGTTCAATGGGTTCAAGGTTCAACAAGTTCAACGCGTTTGGTTCAACGAGGATCAAAAGGACTTAGCCAAATCAAAGAGAATGAATGATTAAACTAATGAACCATTGAACCACCTTGGTTTAAAGGCTTGGTTCAATTTAGTTGGTTCAATGCTTCAGTTCACTTAGTTGGTTCATCTAATGGTTTAATAGCTTTTGGTTCAATCAAAGGGTTCATCAGCTTGGTTCACTTGGTTCAATGTTTGGTTCAAAGGAGCAGTTCAATGTAAAATTTCAAAAACGAGCCTCCCAAAAGACAAGTGCCCTTATGGAGGGAACTTGGTTGACAAAAGCACCCTTTGGAAGGGTCATTTTTAAGGAAGCCACAAAGGTAAGTTATTTTGGAATTTAGTTTAAGGCAGTCGAAAGACTAAGGCAAGAAATAATTCCTTGAAACTTTTTGTCTGAAAGAATTCCTTCAGACAAAAAGTCTGAAGGAATTTATGAAATAAGTTGTGGTAGGAAAGCCCAAAGGAATTTCCAAAGGCTAAAGACAAAGCAATCAAAACAATTCTTGTAGACTTTTTGTTTGTGGGAAAATTCTTGTAGACTTTTTATCCACAAGAAAATGTCTGCAGACTTTTTGTCCACGAGAAAATATCCGTGAAAAAAGTCTGTGGGAAAATATCCATGGGAAAGCTCTAAAGGATTCCAAAGACAAAAGGCTATTGAAGGACCCCAAAGGGTAGGTGCCCTTGTGAGGGACTCTCAGATACCAAATTAAAGGACACTTCCCAAAGTTGAAGGGTCACCTTCCCTTCGGGAGGATGCAAAACAAGAACTTAGTGACCCATCAGAAGAAAGAAGCCTAAAGGCCATCCAAAGACCACTCAAAGGGTAGATACCCTTATGGGGGGCTCTTCCCAACCCAAAGTGGATCATTTCTCAAGGCCTCGAAGGATAGGTTACCTTTGGGAAAGCTCAAATGATAAAGCCGAAGGAATTGCCGAGGAAAGTGATGTGCCTACGAATGTCAAAGTTATGAGAATGAAATAGCCATTGATCCTTGTAGTTTTAAATATATAGACCTAAATGCATTCACAATATTTAAGGCTAAGATTAGTAGGAATTTACTAAGGAATAGAGCATCAAATTGAATCAAGGACCTGATTTAATTAACCAAAAAAGGAGAAATGATGAAGAAGGATCAGATCGCCAGGTGGACATTGAAAGATGCAAACTTTCAAAAGCATGACTCATTTCTCTACATTGAGAAAAACAAATGGGTAAATGCTCCTAAATTATAGCCTATATTATTAATAAAATTCAATGCAACATGATGTGTTACTATTCCCAAGTCCTTCTTGAAAAGGCTATATAAGGGACTCTTGTTAGTGTAAAATATCTCTCTTTGATGATCTGAAACAAAACTCTGCCCAAATTGAAAGGCATTATTGAGACTTTGAGCTCAGATTGTTGATCATATTTTATTATTGGAATAAGAAGGCAAGTGACTTTTTAGACTTTGTGCTGTGATACCTTTGTTGTTGGGGAAACTGTTCTTATGTCTTTTTCCTTAATATATTTTCTATTCCTTTAATTCAACAAGCAAAGTTAGTGAAAGCAGTCAGGAAGGTGTCCTAAAGTCAACTGTGGAGATAATTTGTGCCCCCATAATTGCCTTTAGTGTGTTTTATTTTTGTTTCTATGTAAAGGACCTTGGGATGACTTTGTGCCCTCATTGTCCTTCGTATCTCACTCTTGGGCAATTCAAGTGGAGACTTTGTGCTACATCTCAATTTGCTAGTTACTACGTCCTTGGTTACATTTTGCAATTACTACAAGGAGTATTCTTGTGGTTTGATGAATAATACTTCTAAAAGAAGAGGAGTGCTTTCTATCATTTCCCTTGAGATTTTTCCTTTGATTTGAATGCATCATCTCTGAAGAAAGAGAGATGGATGGTTTATCCTACCCTTGAGTATTATTTTCTATATATATATATATCTTATCTATAGGGAACCTCACCTTGATGAGAGGAGAGATTAGTCCCCTTTTGATGTGGTAAACCTACACATTTGGATGACCAATCTTCCTACTTTGGTTGATTAGAACTATTTTTTTTGTCAGTACGCTGATCGACAAAATATTTAACCAATAATTTTTGGCGACTCTACTAGGGATATACATAATTTTGTACAATTTGGAACCTCATGTTTTAGATTGAAACATCACCTGTGTCTCACCCATTATCATTATAACCCTTATTCATTATAGACTCTAGTGACTCTATTTCATGTCTTACCCATTATCCATTTATAGCCTTACCATCTTCCTCCACCTCCGTTATTTTATCTGGTCTACAAAACTAAAGCTACTGGGAAGAGTACACAGTTTGAAGCCTCAAGTTAAAGCTGAGCTAGTCCTTTTCCATTTTTTGTTCTATAATCTAGCCACTCCATCTAGATTTTTTATCTCTATTTTTATTAATTAAATCATGGTAGTTTGAGGCCCCTGGGGTAACTCTTTTGGCCCACTCTACTTGACTCCACCTCTACATGAACTCCCATATAGTTCAAGAAAGAATTTCCCCAAATTTTTTGGTGATGAGATAGTTCACCTTGATGAACACATTACAGCCTTCAACATAGCCTGTGGTGTTATAGGGGTGGAATTTGAAGATGTGGTAGTTAATATTTTTATGGAGACACTACAAGGTGCCGTTGCAGACTGGTTCTACCATCTGTAAGCTAGATTAGTGATTGACTGGGATACACTCAAATCCAAGTTCAAAGCAAGGTTCAAGCCTATAGAAAATACACATGCCTTACTAGCCCAACTCACTCAGATGAAGAAAGAGCCTCATGAGCCTATGAGGGATTTTATTTCTAGGTTTGACAAGATAAGGCATAGGATTCCCATGGTCACCCAGTCAACACCTCAGAACCTCAAATGCTTCTTCATTAATTTTTAGTTACTTAAAGTAAGTTTTCTTTTGAGATGTGTTGGTCAAATAGATCTTGCTGCTACTCAAGACTTGGCTACTGAGGTAGAAGATGACCTTATCTTGGTAGGAAATATAAGAAGAGACCCAAGCAAAGGCAAACCCTCTTCATCTTCTGAATACTCACCCACAGTCACCTCTGACTCAATGGTACAAAAGCTAGCAAATGAATTGCTAGCCTTGAAAAGGCAAATGGCACAAGGTATGTCTTCTGCTCCTCTATATAAAGACATACCAAGGAGGACATTCCCTAGTTAGCCATATCAAGGCAACACTGCCAAAAGTCAAGGGAAACAAAATCATCTTCCTCCCCCACAGAGGAACCTTGCCCTTGAAGCACCTCCAACCAACTCAGTAGTTGGATATCTAGAAATAAAACATGTTTCCTATTTTCAACCTAAGTTTAAGCAAGAAAATGGCACTAATCTCTTTAGGGAGGATTTAGAAGAATCAGATGGTGAATCCCACATTGGTTTCCTAAATTTCTAGGATGAACCCAGAAGTGAAGGTGAAGCAGTCGAAGGATCATATGTAGTATTCACCAGGTCCCAAGATCATTCAGCCCAGTAGGCTAACAAAGAGAAGATAGAGAAGTGACCCTAACCCATAATTTCAATTGCTAAGTAGAGAACCCCTCTTCCTTTCTAGTCAAAGGACCTGGTGATTGCCAAAGAAACAAGTACATCAGACATCTTTGCACCTTCTAATTCAAATTCATAGATCAGTCCTCGCCCTCCCAAAAACAAAAAGGATGAACTCCCATCCTCTCTTCCAAGTCCATCTTAGTCATTTGCCATGATTGATCATGTCAAGAAATCCAAAATTTAGATGACTGAGTTTGAATCCCTGCAAGCCAATCCTGAGCAATTAAACATTGGTGGAGAACTAAGTGTGGACCTACCTGAGGCAAAAATTGTTATCACCCAAATGTCAACCCCTAAACTCAAATTTTGTTTGAGCCTTTAGGCAGGGGTAATTACTTCTTGACCATAGAGGATGCTCATGTCTCAACTGATGAAAGTCATGTAGTTGGCAATCTAGGATTTGATCCAAATAAGGCATCAAAAGAATTAGTAGGGTGTAGTACAAATTAAGAAGGATCTTCCATCTCTGATGAAGAGAAATCTGATAGAAGATCAACTTCTGATGATGCTTGGATCTTAGAATCTAATGGCAATAATTCTTCCATAACTAGATATAGATCTCTATTTCTTAGATTGAAGACTACTCAAGATGAAGAGATCAAACTCCTTCACACCAAAAGAGATCCTGAGCTGATGGTTTGTCAGGAGTTTGATGCTAACAATCAAAGCATGTGTTGGACTGAAATAGTAGAACAACAAGTTATGATGGTGTACCATACTACTATATTCTAAAGTCAACAAAAGGAACTCTTCACAGAGAGCAAAGAGTTATGGCTTTTAGTTTGAAAACCATGTCCTGCCATGGAGCAAGAAGAAGAAAAAATCAAGAGGAAGAAACAAAAAATTGGTTTCCTGGTGGAGAGTTCCATTCGCCCGTCACCATTTCTAGGGACAAAATGTCTTCTTGTTAGGTTATCAAGATAGAGCACTATTTTCATTGCCTCTCAGGAAGCAACATCTAAAACACTTCAACTCTTGAAGTATCAGATTATTGCATCTATACATATGTATATTTGTATAGTTTTTAATTCTATTTTGTTTTATTTGTTTTCATTTTTGATGCCTTCCATTTCTAGGTAACATGACTCTGAAGCCCAGTGGTACACATGAAGACACTGGGGATTCTAGATTCTACTCCCTTCAATTCTTTTTTACAATTGATAGAAGTTCCCCAACTGGAGCTAGCTGTTGTCCCCCAAAAAATATCACTCATTTTTGGGACAAAATTAGAACTATTTTGGTCCTATAGACCAAAATAATCTCTACCCTTCTTAAAATTTGTTCTAAGAATTCAAATTCCTCATTTTCCAAGCTTCTCAAAAATTTACAAACTCTACAGGCTTGAATCTATGGACTCTACAGGCTTGAATCTATGGACTATGTAGGCTTGAATTTATGGACTCTGTAGGCCAAGTTTAATAGACTTCACAGGTTGCTTTCTATGGACTTTATAGGAAAGAAGCAAGCTCTCAACACTTAGACAATTTCCAAATTGGTTCAATGACAAGGTTCAACCAAAAGAGTTCATTGGCAAGCTTCTAAGTAAGGATTAAACCATTGAACCGTTGAACCTTGAACCATCAAGGTTCAATGGGTTTAATTGGTTCAAAGGTTCAACATCAGCAGCAAGAGTTCAACAAGTTCAATGGACTAATGGTTAAAAGGCTTCTCTAGGTAGGTTCAATCAAAAGAACAAGTCTCCGATGCTTGAATCATTAAACCATTAAACCACTTTGGTTCAAAGGTTCAATGGGTTCAAGGTTTAATAGGTTCAACATGTTTGGTTTAATGAAGATCAAAAGGACTTAGCCAAATCAAAGAGAATGAACCAATTGAACCAATGAACGATTGAACCACCTTGATTCAAAAGCTTGGTTTAATTTAGTTGGTTTAATGTTTTGGTTCACTCAATCGGTTCATCCAATAGTTTAATGGCTTTTGGTACAATCAAAGGGGTCATTAGCTTGGTTCAAAGCTTGGTTCAATGGTTGGTTCAAAGCTTGGTTTAACGGTTGGTTCAAAGGAGTGGTTTAATGCAAAAGTTCAAAAAAGAGCCCCTTGAAGGACAAGTGCCCTTATGGAGGGAACTTGGTTGACAAAAGCACCCTTCAAAAGGGTCATTTTCAAGGAAGCCACAAAGGTAAGTTCTTTCAAAATTTTGTTTAAGGCAGTCGAGAGACTAAGGCAAGAAATAATTCTTTTGGACTTTTTATCCGAAAGAATTCCTTCAAAAAAAAGTCTGAAGGAATTTGGGAAAGAAACTATGGGAGGAAAGCTCAAAGGAATTTCCAAAGGCCAAAGACAAAGTAATCAGAACAATTCTTGTAGACTTTTTGTCTGTAGGAAAATTCTTGTAGACTTTTTATCTATGGGAAAATGTCTGTGGACTTTTTGTCTGCGAGAAAATGTCTGCAAAAAAATTCTATGGGAAAGCTCTAAAGGATTCCAAAGACAAAATGATGCTGAAGGACCTTGAAGGGTAGGTGCCCTTGTGGGGGACTCTCAGCTACCAAATTAAAGGACACTTCCCAAAGTTGAAAGGTCACCTTCCCTTTGAGAGGATGCAAAACAAGAACTTAGTGACCCACCAAAAGAAAGAAGCCCAAAGGCCATTCAAAGACCACCCAAAGGGTAGATACCCTTATAGGGGGCTCTTTCTAACCCAACATGGATCATTTTTGAAGGCCCTGAAGGATAGGTTCCCTCTGGGAAAGCTCAAATGACATAGCGAAAGGAATTGCTGAGGAAAGTGATGTGCTTATAGACATCAAAGTTGTGACAATGAAATAGCCATTGATCCTTATAGTTTTAAATCGATAGACCCAAATGCATTCAAAATCTTTAAGGCCAAGATCAATAGGACACAACTAAGGAACAGAGCATCAAATTGAATCAAGGACACAATTCAATTAACCAAAAAAGGAATAATGATGAAGAAGGATTAGATCACCAAGTGGACATTGAAAGATGCAAACTTTCAAAAGCATGACTCATTTCTCTGCATTGAGAAAAGCAAATGGGTAAATGCCCCTAAATTCTAGCCTATCTTTTTGACAAAATTTAATGCAACATGATGTGTTACTATTCTTAAATCCTTGAAAAGGCTATATAAGGGACTCTCTTGTTAGTGTAAAATATCTCTCTCTGACGATCTGAAACAAAACTCTACCCAAATTGAAAGGCATTATTAAGACTTTGAGCTCAGATTGTTGATCATATTTTGTTATTGGAATAAGAAAGCAAGTGACTTTTTATACTTTGTGTTGTGATATCTTTGTTGTTGGGGAAACTGTTATTATGTCTTTTTCCTTAATATATTTTTTGTTCCTTTAATTCAACAAGCAAAATTAGTGAAAGCAGTCAGGAAGGTGCCCTGAAGTCAATTGTGGAGAGACTTTGTGCCCCCATTATTGCCTTTAGTGTGTTTTCTTTTTTTTTCTATGTAAAGGACCTCGAGATGACTTTATGCCCTCATTGTCCTTCGTATCTCACTCTTGGGCAATTCAAGTGGAGACTTTGCGCTACATCTCAATTTGTTGGTTACTACATCCTTGGTTATATTTTTCAATTACTACTAGGAGTATTCTTGTGGTTTGTTGAATAGTACTTATAAAAGAAGAGGAGTGCTTTCTATCATTTCCCTTGAGTTTTTTTCTTTGATTTTCATGTATCATCTCTGAAGAAAGAGAGATGGATGGTTTATCCTACCCTTGAGTATTATTTTCTATTTATATATATAGCCTATCTATAGGGAGCCTCCCCTTGATGAGAGGAGATATTAGTCCCCTTTTGATGTGGTAAACCTACACATTTGGATGACCAATCTTCCTACTTTAGCTGATCAGACCTATTTTGTTTATCAGTACGCTGATCAACAAAATATTCAGCCAACAGGCTCTATAAACTAAATAAGAATGAATTCTTGCCTCTTTAATGCTTGTGATTAGTGTATGCTTATGGTTTGTAGATGAATGTAGGTGATAGTGAATAATTCCTCACATTTTTACTCTCCTATTTACATATTTTTATGTGGTAGTTCATTATTATAGGTTACATAGTGTGATTGAATATCTCTATATGTTTGGCAAGTGAAATATTTATTTAGTGTCATTGAGAGACCTATTGATCAACTACCTTAGATCATGTATCGAGCTAGTGACCTCTATGTGAAATTTTTTGGAGAATATTAATTTGGGAAGTGAAATAAGGTTCATGTTTTAATTAAACCTTTCTAGTTCATGTTAGGCAAGTGAAGGAGACATTTTGGTGTATCACCTCAGTTAGATAGGCATTCTTTAAATTTATCTTCCTTCCTTTTTCCTTGTAAATTGATAGTGTAGTGTAGAGAGACTAAATGATACATAAAGGGGATATATCCATTATAATATAGAGATTAAATCTACCCATTATGCCACCCACAACCTATGATTGTCTTTATGTTACTTCAAACTATGAAGGCTTGAAACAACCTTCATAAGGGTGCATGTTTGAGTAGACAAATTTTTTTGGCTCACCTGGTGGGACAAATGTCCAAAGAAGTGGAAGGAGTTTTTGTGTTGTTATTATACATATCAACCTTTGGAGGCATTCAAAACATCACTAACATATTCAAGTTCTATCAGCTAGTTCTATTATCTTAGACATGGATTCAAGTAAGTTTTGTTTTGGTTTCACTATCTTGATGAAGTTTGATGGCTGGGTATGAAGAAAATTTTCATACTATACTTCCTTACCATCCCTATAATGAGTCATACCAGATTTTTCATGATCCTTATCATCCTTATCATGAGTCTTATCAGTCTACTATAAATATGATGTTTTATAGCATTTTTATAGTGCTCCTTATCAACCCTCATATGATTCCAATTATATACCTCAATAACCTTACCAATACTTGAATTGTTCATATTAACCTATTTCTCCTCAATTTCCAACTCAAAACTATGTTTCCCCTACCATATCATTACTAGCATTTAAGTCAAATATGACAAAGTTTGAAGGGGTGATGAAAACATGGGATAGAATATTAGATATTATTCCTTTTCACCTCATGGAGAAGATAATGAATTTAGTTCAAATGTTATTGGATAAATGGGTAGTAGTTGGAGAATAAAATTAGTATGTTATAAATGATGAGTTGTATGAAATCAAAAAATTTATCCAATGATGGGTGGAAACATTAATGAGGTGGAAAATTTAAGCAATCAAATCCAAATAACCTTAGCTATCATCTCCCACCCTTGGTCAACCTTATTGTGTTCCAAGTTTCCTTTAAGATAAACCTACCCTTCCTCAAGAAACCAAGATAAATTCATCTTGGAGGCCTTAGTGGGATATGATTACCAGTTACACCATGTCAATTTTCAAAGATGAATCTCCTTTCATACCTATTCAATACATCTCTTATATCTCATATCATCATTCTTATGTTCCTTTTACTTATTAAGTCATTGACCATTTTCAAATAGAGCCTCTAAGAGAGTTAATTCAATCTCCAAAATAACATAATAGTTTTAAAGTCCCAACCTGGAAACAAGTAGTTAAGTCTTGGTATAAACAAGAGGAATAGTGCCTAGACAAAAGAATTGAATCCTTAGAGTTTAAAATCAAAGAAGATATTGTGCCTATTCAATCCATATTTATCCATTAAAGAACATATAGATATTACCTCATGGAAATTAGTTTTAAAAACATCCAAAGGAAAGAAGAAGTGATTATTTAAGAGGCTAAAGATCAAGTTACTTTTGAAATTGATAAAGTGAATCATGAGGGTGAAGAATAAAATCAAGTATATGTAGCCCAACTCAATTTAATTTCTCTCAAAACATTCATAAAATAGTATTACATTCCCAAGTATTCAATTTTTATGAGTAATCATTTCATTCCCAAGTAAACTCATGAGAATATTAATTGCCCTACCACCATCTCCCATATTGAGGAGGATCTTATTCTATGGAGGATAAAGGAAGAAGTTACAGCTACAAGAGAGTTTCAAGGAGAGTGTGATGAAGATGATTCAAGTGTGCACAAGGGGGAAATTTCAATTGGTACTCCACTTGGTGATATCAAAGGTAATTTAAATTTTATACATGATGATGAAGTTGTACCGAAAGGTATGGGATATGTTGACTTGTTTCAAGAGCTTCCATTTGGTGTGATTGAAGACCATGACAAAGAGGTCATAGATGATTATGAGGAGATATTATGAGACCCTATTGATGAGTTTTTAGATATTTATATAGTATGAATTTAATTGTATTACATTTATGCTACTTAAAAAGTGAAAGAGAAAGATGATCTTGATGAATAAATACTACTTGATTTGGCAGCAACTCCAATAGAGGTTCTTGATCTAGTTGAAATTATTTATCAATATGATGTTGATCAATAGGATTCAATTGAAGAGGTTATATATATTAATGATATTGATGAGGAAGAATTGAATTTACATAATGATCCTAAAGAAAACC
The DNA here is from genome assembly GCA_037957365.1 of Torreya grandis. Taxonomy (NCBI): domain Eukaryota; kingdom Viridiplantae; phylum Streptophyta; class Pinopsida; order Cupressales; family Taxaceae; genus Torreya; species Torreya grandis. Next base: position 4,310,762 of record JARHVA010000624.1, read on the forward strand.
TTAAATTTTTTGATAATATTTTGGCTCCTAAAGAGGAAGGTAAGAAAGTGATTCATGTTATTGATTCTCAAGATGTTAATCAATATGATGATGAAGAAATGTGGTAGCAGTATGCCAAAATTTGTAATGAGTTTTAAGTTATTAATGGGTTCACATATTATATATATTAGTTTTATGACATTGAATAAGTGGTTCTCTCTCCAAGACATCAAGAAGGATGCCTCAACAAATTTTCAGCTTCTAAAGAACTAGTTGAAGAATGCCATCACCATTTTGAACTTCTTCAATACATTGAGTGTCTACAAATGTTTAGTGAGAAATATGAGGTAGATAAAGACAAGTTGGTTAATATTTTTTAAATTTTAGATTAGATTGAAAGTGATGGAAAGTAATAGTATGGAGTAAGTGTCGAAGTACAAGATGAATTTGTCTTTATTGGTGACTACTTTGCTATTATTTACTTACTAGAAGACATGCTAAGAGAGTTGGTAAGAAATAAGTTTTGCCTATCAAGAACTATGTTCAAGTGGAAAATTGTTTCAAATCGTCACTCATCAGATGACTAAGATTCTCTCAAAATCTTCCCTTTTGATCGAGGAAGATCAATATTGGTAGGTTAGTTTGTACATAGTAGTTTGCTTATGTTTGTTGTGTTCCCTAAGTGCTTTATAAAATAAGTGTGGTGTGTGTCTTATTGGTGATTTGTCTTATTGTGTGTCTTGTTATCATTTTATGTATTTTGAGGTCAATTAATTATCTTATCTTGTTTAATATTCTTACAACCAAGGTTAAGGTTTGATCATGTTTAACTTAGAGTGAGAAAGACTCCATGAGCTCAAAAGAGTTACAAAGTTAATGGTTCATAAACATAGCATTTGAGTCAACAAAATGTTGACAAGTTTAAACTCATAGGTAAAACTATCACCCATGTAATTTGAAACGTTACTTTTCATGCTTTTACAATCTTGATTAGAGCTTTATCATGCCCTATGTGGTCATAAAATTGTCTTTATAAGGTATTGTTAGCATTATTTAAGGTAATATCTTTGCCAAGTTTTCAAATGCCTTTAAATATAATATAGTGGGTCATAGGGGTATTTAAAGATGTGTCAAGAGGTTACATAGTCTATCAGGTCAAGTCCTCTCACTTCATAACTTGGTTTAAAGCTTGCTAATCTTGTTTGATGAAATTAAATTATTTTAGCAAAGTTTAAGGGTTTCGGAGAAACCTAGGTTTGCATTGTGACAAAAATAATCCTTTTAGAGGTGAATTTATTAAATGAAACATTATATTAAATGGTAAATAATTCCTTTTAATTATTATAAGGTCTTGGGTTGACATAGTTTCTCCACATGATATCATCCAATATGCACTAGCTTTCTTTGCAATTGAAAGTGCTTTTTAAGGGATTTAAGTCCATTTAAAAGATGGTAAAGATGTATTACATGAAAAATTACACTTTTTAAATATTTAAAATTTGTTTTAAATTTAATAATGTCATAAAGAAGTCAAAATTAGGGTCTACATGTCAGTACAATTCAATTTTTGCCAAAAAAAGGTAGTTTTAGGAGTTTGTATGGACATCAGGAGCCCACTTCTAGGTGAAAATGGTTCTAGAGTGTATCTTGGTGTTATATAGGTCATATCCATGAGTTTCAAGCATTCAAAAGTCTTAAAATTGCAAAACATATTTTTTCTCCCTCATCACCCTCTTTACAAGCTCACAAGGGTAGTTTTTAAATGCTTAGTACAGATAGAGGAGAAAGAGTTAGGTTCAAATAATTTTTACAAAGGAGGGGTTACTAATAAGCTTAAAATTTATGGCAATTTTTTATTGATACATCCCATATCCTTTATGAAAAATTGCTAAGAAGGCAGGGTAGTCTACAAGATATAATCAATGCCACAAACTAACTTTCTCTCCTTAAAATAACTATTCAGATGATTTGGATACATAATAGAAATTTTAAATGGTCTAAATATGTCTTTATAAATATTTTATACCTTCATTCACCATGTTTTCATGTGTGGGAGGTCATTTGATCAAGAGAGCTTTATAAGAACTATTTGTAGGTTTGCACATGAGTTTCAAGATTCTCTACATACTTTAATACATAAAAATGATTGGAAGATGTGTTAACCATCTTGTCACATAATTAAAATCTCTCTAATTATTTGAGAATTCTTTACTAATCTCATAAAGATTCACATCATCACCCATCTTGAAGACTATATTATGGATTTGCCTGTATAAAGGAGTTTTCAAAGGGTTTATCTTGAATTATCAAAGGTGTATAAATTTAATTACCTCATGAGAGAACTAATGAGTTAATATATGGTAACTTTAAGGTTTTAAAATGTTATTATATATCTCAAGGAGTCTTCCTATAATGAAACACAAACCTATAAGTTTCATCCTTTTGCGAGATACATTCTGATGATCATAAGGTGGTCTTAAGACTTTTGAAGCAATATATACTCCATTAAAACATGAAAATTAGTCATATTAATTCAAAAAATCAATAATATATATGAATGACTTAAACAAAGGTGAAATTCACAAAGGGAAGGTCTAATCCTAATATAATACATACATAGGCCCATCATGGGCATAACATAGAAGAGAATGGTTTTGTGTGCTATATGGAGGATATAAAAGGTCACCAAGTTTCAATATAATATATTTAAGGTGGGAGACCATACAAAAATCATCAATATCTAAACAACTCTAAGATCACTTACCCTATTTAGTCTTGCAACCAAGTAAACAATGATGACACCTAAAGGTTTGTTAAGATGATATTGATAGATGAAATCATGAAGTGTAAAGGGAATATAGTGTCTACATATTATTAAAATAATTTTAATAATTTTAACATGATTTTTAGAGTGATAGGGGATGTTTCCCAAAGTTTAAGATGTTTAATTAGACCTTTTAGGCCTAAACTTACACAAGCAGGCCTATGTGTAAGTTTGTAGAGGAATATTGACTATTGTAAATACGATGAAAGCATAATATTCTAAAGAAATGGATCAAACTAATTTTATATTATTTACAAGAACATAAAAGGTTTTGATATTTTGGTTTAAAGGGTTTAATTTTTAGAAGTGCATCCATAACACCTAGCATAACACCTACATTCAATTAAGACTTGTTTGATGCATACTCAACTAGAGAAGGAAAGTGTTATGTTTTATAAGGTTTGATGGACATAACAAGATTTCAAGATGTGAGTAAGGTAGGTATAGAACTTTTCAATTTTATCACTCCACTTTGTCTTTCTATGGAAGACCAAGAGCCCAAATGACCACTCACAGGTGCTTAAAAAACTCAAGTTGATTTCAAGCATGAAAAAAGATTAGAATACATAGTAGTGGAATTGAAATTTGTATTTTTTAATGCACAAGTGAATGAAACCATTGAGTTAATCAAGATGTCATAAAGATAATCTATTTTCATTTTTTAGCTAAAAAACATCCATACTTTGATAAAGTATAAGGAAAAAGTGTATGTTTGTGAAAATGTAAGGGTTTTAAAAGTTGAGAAGATTCAAAAGAAGAAATTGATTGTCCTTAATAATATATAAAAAATAATTTAAATGTTTAGGAGTTGTGATAAATCTCTTAGACCCTAAAATATAGTCAAACATTAAATGCCTACCTACAAGTTCGCCTGTACAACTACAATTGGTTTATCAATTTGAAAATGGTAGAGTGTAATTAATGATGATGGGATGGAGGTTTAAGTGAAATAATAGGTTCATAATATTTATTAATATAAAATAAACATGGATAAATATTAAGAATGATGGTCATAATAGTCACTCTAGAACCCTGCAATCACAATCAACATGGTACGTATAAACTTACTTGGTTACATGAAGAGGTCTCATTGGTTTTAAGGATAAATTAGGATTAAGGGATAAGAAAATAAATTGGAGGTATTTATCTAAAATTATATTATTTCTAAATATCTCTTAGACTCATCAACAAAATTCCAATGTTGAGCAAACTTTGTTTAGACCTTTGAACCTTAGACCATACACAGGCCTATGTGTAACTTAATGAAATAATTTGTTTTTGTGAATTGATATAAAAAATAAGGTTTTTAAAGGAGTTTTGATAAATTAATATAGTTTCAAGGATATCAAAATGACAAGAACTATGTAGAAAGATGACCCTATGTATGAGATTAGTAAAGACACTTAACATTCACCTACAACCAAGATCGTTTTAGTGTGAACAATGACAAAGTGGAGTGTTATGGTTGTATGGGAGATTATAATAGATGAATAAATAGGTGATTAAACCATATGAGGTCAAAGGAATAAAATAATTATAGGAAAATTGACCTAAATAAGATCCATTCTAGCCCTGTACACACAGTAAATCACCACCTACATGTTTACCTAGAAGTGAAGAGGTGTTTGTTTAGTTTGGGAAGGATGAGATCAATATGGAAGAATTTAAGTCAGTTATAATTATATTATTATGCCAATATTTTTTCATATAATCCATTTGATCCATCAAAATTGGGTCTAATGTTGATAAACTCTATTCAGGCCTAACAAGCCTAAGTCTAAGAGCACAAACCTATATGAACAATCATAGAGAGGATGGTATAATGAAATTAAATTGAATATATAAGGGATTTGGAAATTTTATAATGTTTTAAAAAACATTAATATATCATCTAAAAGTAGGGGAAGTCAAGGAAGTGCCAATTTGGCCTTAAAGACCTCTTCAAGGTCCCTTCATGCATGCTTATTATCCAAAGACCAGTATTATATTTCTTGGTTAAACCATGAAATTGTGTATGGGATAAAATTAATTTTAGAGATGATAATAAGTTTACCACACTAAAAACTTATATAATTTGTTTTTAGTTTAGGCCTTCAACTTGCATGAATAATTTCTAAGAATGCAAACCCCTCTCTAATGGCCTAGTTGAGAACCAGAGAAATTTATTTCACTTATAAATATATATAAAGGATGAATGGGGACATGATATCCTAGGGAAAGTTGAATAGTGTTTTCTACTTGAAAATTTTGGTATTGGTTTAGGAATTAATAGCTCAGGGTTTATGAACAATTGTTAAGAATCAAAACCGTTTAAAACCCTCCTAAAACCCTAATCAGAACATGATGTGGATGATTGGTATCCAAATAACATGAGATGAATTTATTTGATCTTATAACCTCTTAATAATTATTTTATACTCCTAGTATATCCTCACCATATACATCATATGTACTTTCAACTATATGGATTGAATTAAATGCCATATTTTATAAGGATTTTTTGTGTTTTGTAGGATTTTGAATAGATAAATAGATGAAAACCATTGGGAGGGATGATTTGAGATGTATTATACCTATATAAGTCAAAAAATCCATAAAATCCACCCTAAAAATTCTCAAACAAGTCTAACTTTTCAAGGTAGTCTAAAACAAGCTTAAGAAATGGCTAGTTTTTGGCCATTTCTTGGTTTGCCCACCTACACAAGGTTATAGAAGCCCAAAATTATATTGGAGGATGGTTATGGAAAAAGGAAAGAGAATAAAATACTTTATATATCTTTCATATGTGTTGGAGGCCATTTGAGCAAAAATTCAGTTTCTAGGTAAGGAGACCTAATTAGGTCTAATTGGAGAAAGAAAATGAGCTAAAAAGTGTACTTACACTCAAAATTAGGTCCTAAAACTTGGCATGTAGTTGTAAAGGGATACTAGGTCCTCAAATATGTGCTGATTTCTTTGGTATAATCCATACATTCTTTTTCACAAGGAGGTTTACCTATTTTGAGGGTTACAAGGAATTGAAAGAAAAGCAAGTTAAAAGAGAAAAATCACATTTTTTGAATTGTTTGATGTATCCAAGTGTCTTGTTATAGGTTTGAAACTATGTTTATAGGATATAAATGAAGGAAGTACCTTTCAACACCATTATGGAGAAGGATTTTAAGTGTTCAAATCATCAAATAAATGGATATAAGCTATTCAATGATATTTTCAAGGTTGCTTCTCATTTCTACACCATTTTTAGGACAAGAAAAAGTTAGAGGTTGGTTTCAAGAAATGTTCAAAGCGTAGAAAGAGTCATCAAATACCTTAAAGAGACCTTTTCCTCTCCTATGCTGAGTCAAGTTGAAAAGGTCAAGCAAGCTTCAAGAACCTTATAATAACCCAAGTAAGGTGGAGAAACCTCATAATTGGATAAGGAGAAGTATTCAATGGAAGAACTAATGAGGAATTAAAGACTTAATTTCAAGGAAAAATAATTATTCATCAAGTAAGACATGCAACTAATAATATAGGGTATGGAAGCAAAGATATAGAAAATGGTATGGGTCAAAGTCCAAAAATGAGTGCTCAAGAATTATTCAAGCCTTCCAAATAAGTCAAAATGTAAATCCTATGACATTATTGAGAAGATAAGAAATAGATAAACTAGGAAGTGTTACATTAGAGCTAGAGGAAGACTAGGTCGATAAATCATCCCTATGTTCTTGGATTTTATCTTTATCTCTCCTTTCTCACTTTATATTTAAGTATGATTGATTTTGTAATTTTTTATCAACCTTACCCATTGTAGTAGAGCCATACTAAAAAAAAACTTGTACTTGGATCTATGAACTGAATAAGATTGAATTCATGCCTCCTAAATGCTTGTGACTGCTATATGCTTATGGTTTATACATGAATGTAAGTGCTAGTGAATGCTTACTCACATTTTATCCTTTCTTATATACCTATTTTTAGGTGGTAGTTCATCCTTATAGGTTACATAGTATGCTTTAATATCTCTATATGTTTGGCAAGTGTAATCTTTCTTTCATGTTCTTGAGAGATCTATTGATCATCTACCTTAGATCATTCATTAAGATAATGACCTATATGTGGAATATTGATGTTTAGAGACTCTTCATTTGAGAAGTGAAATTAGTTTCATGATTTAATTAAACCTTATTAGTGCATGTTAGGAAAGTGAAGGAGGCATTTTGGTGTATCACCTCAATTAGATAGGTTTTATTTCAGTTTAACTTCCTTTCTTTGTCTTATAAAAATGGTAGTGTAGTGTATAGAGCTTAACTAATACATAAATGGGATCTATCCCTTATAATCTAGAGATTCAAACCACCTATTAGGCCACCCACATCCTAGGATTATCTCCATGCTACTTTAAAATATGAAGGCTTGAAATAACCTTCAAAATTTTGTATGTTTGAGTAGATAATAATTTTTAGCATGCTTGATGGGACAAAGGTCCAAAATAGTGAAAGGATTTTTGGTGTTGTTCTTCTAAAAATCAGCCTTTGGATATATTCAAAACATCAATGACATCTTCAAGTTCTATCAATTTATTCTAGTAGCCCAGGCACAAATTTAAGTAAGTTGTGTTTTGGTTTGACTATCTTGATGAAGTTTGATGGCTGGGAATGAAGATAATTTTCATGATATAACTCCTTACTATATTATAATGAGTCATAACATATTTAACATGATCCTTATTAGCCTAACTATGAGTCTTATTGGTTTTATGATCCATCTTAACAACAATATGATGGTTCATGCTAGTTTTATAGTGTTCCTTATCATCCTTCATATGATTCATATTATATACCTCAACAACCCTAAAAAGACTTTAAATAGTAATATTAACCTCCTCCTACTTCATATCTAACTCAAAATTATGTTTACCCTACCACATCCTTGTTAGAATTCAAGCCAAATATGCTAAAGTATAAGGGGGTGAGAATTAGATGTTGTTCCTTTTCACCTCATAGAGAACATGAAAAAGTCAGTATATATGTTATTGGACAAGTGGGAAATATTTGGAGAAGAAAATCAATATGTTATAAATGATTATTTATATGAAATGAGCACTTTGATATAATGGTGGGTGGAAATATTAATGATGTGGGAGAATCAAGAGATCAAATACAAATAACCTCAGCTTTATTTTCCCACCATTGGTCAACCTTCTTGTGTTTCAAGTTTCCTTCAAGATACACCTACCTTTCCTAAAAAAACCAATATAAATTCATATTGGAGGCCTTATTAGGATATGATTCTTGATTGCACCATGCCAACTTTGAAAGATGAATCTCTTCCCATCCCTCTTCAAGATCCCTCTTGTATCCCATATTATCCTTCTTGTGCTCCTTGTCCTCATGAAGTCATTGACCATCCTCAAATAGATACTCCATGAGATATAATTAAATATATAAAATAACATACTAGTTTCAAAGTCCCAACTTGGAAACAAGAAGTTAAGTCTTGGGATAAACAAGAGGAACAATGCCTAGATAAACAAATTAAAGCCTTAGAATTTGAAACCAACAAATATTTTGTGCCTATTCAAGCCACCTTTCTCCCTTATCAAGAACCTATAGATATTAACTCATGTAAATTAGTTCAATAAAACATGAAAATGAAAGGAGTGATTGTTGAGGAGGTTAAAGCTCAAGCTACTTCTAAAATTGATAGAGTGAATCATGAGGGTGATGAAGAAAATCAAGTATCTTTAGCCCAAATCAATTAACTATCTCTTCAAAAATTCATACAAGATTATTAAATTCCCAAATATTTAATCTGGAAGAGTACTCCTTTCATTCCTAAGAAAACTCATGAGCATATTCATTACCCTCCCACCATCTCCCTTCTTGAAGAGGATCCTGACTTTATTGAGGATAAAAGAAGAAGTTATAGCTGAAAAAGAGTTTCAAGGAGAGTGTGATGAAGATGATTCAAGTGTGCACGAGGGGGAAATTTCCATTGGTACTCCCCTTGGTGAGAGTAAAGGAAATTTCAAATTTTATACATGATGATGAAGTTGTAATAGAAAGTATGGGAGATGTTAACTTGTTTTAAGAGATTCCATTTGGTGTGATTGAAGACCATGATAAAGAGGTCATAAATGATCAAGAAGAGATATTTTTAGACCCTATTGATGAGTTTTAAGATCTAGATGAAATATAAATTTAGTTTTATTCTTCAAATGTGCAATAGAAATATAATATTGATGAATAAGTACTACTTGATCTAGTTGTAGCTCCAATAGAGGTTCTTGATCTAGTTACAATTATTTACCAAGATGATTCTGATCAAGAGGAGTCAATTAAAGAGGTTATAGATATTAATGATCTTGATGAGGTATAATTGTAGTTGCATCATGATACTATAGAAGACCTTGAAGTTCTTGATAGTCTTTTGGCTCATAAAGAAAAATGTAAGAACATGATTCATGTTGTTTCTTCTTAGGATACTAATCAAGAGGATGATGAAGACATGTCTCGATAATATGAAAAAAATTGTAATGAGTTTTAAGTTATTAAGGGACAAAATATTCTATAAATTGGGTTGATAAAATTAAACAAGTGTTTCTCTCTCTAAGAAATCAAGAAGGAGGCCTCAACAAAATTTTAGCTCCTATGACATCACCATTTTGAACTTCCTTTAGACATTGAGTGTCTAAACATGTTTAGTGAGAAATATGAGGAAACTAAAGACAATTTTTTTGAGATTTTTGAAATCATATAATATATTTTAAGTGATGGTAATAATTATTATGGAGTAAGTGTTGAAGTACTAGATGAATTTATCTTTATTGGTGACTAGTTTGATGTTGTTTACTCACATGAAGACATGCTAAGAGAGTTGGTAAGAAAGAAGCATTATCTATCAAGCACTATGTTAAAGTGGAAAATTTATTCATACCCTAACTCATCATATGAATAATATGATCTCAAAATATTCCCTTTTTATCTAGGAGGATCAATCTTAGTAGGTTAGTTTGTACAGAGTAGTTTGCATATCTTATCTTATTCAAGAGTCTTACAACCAAGGTCAAGGTCTGATCATGTTTAAATCAGAGTGAGATAGACTTCATGAGATAAAAAGAGTTTAAAATTTAATGGTTCATAATCATATAAGGCATGATTCCTACCCAAGTCACCAAAATGTTGAGAAGTTTGACCTCACAGGTCAAACTATCACTCCTGTAATTTGAAATTTTACTTATCATGCTTCCACAACCTTGATCATAGCTTTATCATGCCCTATGTGGTATTAAAATTGTATTTTTAAGGTCTTGTTATAATATTTTAAGGTAATATATTTTCCAAGATTTCCAATTCCTTCAAATCTAGTATAGTGGGTCCTAGGGGTATGTCATGATGTGTAAAAAGAGTACATAATTTGTTAGGTCAAGTCCTTTCACTTGATAACTTAATTTAAAGGTTGTTAATATTATTAGATGAAATTTTATAAAAGTTTAAGTTTTTTTTTTATAAACATAGGTTTTAATTATGAATAAAATAATCCTTCTCAAGGTGAATTTCTTGCCTGGATCATTAAATCATATGGTAAAGATGTCTTTTGAAGTCTTAGAAGGTCTTGGGTTGATATAGTTTTTACACATGAGATCATCCAATATACACTAGATTTATTTGCACTTGAAAGTGTTTTTAAGGGATTTAATTCCATTTAAAATATGGTAAATATGGAATAAATACACAATTTCACTTGTAAAATCTTGAAAATGAGTTTGAAATGTATTAATGTTATAATAATGGCTTGCATGTCAGAATAGTTTAGTTTTTGCTCCAAAAATGGTATTTTTAGGAGTTTGTACAAAATTAAAGAGGTCAATTATAGGTGAAAATGGTTTAATAGTGTATATTGGCCTTATGTAGGTCATATCCATGAGTTTCAAGATTTCACAGGTCTTAAAAGTGCAAAACATGCCTTTTCTCCTTCATCACCCTCTTCATAAGCTCATAAGGGTAATTTTCAAATGCTTAGTATAGATAGAGGAGAGAGAGAGCTGGGTAATAATATTTTTGAAAAAAGAGGGGTTCCTAGTAAGATTAAAATTTGTGTAATTATTTTGTTGATCCATCCCCTCTCTTTTATGAACAATCACTAAGAAGGCAGGGCAATCTAAAAGAGCTAGTTAGCCACACAAGTTAACTTTATCTCCTTGAAATGACTATTCAGATGATTTGGATGCATAAGATAAATTTTAAATGGTCCTTATAGGTATTAATAAACATATTATACCTTCATTCACCAAGTTGACATGTGTAGGAGGTCATTTAAGTAAGAGATCTTCATAAGAACTATTTTCAAGTTTGCATGTGAATTTTAGGATTCTATATAGACTTAAATACATATAAATGATTGGAATATGTATTCACCATCTTGTAACATCATTAAAATAATAATGTGATCATTAATTACTATTCTCATAAAAATTCACATCATCACCCATCTTGAAGACTATATAATGGATCTGCTTGCATAAAGGAGTTTTCAAAGGGTTTATCTTGAATTATTAAAGGTGTATAAATTTCCTTACCTCATGAGAGAAGTAATGAAGTAATAGAGGATAACTTCAAGGTTTTAAAATTTTATTATATTCCTCATGGAGTATTCATATAATGAAACTTATACCTATAAGTTTCATCTTTTTGTGAGATACATTCTAATGATCATGAGGTGGTCTTGGGCCTTTTAAAGTAATCTATACTCCATTAAAACATGAAAATGCATCCTGTGTATTCCACACACTCACCAAGAGAGATGAATGACTTTAAAAAAGGTGAAATTCACAAAGGGAAGGTCTAGGCCTAATATAATGCATACACAGGCCCATCATGGGCATAACAGAGAAGAGACTAGTTTTGTGTGTTATATGGAGGATCTAGATGGTCACAGAGGTTAAAGAGAATTTGAATAAGGTGGGATCCCTTACCAAAATAATCAGGATATGGACAAATATAAGATGACTCACCCTTTAGTATTATAACCAAGTAAATAATGATGGTACCTACATGTTTCTTAAGATTATGGTGATAGATGAAATCATGAAGTCTAAAGGGAAGATAGTGTCTACATATTCTTACAATGTCTGACATAAATTTCACATGATGTTTATAGTGATATGGGATGTTTATAAATGTTTAATAGGTATGATTAGAATTTTTAGGCCTAAAATTCTAAACACAAGCCTATGTATAAGTTTTTAGAGGAATCTTGACTCTTGTGAATAGGATGTAAGCATAAGTTTCTAAAGAAATAGATTGAAGACATTTTAGATTGTTTCCAAGAACATCAAAGGTGTTGATATTTTGGTTAAAAGGGTTTTATGTTCTAAAGTGCATCCATGACACCTACCATATCACCTACAATCAATTAAGACTTTCTTGATGAATACTCAATGAGAGAAGGGAAGTGATCTATGCTAGAAGGTTTGATGGCCATCACAAGATGCTAGGAGTTAAGGTTGGAATATATCTTTTTAAGGTTATTGTAGTCATACTTATAGTGACCCTACTCCTTATGATTACACATCAATTCATGTGTAGACTATCAACCCTATTTGTCTCACTTAGAGACATCTACCACTCATTTGGACCTTTCCCACACATTATTCTCATCCCCTACACATCCTCTAACCATCTTGGTCTTTTCTCATGCCAGATGGGCTCTTTAGGGACCCCTTAAGACCTTTTTAGGAGATTGTTAACTACCTTAGGTCCCTATTAAACCTAGGTTGTGGATTAGGGAGGAAAATTATGGCCTAGGTCATACATTTACTTCAAGAAATTCATGGCCTAGGCTATAGCTTAGGTAGAATTCATGAAAAAGAGCTAGTTTGGTCTCAAACGATTAGAAATAAGTAGTTTTTGGCTTTTTGGTGGATTAAGGTTGGGATATATATGATTTTATTCATTCATTTAAGCATATACATTCACTCTTTCTTACATCTCTACTCTAATCTTCTCACTTGATAATTCACACTAAAAGCTTTGTTGCCTCTTTGAATCTCTCTTGGTACTTGCTTGGCATAATAGCTTGCTTTGTGATAGGGGATGCCCTACTCTATTACAACTTCCATTGGTGATTCAAATTTATTTTAGTAGTGTTCCTAAAGATTTTGGCTTGATCCTTACTCCCTAAATAATCTATTACACCTATATCTTGTACTCTTTACATTGAATTTATTAGATTGGTAGTTTCTCCTTCACCTTTTCCATAGCTTTTGGCTCTTGGTCTAGACTAGGCATACACATAGCCTGATCTTCTTCCTCTATTGCCTCCTATCTTGGAAAATCAATTGGTATAAATTCTAAAAATATATCTTGAGATTGCTATGAGGACACTTTGCTTTAAAAAGTGAAAATCTTTGTTTATTTTTTGTAGTATACATGATAGGGTTTGATTTGCTTTAGAAAATTAGTAGTTTTGTGCATTGCTTAGAGTATTTTTTGAAGTTTCCTAAATTTTTATATAGTTAAAGAGTAATTTCATTACTTTAAATATTCCTTTATTACATGTATTTTCTCTCTTTGTAAGAAATCCTCATTGCATACTAAAAATATATGCTCAAAATAAACTAGACAACTTAAACAATCTCTCTCTTTTGCTAAATTAGAACATTATATTGTTAGAAAACAATAGTGTTGAATTTGAAAGATAGCTCAAAACTAGACTAGGCATGATCTTGAAACCTTTATTGAAAATTTATTTATTGATTAAAACATCTTTCATTTGGCCTCAAAGTTCCTTATCTTCTGGATTTACATTTCAATTGTTAGCTCTCCTCATTTGGTATTGTTGTTTTCACATTGTGTATGTAATCAATAATCTAGTCTTAACTACTTGCTTTAATGTGGGTGGATCTACTAGAGATACTTGCATTCTTTTTATGATTTATTTTTATACACCTAACCTAGTTTACAAGTCTATATATAGCTTTGTGCAAGATAAAAAATTGGATAGCCACTATAGATCTCCTAAAGCCCATATAACCCTTGAGCCCTCTAGCTTATTAGTGGTTTGCTTTAACACCCTACCAAACACTGGTAGTTCTATCCAAATTCTTAGAGATATATTTTAGCATGCCTGATAGGACATCACATATGTTCTCACACTAGTTATATCCTATTTAGAGCTCTCTTATCCAAATCCCTTTTGTTATTTGTTAGGTTTTACTTTCAATTGTGTTTTGACTCTTGCCTTAGTTATTTTCTCCTGCTTTGGTTCTATGCCATTCTCCCTATTGGCTCTCCTTTGGTTTTAATTTTCTATTATCTTTCTTATTTCCCTTGCTTTATTTCATCCATGGCTAGTATCCCACCCTTGGGACACCAATCCCATCAGATTTAGGGCTTCAACCTTGAGCTCATTCATGAGTAAGCCACAACTATAATGGAATGCCATAGACATCATAGGATCCATGATGTTCCCTCAACCCAACATGGTGGCATAAATCCTCTCTCATTCAAAAGGAAATAATATTGGTGATCTATAATGAATGAATTATTCTCTTTTTCACCAGTCTAAGATTCTTTCATCTAAGGATGTTTCATCTCAGCCTCATACCACATCTCATTCACCCATTTGAGATGATGAGGATCCTTTTGCATGGATAGGGCATAATTAGATATGTATAATCATTGATGATTATTATATATGCCTTTAGGTAAATTAAGTGCATCTTTATCCCCTTAGGAGTTGATGGCATGCTTCTTATAGAGATAGTTCTTGCACATGTTTAGTTTTGAGTACATTGACCAGTTCTCACATGAATTCCCTACCTCTTTCTCAGATGGAGACTCTAGAGCAAGAACACCCTCATATCCATGTTATGGATCATAGGCATTACAAATCAGTGAGGAATCCCCATCGCAAAGAGTCCTCCTATCCTTTTAAACCTTCCTTTAGATTTTCTAATGAGTATCCTAATTTTGATCATCATCGTCAGACTAGAGATCCATGGGATGCCTATCAGGAGTATCAACACCTACCAATTGACCCTGATCTGATGGCACATGACCAACATCATGGAGATTTTATTCATCATGACTATTTTAATGAGAATTCCATATTTTCCCATCATCCCTATGGGGACCTTCACACTTTTCATGGCCATTCCTCACCTCATGGTAGAGATGATTTCCATCATGAGTGTCTTCCTTATTAGGAGATACATTAACATCATCCTATTTATAACCATTGATATGATGATGTCTATAATAATAGGTAACATCATTACCATCATGATCCTCTTCCTATAGCTTATCACCATTTTGTTATCAACTGTGCTTATGAGGATCTCTATCAAAATCCTCTAGCCCTTTAGGTGTGTGTTATTCCCCTTGATCCTATCGCTAAATTGAATAAGTTCAATGGGACTTAGGACTCTAGTCCTACAAAGCATATTAAAAAATTTATGATGATATATATGGATTGGGAATAAGAAAAAGGCATGATGTTAAAACTTTTCACTCATTCTCTATGAGCTTAAGATCTTGATAGTTTTAGAGTATACCTCTATATTCTCTCTTTAGTTTCTATCTCCTTCTAGATGACTTCCTCCAATATTTTGATATCTCTAGACCTTTAACCTTGGCATTAAATCACTCACCTCCATGATATAGGCTAAGGGTGAGTTAAAATTTGATTTTGTGCATAGATGGCATTCATCCATTCATACATGCATGACTAGGTTCTTAGATGACCAGTTTTATGATATGTTTATGTGAGCATTGAGGTAGAAGGTTCACCTTGAGGTCTTCAAGAATGAACCCACCTCTTATGATGTAGCTATTAATGAGTGTGTGAAGATTTAAATATTTTAGGTATGTGTGGGTGTTTACCCCATACCTTCCCAAAATTCATCCTCCTCACATGATAAAAACCATAATATGACTAGTGATGGTGTCAATGATTCTCCTCCTGAGAAGAGGGAGAAGAAGGACAGCCATGAGGTAAATGATTTAAGAAAGAAACCAACTAAAAATAAGGTTTTTGAATGAATCATAACAAAACAATAGATGATATTTCCTTATGACCCCACCAAATTTTATAATTTCCATCAGATGAGGGGGCATGATGATACAAATTATGCTACCCAAAAGTTTGGTGGGTAAGCCTTGCCTCCATCACAAAGTTCTCCTCTTACAAAACCCAACCACAAGTTGAATGTGTTCAAATATCCTCTACCTAACCATGAAAAGGATAAGAAGAAAAAATAAAAATAAATCAAAGGCTAAGGCCACTTGTTCTCTTTCTTGATATTCTACTTCTTCAAACTCCTCCCAAGCTGATCCTAATGGGAAATCCAAGCATGAGAGTAGCAAGGTCACTACTGCTATCGACATAGCCTCTACTAGGTATGAGTGTTTTATAAACATGCACTTTGGTTAGTTTATTAACCCTATTAGAGAGACTAGTGGTGTTGGGCCTCATTGTCCAAATCATAGGGGTAAGGAACCTAAATTTCATATTTGAATTTAAGCATAACATCCCTCCATAGGCTAGATGATATCATGATTCTATCATAGAAGATTTATAGGGCCTCTCCATTGGGATCTCTATTTGGGACCCTCTTCACCTTTACCGTAAGCAAAGGGGCCTCATCATTGATGAGCTTGGTCTCTCTCATGAGGGTCCACTACATGATGTTTTTGAAGTCTTACTCAAATTTGATGCACATAATCACCTTCATCCTCCCATCTTATCTTTCAAACTAGCCTATTTGTCTAGATGTTTTAGTTCTTTCAAAGAGGGATCAGTTCCTTATATATATCGATACTTTTATTCATGATTGTCATGTCAAGTTGTGCATTATTGATGAAGGAAATAAATGGAATATAATGGCCAATCATATGTTCAATTAGCTCAAAATTAGTCAGAATAAGCTCTTTGATTCTCTTCATAATTGTGTTGGTTTTGAAAATGACATAGTTATGTTGATGAGAAACATGAAGTTATGAGTCAAGTTTGGCCCAAATATAGTCGAGATCATGTTTTGTGTGTTAGACCTTGATCTTTCATACAACATGATTCTTGGTTATCATTAGACTACTTTCATGTAGGCCATCATGTTGGGCACATTTTGTATGGTTTAGTTTATGCATGAAGGTAAGGTTTATATACACATAATATTTTCAAAATTTTATCAAATACTAATGCTTTACATCTTACACTATTCAGACTCAATCTCTCTGAGTGCATTCCTTAAGGGTTTCATTGAGAAAAGGGTGGATACACCTTTTGTGCTTCACATGATTATTGTCCCTTATTACCAATCCAACTAGATCTTAAAATCATTCCCTAAGCTTTTACTCCTCCTTTGTCTAATCCTCAAATATTTTGTAATGCTTTATCCTCATTTTGTTGCCTTGATTCCATTTTGGATAACTTGTTGTACTAGGTTGATTGGGTTGACCTTGTATAGTCTAGGGGTATTTTTCACTTTTTGAGTTTGTTATCCCTTCGACTGACCTAGCTCAGACCTAGTGAATTATCTTAAAAAAATACATGGTCAACTAGGTTGACCCTATATAAGCAATGTTTTTAGGAGGATTTAGGACAAGATCCACCTATAAATACAAGATTATTTCATCATTATTTCAATATGAAATCAAGATTTATTATTTGCTCATGCTTCTTTACAATTTGATCTTCCACCATTCTACTTGAGTCTTAGCTTAGGGTTTCTACTTGGAGAATCTAGTCTTGTGGATAAGTTTTGGATGCTTTGGAATTTTTAAATTATCCTTAAAAACCAAAAAAACCTCTTGTGAATCCCCTTTGTCTAAGGGAGAGATTGAGTCTTGATGGGTTCACATTTAGGTAAGTATATTCTAACTTTGTTCTCCTCTCTTTAGTATATAGAAGTAACATAAGTAATGGCTCAAATAATATTACTCTTTATCTTCTATGTATTAGGGTCTTACTCGTACTTAGCTTAATTTAGATTATCTTATACATGTTTTGATTACTTCTAACCCCTCATATTTTTCCACAAGATTTGGTGTGTAGTAGATTATATTTACTTTCCTATTTATTAAAATAGAGTGAACATCAAACCTAGGACTCTTTTAGGGTTATGTGATTATGTTAGACTATAAGTTTTAGAACCCTTACTAGTATGGTTTATTATGACAAGTGATCCCATAATTAGGTGTAGCAGATCCCCATATTGGTCATTTACCTAATTAACAAATATATCACCAATAAAAAGTGTAGGTATGCTTTATCTTCTTCAATTCATGATTGATTTATAGACATGATGTATTTATGATTGCATATATTCTAGTGAACTTGATGTGAACTAAACCTTGAAAGATTTTTTCATCTTATTTTAATTTCTTTCATTATTTTATAATTATTTTAATCATATATTTACCATACTATATTGACTCTATCAACACAGTATCTAACTTTTATGTGTAAGTTTTTAGGTACATGTAATTAGATTGATCTTGTAGACCTAGTATAGTTTTTTAGATTTCCAGACATCTAGTATATACTACTAGGTCAACCCAATCAACCTTGTAAATTTTTAGGCATCCTTCTTAGCATAATAGGTTGACCTAATTGATTTGTACATTTTAGGCACTCA
This sequence comes from Torreya grandis, assembly GCA_037957365.1. NCBI lineage: Eukaryota > Viridiplantae > Streptophyta > Pinopsida > Cupressales > Taxaceae > Torreya > Torreya grandis. Next base: position 4,329,184 of record JARHVA010000624.1, read on the forward strand.
ACAACAAGTTTTTTAAAGATTGATCAACCCAATCGACCTAGTTAGCAAAATTTGTAAGCATATATCAAGGTTATTGAACAAAAATATCAATTATTTGAATATTTGATCCACCAAGGTTATTTTTTATTTTTATATCTATTTATTTACATTCTCTCCTTTTATAATTTGTAGTATTCAAAACTACCCTTGAATAGTCAATTAGATCAACACTGCCAACCTAGTTTTGTGTTCTATGTGTTGTCTAGATAACTAGGTCGACTCTGCTAACCTTGTTCATTTTCAAACCTTAATTACATAGTGTAGGTTTGACCATATTATATATTTTTTTCATACATTATTGACCATATCAACATTTTACCTTTTTTCAAAGTTGGAATTAACCTTGTATGTTAGTAATTAATTCACACTTTCATTTCTTATTGTTTACATGCTTAAAATAGATCACATAGCTTAATTAAGTGGTTTTAAAATAACCATTTAGTTGAATATTTTATATTTTATTCACACAAACAAATCAAAAAATCTAAACAAACATTTTAACATTTGTCTACTAGTGACCAACCTACTTGGATTTCATCACCAAGGGGGAAGCTAACATGATACTCTGATCAAGTATAAAGAATGGTTACTTATATATTTTAGCTAATCAAATAAAAATATTATTGTTTTAGTGTGTGAAGTGAGGGGTTAGTCCCAAATATCAAGCTTGTATCATTGCCACTATAGTCCCTTTCAACCTAAACTACCTGAACCATCCTTAGATTGCCATTCCAGTGTCTTGCTTAAAACTAAATTCCCATCACATTTAAAATCATATCTTAATAATCTAATAAACATTTATTTTGATCAATTAGTTATCTCTTTAAATTAAAATTTGATTAATTTCTCTTTGCTTAATTATATTTTGTATCACAAAAACTTACACTAATCAATGTTGGTACAATGTTTTATGTTGTGTGCCTCAATTAGATTGGCCAATGTTAATCCAATTGACTATTTATTTCCCTTTAGTTATTTATTTTATAAATTACTTGTGATATTTATCTTTTTTTAGTCCAAAAATCTATCACTAGTTTTTAAATTTCCCTTTCTACTGTACTAGGTTGACCCAGTTGACCCTATACCTTTTTCTAGCCTCTGTTCACTACACTAGATCAACCCAATCAACCCTATATAGTTTTAGATCTTGTTTTTTCCTTTTCCAATCTCTATTTACTATACTAGATTACCTAGTCAACCTTTTAGAATTTGTAATCCCTATTTTCTATGCTAGGTCAACCCAGTCGATGATGTACTACTTTTTACCTTCCTTATTTATCAATCTAGTTCTTTATCTTTCCTTATTTGCATTCTATTCATCTCCTTTTATTCATAATGAAGTCTCCTATCAAAATATTCTTTGATATCTTGAGGACATTTAGATACTATATGGGATGTTCGTTTCTCCCTCTCTTTTCCTCCCAAGAGCACCATCACTCTTGGGGCACCTCTTCTCCTTCTTCATCTATGACTTGAAATATAGTGAAAATAACACATCAAGATGAAGTGATGGATCTAATCCTTTATAAACTTACAAAGAAACTCCTCATCTTCAAAATCTTCAAACTAATGTGGGAGAAATGTATATGAGTTTACTTAACAATCCCACTAGTAATCCTTCTTCTAGAAACCCTCCCCCTAACACCAACTTAGGGAGTGCTCCTACCAACACCAACTCACTTCCTGATACAATCAAATTTTATCTCAAGTTATCCAAAAAATGAACATAATGCAAAATTATAATACCAAATAAATGATGTAACTTCAACAACATCTAATCAATGTGGCTAATCAACCTCCAACTATGCATCCTCAAACTAATCCCAATTTCATTCCTCCATCTCTTTGATATTCCTCAAGAAATGTTATTCCTCAACCCATAATAAATAACAAGATTCTGTAAACCATTAAAAATGAGATTTTGTATCTTTTCATTGTGTCCATTGATATTGGTAACATATCTCCAACTATCAACAAAGATGGGACCAAAGAACTTGCCTCATTTTTAAAAACCTTGGGAAACCTTTACAAGGAGTGAATCCAAACTAATACCTTCACAAATACTAACCTATTAATGAAAACCTTCAGTAATGATGTATTAGAATGGTATAATAAACTTCCAAAATACTATATTTATCATCTTAAATATATAGTTAATCCTTTGGTTAAAAAATTTCAACATAATGATCTTCCCAAAAAATTTCTTAGCCACTTCATCAATGCTAATAAATCTCCCACTAAATCAGCTAATGAATTTATCAAAAGATGGAAATTTTTATCTCAAAAATATGATCATAACATGACTTATGACAACTTATTCAAACTCTTTATCACCTATTTAACTCCCACTATTTAATATAAAGTTCAAACCTTTGCTCCCCAAACACTTATTGAAGCTCTTGATCAAGCTAAACGTCAAGACTTTCTTATGAAGCAATTCAAACCTAATCCTAAAATTTTTAAAAGATATTTCTAAAAATATAATAATATTACTATTAATACTCCACAAACTAAACTAAGGGTTTCCAAAACCTATATTCCATCACCTTCTTATACACCTCTTTTGGTTCAACAAATGAAACAATTTTTACCACCCTCAAAACCTTTCATCTATCCCAATGCTCCTTATAAATGGTATGACCCAATCTATTTTGATAGTTCCATATAGACATTGGGAATTCCCATGAATATTTTAGAGGGATCACTAGTTTATTTATCTCCTATATTATTGGTGATTCATTCAATCATGAAGCTATGATCAATATTCATCATCAAGAATACACTAATACTTCTCAAAAATGATAAACTTCCAAAGATTCTACCTTAAATAACCAAAAAATTGATTCCAATAATAAATAAAATACCAAGGATTTTTATGCCATTGATGTAAATTATGACCAATATTTAAATAATTCTCAATATGTTAACATTGCTAAGGTTAACTATCATCATAAATCAGCTCATAAAGATCCCATTACCAAGCCTAAAAAGCCATCTTTGGAGGAACAAATTCTTACAAATACTACCACTACTAGTGTTACTTCAGAATTACAAGAGGAACCATCTTCTCCTTATGATACTTTAATCACATCTATTCCTTCAAAATCTAATTTACCTCCCAAACCTCATGTTGGTTCTTCTAAGTCTCATTGGAACTTTCTTGAAGAACTCAACTCTATGCCTTGTAAGATTCCACTTATAGAGTTGGTTTGCACTTCACCTTATAATTTTAAGTTCCTTATGCAAAAAATTTAAGAAATTTAAGATCCATCATCCTTAGATGAAAAACCACCTTATATTAGATCTCAGCCTAGTAACATCAATACCATTGAAACTATGTGTCCTTCCAAGCCCTCTATTGAATTCTTTGAAGAGGACATGATCAATGATGAAATTATCTTTCATGTTGATGATCCACCAATTTTCATCAAATTATACATTAATACCACTCTTATCCATAAATTTATAGTTGATGAAAGTTTTGGTATTAATTTAACATCTTTATGGCTCATTCAACAACTTGGTTATAAGAAGGATCATCTCAAGAAAACCCATCTTACTTGTCATAGTTTTGATAAGAGTAATCAAAATCCACTTTTTTTCATTTGGCTTCCATTAACCATTGGACCTAATACTTTTCAAACCAAGCTTATGGTCCTTGATCTTCCTTTATATTATAACATACTCCTTGGTCATCTATGGACTCATCAAATGAGGGGCATTGCTTCTTCTAGTATTCAATGCATTATATTATTATATAATGGAAAATGATACAAAAATGAAGATGATCCCAAATAATTGAGAATTTATCTTCCTAATCCTAAATCATAATACCGTATTCTTACCATTCTTAAGATCAAGAGTTCTCCTTTACTTGAGTTCATCAACATGAATCCTGATTTACAAGTTACTCTTACAGATTTTTAAGATGATGAGCCCAATGATTTATAACATACTTGAAATACTAAAAAATTACCTCCCTATATTTTAAAATTGATTCCTCCTTCTCTATTACCTAGGGACCATACTATTACTCTTATTGATGAGATTACCAATTTTTACCCTCCATACAATGCTTAGGAGCCTTCTTTACCAGAAGATGCCTTCACTTGTAATGATTTTGGAGTGGCCAAATTATTTTAAGATACTCTCATCATGTCACCTCATACATTTATTAATATCATTATTTCACCCTCTGAAACTCTCCCTGATTCTCAAGCATATGCAATTTCTGTAACATATGATGATAACTATATAATGTGCCAAGCTCAATCTAGAGACTTGGATGTCCATCATTATCAAAAAACCTTAGCCCAAATGTATGATTTTAATCAAGAATTTCTATGGATCATACCTTATATCTTGAGGTTCATGTGCCTCATGTCAATCCTCTTCTTAACGATACTCCTTGGGTGTTAGAGAAAACTATACCTTCTAAACCTCTAAAAATTTCTACATCTCATTTACCACCTATTGATCCAATAATTGCATCTAATCCTTCTCCCATCATTAAACCCACTAATATTCCAATCTCTTCTAATACATCTACATCTTATACTCCTAAAATTACATTAGATGTCAAGGTAACTAATGTTCATTAGACACATCCTGAGTATGATCACTATGGTAATCAAATTCTATATTTTGAAGTAGATGTCCAATATTATGATCCTATTCCTACCTTTCCTAGTGACGAAGCTATTCTTAAGTTATTTTATTCTTGAGAACCTCAAATTACTTGGTAACATCATAAACTTGGAAATTTTAAAACTAAAACTCCTTGCTTCAACAACTTTTTTACTAGCATTGATCCTAAGACAAATATAATTTTTGGCTTACCTAATGTACCATACCATTTTCAAGATGAAAATTCCATGATTATAAAATAAACCACTCACATTGAATATGGTACTCCATCTTGTCCTTGACTAATTACTACCTCTCATGAACTCTCACCTATCGAACATGATAATTTTAGCTTATTCTTTGATAAATATCATGAAGCTTTCACTTGGTCCTATGAGGACATGCATAAAATTTACCCTATCATTATGGTGCATAGCATCATTAATTATCTTGATGCCAAGCCTATATATTAAAAACAAATAAAATTTCAACCTGAAGTTTCCACTTTATGCCATAAGGAAATCATAAAATTACTTGATGCTAAATTTATCAAACTAATAGATTATTCTAAATGGGCTTCCAACATTTTTCTCATTCAAAATAAAGTCACTATGGTCAGTCACATTTATATTGATTTATAAAATTTTAATTATGCTTGTTCTAAGGATAATTTCCCTTTACCTTCAATAAATTCCATTGTTGATTCCATGACTAGTAATGAAATGTTATCTCTTATGGATGGCTTCTCGGGATACAATCAGATTCATATTGCCCCTGAGGACCAATATAAGACTACTTTGAAAATGGAATGAGGCACCTATTACTATGTCAAAATTACCTTCAACCTCAAAAATTCTAGATCCAATTACCAATAAGTGATGAGTCACATCTTTCATGATCTCATTCACAAATTTTTTGAAACCTATGTGGATGATATCATTGCTAAATCCAAACATCATTAAGAATCATCTTTCTAATCTTGCATCATCTTTGACCATCTACTTAAATATAAATTCAAGATTAATTCTTAAAAATGTGTATTTGGAGCCACATCTATAAATTTTTTAGTATTATTAGTCTCTCTCCATGGCATTGATGTTGACCCTACCAAAATTAGTGTTATCATTAAGATGCCCATTCCTCATTCTATTCTTGACATTTTCACTTATTTAGGCAAACTTAGGGAAATTAAATGATTCATCCCCAAAATGGAATATCAAATTCACTCCATCAATTCCATTCTCAAGAAAGGTACTACTTTATAATGGATGAATCCATGTCAAAAAGCCTTTGATAACATGAAAAAGTCATTGCTTCATCCACCCACACTTCATCCTCCTTCCAATAATAAACCTTTGATTCTATATACTTCTTCCACACCTATTTTAGTTTGGGTAATGCTTTCCCAACAAGATGATATGGGAAGAGACTATGATATCTACTACATTAGTCAAGGCCTCATCAATTATGAAACATATTATACCACAATTGAGTGTGATTGCTTCACCATCTATTTTGTAGCCAAAAAACTTTGCCACTATATGATTTACCAAACTAATTATGTCATTGATCATTTCAACCTTTCTTCATCATTTCTTCTCCAAATAATTTCTTATTGGAGATAGAATTGGAAAATGGATGGTCCTCCTTATGTAATTTTATCTTTTCACCATCACTTAAAAACATATCAAAGGGCAAGTCATACCTAATCAACTTACTATAGCTCCCATTCCAGCCACTTCTCTTCAAGATAATATTTTAGATGATAATATCCTTTACATAAAATGTCTTAATCAAATTATTTATCTCAAATATTATATTCATTATTTCCAATCTTGAAGCCAATAATATTGATAAATACACTACTCCCTCTAGTACTACTAAACCAAAAGTAGTTATTGTGAGGAGCTTCCTAAAATTAATGTTGAATTTCATGAGGATACATAGACCCTTCACTTTTATAGTGCTAAATGCCTTCAAGGAGATAGGTTAGGTTGAATTCTCATAAGTCCTCTTGGTAATATCATTCATTTATATTTTTTATTCACCTTTTAAGTCACCAACAATATGGTTGAATAAGAAGCTCTTGTTTCAGGCATGTGAGCTACTCTTGATTTAGGTATTTAATACCTTCATGTTTTAGGTTATTCTTAGCTTAATTTTTGTCAAGTAAGTGGTGATTATCAATGTAAAAGTGAGAACCTCATCACATATCATCAAATTTGAACCACTCTTGATAAATATTTCATCTCTTTCACTATTGAACCTATTCCTAGAAATCAAAATTCCATTGCTAATTCTCTTGCCTCTCCAACATCTCTCTTTCATCCACACCAAGTCTTTTCCAATCCTAATTTTATTATAAAAATAAGAAAATTTACATCCTCTAATCAACCACCAAATTAACTTATCTATCATATTGAGTCTATTACCATTCTAAAAATCCTATGGTACTAAGACATCATTCAATTTCTAGAACATCAAACTTATCATCCTAACTTAGACTCTCATGAAAATACACATATTCATAAACAAGATTTCAAGTATGTATTTCAATATAAAATACTTTATTATGACAATATTTAAGGTACCTTGATTTATTATGTTATTGAAGATAAGGTTCTTCCTCTTATTGAACAAGCATTAGGGGGTATTTATAGTGGCCACTATAGTAGACATGCTATAACCCATAAATGCCTACATATGGGTTAATTTTGGCCTACTCTTGAAAAAGATGCAATTGAATATGATAAAAAGTGTAATCCTTATCAGTTCATAATAATATAATTCATTCACCTCTATTTAAACTTAAAACTATCAAATCTCCTTGGCCATTTTCCACATGGAAATTTGATCTCATTCATAAACTACCTCACTCCCAAGATGGACATGCTTTTATCATCACCACTACCAAATATTTTACCAAATAGGTAGAAGCCATGCCCCTTGTTAACATCAATAATCCAACCATTTACAAATTAATTCTTAATAAAATCATTTTCTACTTTAGTGTTCCCCATACCATAATTTTAGACAATGGTATTAATTTCAAAAACAAACATGTTAAACAAATTTGCAAAAAATTCAAGATCAACCACAAATTTTCCATGCCTTATCATCTAAAATGCCATGGTAAAGATGAGGCCACTAATAAAATCATCAAAAAATTCTCCAAAAGATAATTCATGAAACCCATAAGGATTGGAATCTTCATCTTTACCTTGCACTTTGGGCTTGTTAGACTAGAATATGCATTACCACTGGGGCAACTCCATTTTTGCTAGTCTATGGTTCTGAGTTAGTTCTTCCTTTAAAATTTGAGATTCCCTCTATTTGTATATATCTTCATGGTTTTATTTCTAATGAATAATTATACTAAGCTCATCTTCATGCCCTTGATCTAATTTATTAATGTCATCTTTCTACCTTACAACCTAATTACCAATACAAGGCTTGCATTACCAGACAACATAACAAACATGTTAAATTTTAAAATTTTAATGTTGGTGATCTTGTCCTTAAATTATAATACACCCATGATAAATAAGGTGAATATTCCCAAAAATGGTGGGGCCCATATTTAGTCAAATATATTCTTAGTCCAAGTATCTACCATCTTCAAACTAATGAAATCCATTTTTTCAAAGAGCCCACCAATGCACAATTCCTTAAAAAGTACTTTTATTAAACATTTCCTTCTTTTCATTCTTTCTATCTACATATATCTAACAATTTTTGTAGGTTACTTACAAGGCTCTCTCCCTCTATAGCAAGTTCTTTCCTTTCACAAACCTTTAGTCCTCCATTTTGATCTTTTGGTTTCTTTATGTAACATAGTCTTCTTTATCTTCTTGAATTTTATATTTTTGGACACCCTTCGGGTTTTTATTTTGTGAGTTGCATTCTAAGACCATGGATAGGACCTGACATTCCTTACAAAACTACCATATTTTTACTTACCTTAATTTATATTTCACTTGCTTGTTGGCATCCTCGAAGGTTTCTCTTTTATGAAGTTACAGTGTAAGACCATGGATAGGACCTGACAATCCTCATAAAATTACCATATTTTCATATTTTTACATCCTTATTTTCAAACTTTAGCTTTTTGCTTCTGTTGGTAGATGGAATTTGCACAACAATCTATGTTAGCATGTTTTCCTCCATTTTCCTTATTCTTATGATAAGGAATCACACTTTACTATCATTGTATCCTTTTTCACCCTTTGTCACATTTTTTGCATTTAAAATAAATTCAAATTGTTCCATGTGTCACTCCTCTTGATTTCCCCTTTCTTTCACTCCACATTAGACAAAACAAGTTTGAAGTCAAGATATCACTTTTATTTCATCTAGATTTATGAGAATCTTAGACCCCATGCTCTTTAAAGTTTGTCTCTCTTAGCAACCAAGTCCTAAGTATTCAAATTAAATTAATCTTTTATCACCCATTTTTGGTTTTCCAAATTCATATGGAGGAGGAATAAAAAAACTATCAAGAAATTTAAAACCCAAATCATTTGAAATAAAAGACAATGATATCTAAAAGGTACCATATAAAATCTTAAAAGTCAGTGTCACACCACAATATGTGATTACAAGGACATCTCCTATCTCCAATCAAATTTCAAACTCTATAGTTGGCCTCACATAAAGCCAAGGTCCTTTGGGGTGTGGTAGGCCAGTAGATTGGAATAGGGGAATTCAAAAAAGTCTATGGTTATACCTACATTCTCATGCAAGTACCCAATCTTCATAGTATATCAACAACTCTAAAAGGGTTCCTGAGGAATGGGGAACATGTTATGGGGAGGTAGGTACATTTTAATTTTCATGCATATAACCTTCATGGGATGATCTATATACTCTATTTATTGACCTAAAAGTTGTGTAGTTAAGACAAGTTCTTCATATCCTTAAGGTTGAAAGTCCTCTTGTTTTGAAAAACCTAATTTGAGTGTCTTGAATTTGATAAAGAGTTCTTCTACCTTAGTTTTTCCTTTATTCTCCCCCACACCCATTTAATTTCCCCCCTCGATAGACAAATTATGATTCCAAATCTATTTTCCCCTCTTCTTTAATTCCTTCTTCTTCACCTCTTAAAAACATGCTAGTACTATTTTGTTTCAGTTTTATCTATCCTTAGTACAAAATAACATGTTTGATTAACTATGGATTACTTCATTATTTATACCATTTTACTAATTCCATATACTTATCTTACTTTATTTTTACCATTTGTCATTTCTTCTACTATCCCGCTATTATGGACACCTGAGTTTGTACCTTTTTTCCATTATTGAATGAGGTTGGCTTGTTACTTCTCACTTATCAATGTTGTTTTCCCTTTTTATGCAAATTTTTCCTTTATTGAGTGAGATGTGGATTATTATTGCTCACTCATCAATGTTATTTTAACATTTTGTTTCTTCTTTTACCATTGATTTATTTTGATTACCATCCTATTTGACATGTATTCTTGGTTTGACTTGGTGAGTTTGCCTTTCTTACTTAAGGATAACTTGTTTGAGTTTTTTGGTCTTTATTAGCCTTGGATTTTTGATTATCAAGTTTACACTTGTTTTTTGACTTGGTCATTTTATATAACATAACACTAGTCACCCCAACTTGCCAAATTTCCCAAGTATATCCCATCCTCATAACACCAACTATCTTGGATTTTCTTTTGTTTTTTGTTTCTGTTCTTTAGTTTTGTATTTTTGGGTTCATCAAAAGTAGTCACTGTACCCTCCATAATCAAAAATAATAATACAATAGATAACCATCTTATGATAAAGGTAAGTCAAGGTACACATTATTTACTTTTTAGTCATTTACTTTTAGTCATTTACTTTTAGTTATTTTTTCTTTACAATACTACAAATTGTTTTTAGCATCAGTGTTGTGTGTTATTATATTCTTTCTCAAAGTGCCATCCCCTATTAACCTTAGTGACATATGATGAGATTCAATTGGGGCATATGTATACACAATATTTTCAACTTTTATCAAATACTAATGCTTTACATCTTGTAGGAACCCATTTAAACTCAATCTCTATGAGTGCATGACCTAAGGGTTGTACTAAAAAAGGGGTGGGAAAACCTTTGGTGATTTATAGGATTGTTTTCATTTATTACCACATTATTACCAATCTAACTAGATCTTAAAACCATTCCCTAATATTTTAATCCTCCATTGCACACCTTTCTAGTCTATTGAAATGCTTTATCCTCTTTTTATTTCTTTAATTCCCTTTTGGATAGTTGGCTATACTAGGTTGATTGGGTCGACCCTATATAGTCTAGGGGTATTTTTCACTTTTTGAGTTTGTTAGCCCTTTAGGTGACCTAGCTCAGACCTAGTGAATTATCCTTGAAAACATACAGGGTCGATTGGGTTGACCTATAAATACAAGAGGATTTAGATCATTTCATCATTATTTCAATATGCAATCAAAATTTATTATTCACTTGCTCTTCTTTATAATCTACTCTTTCACTATTCTACTTGAAGACTCTTAGCTTAGGGTTTTTACTTGGAGAATCTAGTCTTATGAATAAGTCTTAAATGCTTTGGCCTTTCTTAATTATCCTTAAAAACCATAAAATCCTCTTTAAAATCCCTTTTAGATAAAGGATAGATTGAGTCTCGATGGGTTCATATTCATATAATTATATTCTAACTTTGTTCTCTCTTTAGTAGATAGAAGTAGCAAAAGTATTGGCTCAAATAATATTACTCTTCATATTCCATGTATTAGGGTCTTACTCATACTTAGCTTAATTGAGATTATCTTATACATGTTTTTATTGATTTCAACCCTCATATTATGTCACAAGCTTTGGTGTGCACTAGATTAGATTTACTATCTTGTTTATTAAAATAGAGTGAACATTAAACCTAGGACTCTTTTAAGGTTATTATGTGATTATGTTAGATTATAGGCTTTATAACCCTTCCTAGCATGGTTTATTATGACAATTTATTCCCTAATCAGGTCTAATGTATCCCCATATTGGTCATGCCCCCACTTAAAAAATGTATCCCCAATCAGAAGTGTAGGTATGATTTATCTTCTCTGAGCTAGGATTGGTTTGTAGACATGATGCATTTTTAATTACATACAAGGTTCATACCTTGGAGGCTAACCAAGATCCCTAGGAATTTCTTTATCCAAAGACAAATCCCTTAGGTGAGGATGTCTATTTCTCACCATGAAAACACAAGGATTCCTACTCCTGATGAATCTAATACATAGGTCACAACATGTCTTTTCCTCCTCTAGAACACTCTTGGGAAGACAACTCAAAATGTAAGAAGTGGGGTACTTCCTTAATCTTCCATCCTTGTGCATCTCCATCCTTGGTTTGGTCCATAATACCACCTTCATTTCATGTATTCAAACTAAGCCATCAAAATAGTGATCATGTTGGGGCCTGCATCTAATATATCACAACACATACACTCTCTATGAAGGTACTGAATATCCTATACTCCCTTAGCACATCTAAAAACCCATACAATATCTTCTTTAAACTACAAACCAACAACACATTTGCCTTATCCATATGTATTTATCTCTCCCTAAGAGAGATCAACATGTAGGAATAATGTTTCTCCACTCCTTGAACAAAAAATAGTGCATGTAACACTCTTGATAGTAGTGAAGAATGTAGATGACACATAATTCAATATCAGACTTCTCCTCATAGCCTCTAGCTATAATCATGATACAAGACCCCCTATTTTTGAGTCTCATTTTCTCAAGGATGAGCATTGTGATTTGAATGAGTACCAATCAACATTCATTCCTTTGAAGTCTAACATATGTTGACTAACTCTATCTTCTACCACATAATGTCAGGATAGCCCATCTCTTTTAAGAAACCTCTTCTAGGATGTCTCCCTAGACATGGATCTCCCCCTTGCATCATTATTTTCCCATTAGAGTATAGGCTCTCTAAATTCATCTCCTATTAAGACCACTAGAGTAGTTGAGTTTGATATCAAGTACAATTTCATCCATGTTATGATATGAAACCTATTCAAGGAGAGAAAGGATTACACCAAGATCATGCAAGATTGTTATAAGTATCATTATCCTCTTGATCATTTTGGTTTAGAAATTATCTCATGAATGGACCAACCCTAGGCATTCATATGGTGAATGTCCTAGTGGATTAACTTGAAGTGTTAGATGAGTCATTCCCTCCCAAAACTAAGTGTTTTGAAGAAGGAAACTATATGGATGTTAAAGTATTTTTATATGTCAAACTTGGCACTTCATCAAGGCCTAAGATCCTCAAGATTAGTTCTAGTCTTGATCTAGAGGAATGAGATGTTTTGGTCACCTTATTACATAAATTTATAGATTTATTCACTTGGGAATACATTGATATAAAGGGCATGGAACATGACATATTTGTCCATAATATTTTTATAGATTATGGGACCTAGCCTGTTCACCAAAAACAATGACCAATGGCACTTAAAGATTCCTAGTTAGTTAAGGCAAAGATTGAAAAACTCATCTAAGTTGGATTTATCCAAGTTGTTGACTACCCTCGATGGATTTATAACATTATTCCCATTCTAAAAAATAATGGATCTATTTAGATTTACATCAATTTTTAAGATATCAATATGGATTGTCCAAAGGATAATTTTGCTACTCCTTTGATAGACTAGATTATTGATTCCACCACTAGATTTGAGATCATGTCCCTCATGGCTAGTTTCTCTAAGTATAAAAAAATCTATATTACATTTAAAGACTAGCACAAGATGATGTTCACTACTCTATATGTATATTATATTATACCATCATGATTTTTGGTCTAAATAATGTTGGGGACACATATCAACATGCCATGACCCACATTTTGTATAACCTTATCCATAATATTGTTAAGTGTTATGTCAATGATCTCCTCATAAAATTCTCATAAGTAAGATGAACATGTGCAATACCTCAAGATCATCTTTGAGCATCTTTTTGAGTATCACATCAATCTCAACCCCAAGAAGTGCATTTTTGGCATTTGTATTGGAAAGCTTCTCATCTTCCTCATTTATCAAAGGCATAATGAGGTGGATCCTAAAAATATCAAGGAAATATTTGAGATTCCTCCCCCACATAACCTTGTCTAGTTTTAGTCCTTCCTCAGAAGGCTCAACTTTTTTAAACATTTCCTTAATGAGAATGCTCACAAATCCATACCCCTCACACGTCTCCTATGCAAGGAAAATCCATTCTTGTGGCCTAATAAATTCTAAGTGGATTTCAAGGAATTGAAGCATATGATTCATAATCCTCCCATCTTAATGTCACCCATTGAGGGGAATGAGTTTATATTATACACCTCTATCATGGATCCTTCCTTTGGGGGAATGTTGTGCCAAAAGGAAAATATTAGTAGGGAGAGAGATATTTAATACATATCTCACACATTAGTTGACACTAAACTCAACTAATCTATTGTTGAGCATTATTGCCTCTCTCTCATCTTTGATACAAAAAAGTTAAGACATTACATGTTGGACCAGACTACCAACATGATTGTCCAGTATGATCTACTCCACTAATTACTTAGCAAGACACATATTATTGGTAGGGATATGAGGTGGATCATGATTCTTTAAGAGTTTTACATCCATATCATCAACCAAAAGTCCACAAAAGGATTTCTCATGGCTAACCAACTCACTGAGTGACCATTACCCAACCCTAGCATGGAGTTGATTAACAATGCCTTTCATGATGAGATGGTCCACTTGGTTGATCATGCTAAGGTCTCTATGTGTGATTAGTATTGAGACATTGTAAATTAACTTAAAGACTAGTCTTATTCCATCAATGATCTTTCACAATAATACTATTAGATTTATAAGCTCACCATATTCTATGTCATCATTGGTGGCATCTTTTTCAAGAGGGGTCTTGATGGTGTGTTGATGTAGTGCCTCACCATCAAGGATGTTCCTCTCTCATTGGAAGAGTCTCATGGGAGAATTTATGGTAGCCACCTAAGAGGGCAAGCCACTTCTTAGGGTATTATCAAGATGGGATACTACTGACCCACTCTTGTTAAGGATGTAATCTAATAAACTAAGAAGTGTAAGATGTGCCAAGTCACTGGGGATGTTATCAATTCCTTGACTAACCTATTATACTCTATTTCTACCCCTTGGCCCTTATTGGTTTGGGATCTCAAATTCATTGATGAGTTTAAACCTACATCTTCTGATGGCCATCGCTAGTTCATCACTACCACTGACTATTTTATGAAGTGTGCTGAGGCCATGCCTCTTAGTGGCATGTGTGGGAAGACCATCACCAATTTTGTCCTAAACCAACTTATTTATAGGTTCAAGGTCCTCACTAAGATTATGGTCAATAATGGCCCAAGATTCCAAATCCTTAAGATATATTAACTTATTGAATGCTTCAAGTTCAAGCTTTGATTCTCTTCTACCCATTACCCCTAGGCAAATGGGAAAGCCAAGTTTTCAATTTTTTTGAAGAAGATACTTCTCTGTACCATTGCCTAGTCTAAGAGGGATTAGACATCTCATACTCTATCCTACCCTTTGGGCCTATCAAAATAGATTTTGAATTGCCATTGGGGAAACCCCATACTCTCTCATATATGGAAATGAGTTTTTCTTACCTTAGAGGTATTAATCCCTTCACTATGGGTTAAGACACTTGGATCTCTTTTTGATGAGGAAGAATACACTGATCTCCTCATTGAGCTTGATAAATTAGATGAGGGATGTCTAACTAATCTTGATCACAATCATGCTTACCAATGCTATCAACACCACCAATTTGAGAAGTTGGTGTTCTTTCATCAATTAAAGGTAGGTGATACGGTCTTAATTTCTGACAAGGATCACTATAAGAAGGTTAAATGCATGTAAACATGGTTTGGGCCTTTTTTTATCATTGCCTCTCTAGAGAATGGGGATTATCATCTCTCAAACCTTGAAGGCAAGCCCTTATGACACCCGATCAATCGGTTTTGGCTCAAGACATTTCATGTCTAGGGCCTACATGGACCTCTAGGAAAGTCACCCACAATAGTAAGGCAAACCTTTCCTCTCTTCTAGCACCACTAACTTCCTTGCCACTTGTATATGTGTGTACGTGGGTTCTTTATCAATAGTTCTTACTATCTAATCACATTGTATCTATTAGTTTATAGAAGATGAAGCATAAAAATCACACATAAAATCATATACATACATGTGCTAATCATGAGAAAGAAATGTATATATATCATAAAAAATACATGTTTTTCTCTAGGTACATCACATGGCTTCATATGAGCCTAGGCTTGTAGTCCCCAAAACTACCATGTACATGGTTATACACATGATACTACCCTAGTCAACCTATGGCTAGGCTACATCTATGGTAATCATACCTTTGGTAGAGACCTCAATATCTACCTAGTGACTAGTTGAGCCACCATCTACTCTAAGGGCACTAGTCAGTTTGCCTTGTCTCGAAGTGTGTCCACTCCTCTCATCTGCTCTCTAGCTAGCTCAGTCTACAACTAATCTATCTTGGCCTCTATTCTATCTATTCATGTCTCAAATTATACCATCATCATATTGTGCTATGATATATCCATCTCTAGTCATGCCACAGATGCCTCATACCATGCTAACTCTACCTTTATCTATGGTATATCATGTCATTCCCTTGACAACTTGAGTGAGGCTCAAGAACTAACCTATTAGAAGTGAGTATGTGGCTCTACCCAACTAGTAGATTTATCACCCACTCTATTAGTGGTGTCACTACCACATCAAGGAATAAATCCTTTAATAGTAGGTCCACTTTGGGTCTAGTCCAACTAAGTTTCCTACACACACATATAAAGCACATATGTTAGTCACATATTAGCTCTCTCTAAAGATGAGTAAAAAGATAAAGTGTTATCTAAAAAATACACTTATCTTACTTGGTACCATTGATGGCCTCTATGGCCCTCTTGAAGGTCATGATCCTCCTAGTGGCGGTGGTCCTTGCCATGGTATCCTCTCTCCACTGCTACCCCCCTCACTCTATATCAACTACCTACCATGCTCATCCCCAACTGGCCTAGGTTGTGCTCATCTCTTTTACATTATTAGAGCCTATCTCCCTAGATAATGGTAGGACCCTTGTGGACCTTAGAACTCCTCCTATCCCACCTAGGTCTCTACCTCAACATCTTCTAGCCACATCATAGATTTATAGGGATCATGAATGTAGCTACCTACTTCATATAAATCTAAGGTGGTCCATATAGGCCCATCCCTATTTATGAACCATACAACCCATGCCATGCCCTCCTCCAATGTAAGGTAATGTATCACTACCCCATGGTGTCCTTGGTCATGTTAGTGGGAGCCTCTCACAAGCCTAGGATATAAGTAGGATGGGATGTGTCAATCTACCTACCCCTATGTGCTAGATGTGATCCAACTACTGGTACATTCTACCTAATATATATTTGACCTAAGCATATATTTTTCCTCCCTTCATTCATTGGATAATTACTATCAAAGAGAGTGGTAGTTATCTTATAATCTATCCAACATAGAGCCTCCCAACTAGAGTCCTTACTATCACTATCCTAAGAGTGGGTAACCCCAATGATAAATGTGTGATTTTCACTCCATAATTGTTTTATTGAGGGTGGGGTCCCAATGCTAAGGATGATCTCTAGCTTGAGCCCCAGCTAGAACACATGTCTCTTTTGTACCCATGTGGTTACCAACACATTCACTAGGTACCTATTATATCATAATGAGGGTAAATATACTATTCTCAAAAGTCTTTCATTCCATAAGCAATCCCGACCCTCTATAGGTAGAGTATCTACCACCTCGGTTAACCATGATGGGACTCTATCCTAGTTAGTTACCTTGCACAGTCTATCTCTCTATGATAGATACTTCTACACCTATTAATCCTCTCCCTCCTCTAGTATGCTTACTCATTTATATGTCTACACAAGTAAGCAAGTAGGTAAATATATTAGTCTACTAGCCAAAAAATGAGCAAGATAAAGTCAAAAATAAATGTTTTTATCTCTGGATTATTTTTCCTTATTTCTTTTTGGCCCCTTCTAAGATCTCTTGGGCTCTTCTAAGCTCTCTAAAGCCTATCCCAAAGCCTCATTTCCCTAGGCCATGACTTTCTAAGTAAAGTTATGGCCTATCCCAACCAGACTTTGGCTTGTGTAATGGAAACTTAGGGAGCCTTAAGGATCCCTATTTATCTTTTCATGAGCCATGGATTCAGTTCCCATTGGTACCATTCTCTCCATCTCATCTAGACCACCATTTTGAGTCCTTTATTCATCTAATTCATTCATTAAATCATCTATAATGAGTTAAAATGTGTCTAAGGCTTTCTAAACCCCCCCAAAAATGAATAAATTTGTAAATAATTCATTCATATAGCTTACTCGGACCATCTTGTGTGTCTATAGTATTCTCTTATGTCCTTATTTTCTTTTATTGGGCTTTGGTTACTCATGGGCTCTCCTTTAGCTCTCTTGAAGTGAAAATAAGAGTGAAAATGATTCACCTTTCTCTCTTTTTTCTTTTTTAGCCCTTTTTCTTGCTTTTTGTGAGCCCTTTTTGGGTATTTTACCTATTTTTACATTCTAGACCATGAAACCTCCATCTTAGGGTTTTTAACATGTTCTAAGCACATTGATGGCCTCTATTTTTTAATCCTAAGTTTCTTTATACCTTCTCTAGCCTTGTTTTGGTCCTTGGGACCCCTTCTAAGTCCCCATTAACCTCTCAGGTCTATGCCCCATCTTGTGGGTAACCAAGGATATAAGTTACTTGCTATAATTCTTTTAGTTAGTCATTTATCTTCTTTTCCACAATTGATCTACTATGAGTCCCTCTCTCTCTCTTATATCATGGTTGTAGGTAGGGTCATTAGTTGGATATGATGGGTTAAGACTTAAAATAATCATTCTAACTAGTCTTCATCTTATACAAACTTTACCCCACTTTCCCTTGTTACCTCTTCCCATGACTAGTGTTAGTCAACCAATGCAGTTGTGGTTTGGTGTCATTATTTGTTTCCCTTATACAACTTAATTACTTAACCTTGATTTGAGATTGCCTTTTAGTAGTTACTAGTCTTGTATCCACAACCCCCATCATGGTGTACCTCTTAGTGGTAATTCAAATAGATGTAGAAGTTAGGAAAAATCAAGACTAATAACTATGGTTTGGGTTATTGATGATCTATGGGGACATGAGCTTGTTGTAACTAGTTTCTTTCTTACCAGTGAGATGAATAATGTAATTGAGTATCATGTAATCATTGACCCCTTAACTAATGCTCATGATTTAAGTGCATGATATGTGTAGTTATTCTCTAACTCACTCTTATTGGTGTCTCAACTCATTGTTGTCTAGGCCATCCTTAGCTCTCAGTTGCTCCCCCACTTTGAGGTAGTACATGATTTTCTCTCTTTCTTTGAGGATGTCTAACTCACCCATATCCCTCACAAAGAGAACACTAGGGATGATGCCTTAGTGAATGTCATTCTAGATAATATGATTTGATTTGATGTCACTTATGTCCCTTCTTTTTAGGAGCTAGATCTAGAGTTGGGTTTTGGATTATGCAACATTTGCACTCTCACCTATGGATTATGTTGTTGACTTATTCTATTGCCATCTTTATTTGGTAAGTGTAGATAATATTTCATTTTAAAATTTCATGTCTTAGTTTCCTTTGCTTTGGTGTGGCTTTCAAGTATTGAAAACACTCCTTGTTCATTTAAACACTGACTACTTGTACCTTGAGGGCATATGTAATTATACTTCCCATGACCCTACTCTTCTCTATAATTATAAATAAACTCACGTGTAGACTACCAACCCTAGTTGTCCTACTTGGAAACATTTACCACTCATTTAGACCTTTCCCACACATTATTCTCATCTCCTACACATCCTCCAACCATCTTGATCTTTTCTCATGCCAGACGGGCTCTCTAGGGACCTATTGAGATACTTTTGGGAGTTTGTTGACTACCCTAGGCCCCCATTTGACCCAAGCTATGGATTAAGGAGGAAAACCATGGCCTAGGATGCACATTACCTTCATGAAATTCATGTCCTAGGTAGAACATGTGAAAAAGAGTAATTTTGGTATGAAATGATTATAAATGACTAGTTTTTATGTTGTTAGTGGATTAGGGTTGGGATATATGTGATTTAACTCATTCATTTGAGCCTCTACATTCACTATCTCCTACATATATACTTCATTCTTCTTGCTTGATAATTCACACTAAAAGATTGGATGCCTCTTATTGAGGCCAACATACCCCCATTTTTTTTAAAAATTGGGACCCTTGAGAAACCCTTAGAATTGAACATGAGAATATGGCATGTTAAGGTCACGTGTAGAATTTGAAGATCATCCACTTTATCAAAAGTAAGCTTACTTAGTTATGTTTCTCTTTAATATTATCTAACATTACTAATAAATGGTATTCATGGATTTTAGTTGTAGGTTCCATGGTGTATTTTCTTGAGAAGTTCATGTTCTAAAACCTTGGCAAAACCCTCAATTAAAATTTGAATATTGGCAGGAAATAAATTGGTGGGAACATTTTAAAAATCAATTTCAAACCTAAGTATAAAATTCATGTTTTAAGCTTAGTCAAGTTTTTAAAAATAACTAAATCTTAGACTAAAAAATTCTTGGTCCCCTTTATTATTTTCCCCTTTTTAAGTTCCTAGATAGGACTAATATTCATTTCGTAGGGTCCTTGTAATATTTCTTAGCTTAGCTTAAAGTTTTAATCCTAAGGCCCTGTCATATTTATTAATACAAATGGGAACTTAGTCTTAACAACTTAGGTTAAGATTTAGCTCCTTGATTCCACTATTATGTTACCATAATCCTTTTAATTCATATTTTAGCTTAAATTTTTAATCCTAAGGCCCCATCATATTTATTAATACAAATGAGACTTTAGCCTTAACAAATTAGCCTAAGTATTTTATATCACCATGGGTTATAACATAACTTCTTTGCATCTTTTAGGATCTAATGACCCTCTCTTTATCATGGTATTTGATCCAAAAGAGTGAGAAAGTACTGATCTTAGACTTAAATAACATGCATCTTAGAATATCTAATGATCCACACTTTGTCATAGGAAAGGGATCCAATAGCGTGAAGGCCCTAAGAAATTTTTTCCCTTAAGCCTTCATTTAATGGTTTTCACTTCACCATGAGGAATTGATCAGATGGAGTAAAGCATAGTTAAAAAGTTAAAATATTATAGAAGGCACATAAGATCAACATGCGGCATCTTTACATTTGATGATCAAAAGCAAAGGGGCCCACTTGATAGAAATAACCAATCATGAGAAAGTTCTCAAATTATGATCCTATAGATCTCACTTCATTGACAATATTGATATGATAGAGAGAATTAGATTAGAGATCCTAGGAAGCCCCATGAAGGTACCAAGTAACACTCACATTGGGTCATAGGAATTTTTGAGCTTAAATTTGATACTCGCATGACCATCATTTGATGTTCACAAGGATGTATTTGATGCTTGCACAACCATAAAATTTAATCCCATAAAATTAAAAGTTTCACTGAGATTAAAATTGACATTCATGTGATCATCATTTGACATCCATAAGGATGTATTTGATGTTTGTGAGGCTGCCAAATTTAAGTTAATGAATTATTTTGCTCAAGATCAAAATACACTCCAAAATATTAATATAAATCTCATAAATTGCTTTGTAGATGACTAGAATCCCTCAAAATATGCTCAAAAACTAGAAATATTCAATCTGCAAAAAATGGAAATGGTCTCATGGTCTAAGTATATGCAAAATAAAAAGGGGTCTTTGTAACATAGAGCTTAGACCAAATGTTTCTAACTAAAGTTTTTAATGTGTTTGTCAATGTAATAAAATCATATTTGTTATTAGACCACTATCATTTTGAACCCATTTAATCATGTTTTATAGGCTTGGAATAAATATTTTATCCCTAGTATACATCATTCTTATTAAACACAATGTAGACTTTGGCCTAAAACCATTTTTCCATGATCCCCTTTGTATGGATTTAAAAAACTTAAGTATAAATTTCTTAGCTTGAGGTTTATTTTGTGTTTAGTAAACATGAAATAAACCTTATCCTAAGTAATTTGAGCCTAAGTCTCACCGTAAATAATATGCTAACTTAAATTTTGGGCATCTTTTGTAGATCAATGGTTCATGCTTTATCGTGGCATTTGATCCATCAGCATGAAAGCATCGATGACTTTTCAAAGGAACTCAGAAGGCCTACAGAGATGCCAAGTGGAATAACCATAGGGTGCTGGTGCTAAAAATCTAATAAATAGGTGAGATCCTAGATAAATATTAGTGGCTCATGCTAATCTAAGATTTTGATCCAATGAAATGAAATAAAGAAGGCATTTTTAAAATGCCAATGGCTAGTGCTCTGAGGCATTTATGAAAAATTTACAAAAGGTCTAGACTAATGCCACATATGCACCACACAAGAATAAAAGGAAAAAATAAGAGATATTTTGGGATAAAAGATGTGAAGGTATAAAGGCAAAGGTCTAATAAAATTTGAAGCATGTATGAGCTAGAGTCGAGATATATCCTACCACTAAAGCTCTAAAACCCTAAACCCTACATAAAAATGACCTGAGTGAACTCAATTGGTTATAATTCAATCCAAAGAGAGATTTATTATGTTTTAAAGTGCTAAAAGAGATATTAAAGAGACCAGTTTGCAATCTAGTGTAACCACTTTATAGGAATAAAGAATATAGCAGCTCATAGGTAGTACTTGAAGGAGGAGAAAGAACTCTACCTATCAAAAGATAATGAGGGATGTATCTTAAAAGATATTGAATTAGATGTTATGGCCTTAAATTCCTTAGACATAAAGAATTGGTCTTAATTATTCTTTTCCATGGAGGAGTTAAATCCCATCATAAAAGAGTAGAGAATTACCAAGGTGAACAGGAGGCATTATGAATTAATCATTATCCAAATGACTAGACTTCACCATGATGCTACAAAGCCTAAGGTACTACATTACATAGATGTCCTTGCTCTTATCTTTTTTGATTGTAGGATAGATAATGATTGGATCATCTAGGAAGGGAATTATAAGAAGGTAGCCTATATTTCCCTTTTAGATTTTGGAAAATACTATAAGCTCCTAATCCCCCACATAGACTTGTACTAAAATTAAGAAATAGACCTCCAAACATGACATGGACACTATCCTCAAACCTTGGTTGTACCAAGGACCCCATATCTTTAGAGACTTTGAGGGTAAGATCCAAAAAAATATAGTTTAGGGAGGGCATCAATGTGATCATGACCCTATTCAATCGAGCAATGGGAGCCCTCTCAACTACCTATGTAAATAAAATCTGTCTCCTATGTGCATTTCATGATAGAGTAAAAGATCACCCCTCTAATTGGAGATAATGTCTTCCTTGCCAAACCATTCATTTCTATCAAAAGGAAGACAACCAAATAGTTCTATATGATGTCATAATTTATAGATGCCCTTCTTGCCTCCATCAGCTTCCTAAGGAATAGAAATTGGTCTCTTAAGGGTAAAGCTACCATTTCCCACCACTACCCCAAATTGTACATCTTTAAGTACATGAACCATATATAGTTTATTTGTGACTGTGTTTGCCCAGCCATAATTGAGGATATTACATGTATTCCCATGCCTAGATTCCATCTGCTGATCAAGAAATATGTTGAGATGATGGGTAACATCTAGTTTCATCTAGACTGCATAGTCATTAGGATTGAATGGATTATGTCCCATCCCTATAAATTACCAGTGTGTGTTCCTCGCAAACTAGTTGAGCAAGAAATTACCTCTCAGCTCATCCATGACATTGATGGAATTTGTAAGGAAAAGAGGAAGGGTCTTTTCTACCCCTTCGCTATAATTATTTGAAGAACTATACTACAGATTAGAAATATGTTGATACCATTTCCAAGCATAGATAATCACTTGGGTTTCAATTTTATGAGCTCAAAATGTGGGACCCAAATAATATAGTGAGTAATCATTTGAAAGAGAAGAAGT
Organism: Torreya grandis; assembly: GCA_037957365.1. Classification (NCBI taxonomy): domain Eukaryota; kingdom Viridiplantae; phylum Streptophyta; class Pinopsida; order Cupressales; family Taxaceae; genus Torreya; species Torreya grandis. The sequence goes on from JARHVA010000624.1 coordinate 4,353,003, forward strand.
TGCCCTATCCTAAATATATGCATTAGCTCAGTGTTCATGACACCATTTACATTAAGGCCAATAAATGTGAAGAAGTGTTGGATAGGATCAAAGGGCACAACATAAAATTTGAGCATAGAGTGACAAAATATGATAAGCCATTAGAATAAGCATGAAAAATGCATCATATCTAGTATCACTTGCTACCTAGACCATTCAAGACATCCCATGAACAACCTCAAGTGGAGCAGCCACCACTTCAAGGGTAAACTATGAAAAAGTAGGATGAACAAGACCATGGCAAGGAGAAGCTATAAGAGAGACTTGGATAGGGAACCTCATCTTTAGCCTTTCCCTAAATACCACCTTCACCCAATAAGTATTTGTACATGATTGATTTAGGGCTAGATGAGACACTTGAGGGTGCTCTCAAAGAACTTATAGAGGTATATAGCATGGATTAAGAAAAGGCACATGATGAAGAAACTCAAATACATGTAGGGGAGCCCAAAGAAGATAAAGAAAAATAACTTGCTCTTGATATGGTCCCAATGGATCCTAAAGAAAAGATAAAAGGAAAAAATGGCATTGGTCCTTGTTGGGCTTAAAAGACCAAGGTTAACCATCACACATCCCACTAGTGAGGTCAACCTATTTAGTGACAAATTATCCATTCATGGACTAATCCTTCATGACTATTATATTTATGGGAAATGAAAAAATATCCCTCTCTCTCCCACTCATGGGCATTGATCAAGTCTGGTGGCATTAAAGTGAATGATGACATCAAGCCATGGATCAAGGCTTTGATGAGAGAAGAAGAAGAAAAAAGGATAGTGGCCACTGGAAGGATAGAGAGTAAGAAGATGGATGCTCTTAGAACATCAAGTAACTAAGGAATTGAGGTCCTAGAACCTCTCAAGTTCACAAAACCAATCACTACTATCCAATTTAATCTAGATATAGCTAGACTAGAATGGGTCACCACTAGGAAGGCCATGGTGGGAACTGAAGAGTTTACCTTTTAGAAGGTAGAACCTTTTGTTTGCCTAACCCCTATTAAAGGAAAATAGCTAAGAGAGCATCTTATTCATGGAGAGGATGTTGAAAGTTTACTCAATGGCTAATCAGCTCAGGCTAAGGCTGGGATCCAAGGCATGAAGTAGAGGATCCATAATTTGGAGAAAGATAAGAACCTTGAGAAATAAGAAATTTTGTTTATGCCTGATGCCATTTTGGATATGTTTGAATTCTCATTCTTTGATATGTTTTTATCTCTATAGTCCATGAAATTAAGTCAAGATGCACTAAGCCAAGAAACCCAAGTAGCCAAGGAAATGATAATAGAATGGTAAGAAGCAGAGACCAAGCTAAGGGATCTCATCAACATATGGATTGGGAAGATTATTCCTAAGTTAAAATATATCAACTTGGCCCATCTAAATGACATATTGGGGATAGTAGTCAATAAAATCCAAGGTCTAAGTGTGTGGATAAGAAATTTGGATAGGCTCCTGACAAATGACAAGGAATTGATCACTAAGATTGAGCATCTCTTGGGTTCCATGCTAGTTAATCTTACCAAAATTGATACCCTTAGATTCATTGATGAAGCTAAATTAAAGTGCAAGGTTACCTTGGTCATGAAGTCAGTTAAAAGCAAAAGACAAGGCTAATCTGGTAGGGACAATAAAAGAATCCTGGATATGATCTTTAATGCTGAGGAGAAGATTATAGAATCTAGGAGCATAATGGAGGATATGGCTAGAGATGATAGGGAATTGAATGACTTGGATGATCAAGAATAAATATACCTCATGAAACCAACTATGGAACTTGATCTTATCTAGGAACAACATCAGAAGGAATGGAATTGTTACAAGATCAAAAAGAATGTTCAAAGACAATGGGTCTACCAACTACCTAGATATTCATTTAGAAAAAAACTTTGTAATATCTATAACAAGAATATTATTTTTTAATACATATTCTAGTCTATTATCATATTTCCCCTAGGTTAGTCTAATTATAAAAAACAAGTGTATATTAGAACTTTTTATAGAAGGACAATTGTCCTTATCTTTTGTACACCTATATATTATAACTAACTAGTACACTACCTAAGGTTTTTATAAAATTTATGTATCACCATATTGTAGAGAGGGAGGATTTTGAACAAATTTTATATACTTGAAGCAATTAATATAATCAAGGAGTTCTGCAAAGATCCATATTTGATATGTCAATTACTAAGACAACTTTTCTCTCAATTTCTAGTTTATGTCTTGAATTTGAATAGTTTATTTGAATTATGGGTTATATTTTATAATCATAGGGTTTCTAATTTGTACATATGTTATATTAGTTGGAGGATATTAGGTTTTGATTCACTTAATTTTTGCTTTGTATTCAGATGTGTAAATGCTATTGGATTATAATAGTAAATCTTTAAAAGTAGACCTGGTTCTTACTTGTGATTCTTTAATTTATCCTTTGAAGTTTACCTGGTACATAGTGAAATTTGAGCTTAGGCTATTTTACATTGTATATTAGTTTGAATGCATACTCAATTACAATTGATGCTTAGTCATGATATTTGAAACTAAGATTGGAAATCACTTGTTTTCTTTTCTACCTTACCCTTCTCTTTGCACTTTTTTTACACCAAATCACTTTAGTTTTAGATTCATTATAAATATACACCTAAATTAATTTGAAGCTTAAGTTTAGGTCATAATTCACTAAGAATTAACATGAATTCTTTAAAATTCACAAATAATGGACCATGATGTCTCCCAACCATCACTCATTATGAATTTGTACAACACTAATACATATCTCTATCGCTATTTTACCATAGGTGACATCAAGCTACCACAACCTGTTACTCATGCTCTGAATTCATATAATTATAAAATGAGAAGTGTTATTTGAACACTAAGAACCCCTGTGGTGCATTTAGAGGCATCAATAAGGAATTTTTGTTGGCACTAGAAGGAGGGCCTTCTCTTGGTGAATTATTTGAATCTTAGTTAGTTTTATTATGTTTTGCCTAAATATTGATGCTATCTTTAATATTTTGAGTAATTCCTTGCTTAGAAGTGTAAATATCATTGATATTTTTGGTTTATGGCATATCTTTGTGCTTCCTTAGACAAATATCAAGGTTATTTGAGATTTGACGCTTGGTTTTGGTAAATTTAACTTGAAAGCTAAAAATTATAGTATTTGAGGTTAGGCTAGTTTTTTTTAATCAAATTTTGGCATATATTTCATATATTTGAGTTCATTTGAGCTTAAACTTATAAACATAGATCATATTACCATAATTGGACACATATTTGAACTATTATAGCCAAAAATCAACATCCTTTATTGTTCTTCACATAATTTTTGAAAAATACGCTTAATGTGCAATTCTAATCCTTATTCATTATAAGTATTAGCCTGATAAATTGTATTTCAAATAATATCTTTAGCTTTCAAACTAAAATTGCCAAATATTCAAACCAGATCACACTCAGAGATAAGGGAACCTTTACTTGAACTTGTGGTTCTTGATAGGCAGTATGTGACAAAGATAGATTCAAGAGATCCAAAACTTTACCAACTTCACCTCTCCATGCTACCTTTGCCTTCAAATTTTGGCTAGGTATGGCTTGGTTGGGAGAGTCTTCAATTAATGTAATAGGTGTGGTACATGATCTCCCATGTAACCCTGAGAAGTATTTGCCTACATTTCATCCAACTAGTATTACAACTACTAAAGAGCACATTTATTATTTTAAAGCTACCTTAAGGTTGCTAAATATTTTTCATGAATATGTGGCTTGTATTTTATTACCTTTAAGGATGCTTCTTATGAATGGTTCTTAAACTTTCCTAATAATTACATCACTAGTTGGGATGGTTTCTCTAATGCTTTTATAGATTAATTTGGTAAGATTATCAATCCCTATGTTATTTACCATCATTTCACCACCATTAAAATGGATGCAAGTGATCCTATTAGGTCCTTTAATGCTAGATTTTAGAAAATGTATAGCAGGACCATAAAACCCTATAAGCCTAATGATGTCTTATCTTTATAAATATATAAGGATGCAAGATCCCATGACCTCTATATTTTTGAAAAGATCCATAGTAGCTATAACTTCATTAGCTAGGGCCTATTTTGAGGTAGTAACCATCAATGATTAGATATAATCCTAGGGATAAATGGCATACTCTTTGCCAAACATCAATCCACATATGCCTATGATAAACTTATTCCCTGACAAAAACCAAAATATCCCAACATTAAACCAAATCCAAAACTTAAATTAGTTTCTATTGAGTCATGTTGTTCCCAATCAAAACTTAGGATTCTTAAATCATCCTACTAATAGCTTCAATACAAATGATCATAGATATTTGGTACCAACTACTAGTGATAATAATAATAAGGTACATAATTCTAAAATTCCCAAAAAGGAGAATGAATTTTCTTAAAAATGGTCCAAAAGTTGAGCATTGATTTTATTTAGCTGCAAAAATAAGTTAGAAATACTACTAAAAGCTCAAGTAGGAACTTCTCATTTGAAAGGTATAATAGGCCAAATAATAGATTTCAAAATGATAATTTTCATAATAATAGGAATAATGAGCCATCTTTTGAAAAGAAGACCATGGAAATTAACCTCACTAATATTGCATTACCTAATTATTATAGGGTATATTACACAGCCAAGCATGGTGAAATTGACTACATTGATTTTTGTAAAACTTTTGAAGCTTTCCAAGAGGAGTTAGATAAATTTGAAGTGGTTCCTTACAAGGAAAGTAATGTAGTTAATTTTGGATCTAATTCATCTAATCAAGTGTTCATGGTGGCTACTTTTGATTTCCATTTTCAAGAAGAGAATGAACTTGATGAGATCCCCGAGAAGATCCAAGCCTTTAAATAGTTCTTGAAGAAGACCTATCCTTTTAGGAATAGAGAGAAAAGGTAAACCTTTACTACCTCAATGCCTCAAAATAATTTTATAACTCCTTGAGATACTTCTTCAAGTAATAATCCTGAGCCACCTAAAGGGAGTACTTCTAAACCCAATGTTGGATTCCTAGTTCTTCTAATAAAATTGAATATAACATAGTTGAGGATATGAAGAAGATAAAGGATAATATTAAATTTCATGAACTTAAATATATTATAGAGAAAAGGGACCTCCTATTGTAATCTCTATCATACATCCAAAGCTAATCATACCAATGTGACTATGCACAAAGCCAAGGCTGAATCTCCTCCTTTCTTGCTCACTATCAGGATGTTTAGTAAGAATTTACATAATTTATTACTATATTTTGGTGTTTTTACCAACATCATGCCTATAGGTATATGTAAAAAAATTATTCTGACTCCTATTAAGTGTGATAGATTTATAACTCAATTAGATAAATCTAGAGTCAAGGTAATTGGGGAATTTTTAAATGTTCACATGTAGTTAGCTTCTGAGCCTAGGGTGTAGCAATTCATTGATATTAAAGTTGTTGATATACCTAATCTTTATGGAATCTTGTTAATTAGGGAGTGGACCAAGGCCTTGAATGGTTACATGTTCACAAATTTCTTGCATTTGTGGCTACCTTGAAAGGAAGTCCCTAACCAAATCAGGGTTAAAAGAGAACCAAGGATAAAACACATGATAATGGAATATAATGATATGAATGAGAGGGTCAACATAATTTACTTAGACTTAGGGGTTTTCACCCTATATAATGATAATGTATGTGATCCCAAGAGTGCTCATGTTGTTCCTAAATAGTGGAAATCACATTTTGATGGTGCTAGGTGTAATGTTGCATAAGGTGTTGGTGTTGTATTAATTAATCCTATTGATATAAAGTACCATGACTATCATAAGATCCAATTCTATTGAAATAAAAATATTTATAAATATGAATCCCTTATCTTAGGTTTGTAATTTTCTATAAATAAAAAGGTCAAAAAATTTCTAGTTTATGGGGATTCAGAACTAGTGGTCAACTAGGTAAGAATCAATTACCAATGCAAGCTCTCATATCTTAAGAGATATAAGTTTTGGGTTTGGGATTTGTTTGAGTCCTTTGATGCTTTTATAATTACCTCCATCCTAAGAGAGGATAACCAAGCTATTGATTAGTTGGCATCTACTACAGCCAACCTCATGCCCAATCAAGATTCCCCTAATTTTAGCATTGAGTTAATCCTTTATCCTTCAGTGCCTGATAATGTTAACCATTTTCAAGTTTTAATGATGATCAATAGATATTGGATTTTATGACCAATTGTAGAGAATTTAATGCCCATATTATTGATGAGACTAATGAATAATCTAAGGAGGACAAGTTTGATGGTAAAGTCATTTAGTTGAGTGATAATAAGATCCCCAAGGGGATGATTGGTTTAGAAAGACTGTTTGATCAGGACAAATTGGATGAAGTTTATAAGGTTCCAAAGGTAAGTGGGAAAGATTATAATGTTTTTTTTTATCTCAGTCTCTAAGATCAAACCCAACTAGTAAACATTGGAAAAGCTTGCCACCATCCCCTTTACCATTGGTTTATAGGACTCTATTTCTGCCTGAATGGTTTACATATATGCATTAGGTAAGGATCTCTTTGGTCTTTTTATTATCAATATTTATGAAATATTTTATAATATTTACTAGTTTGGGTTGATCTTGGAGGCTGAGATCAATAACATTATAATATTTCCCACTTACCTTGGGAAACTTAAAGACTTTAAGAAATTTGTCTTGATTAAATAGTCTTTCTAAATTAATCATCCCCTTGGGGATCTTGTTGTCATTCAACTGAATGAATTTAACATCAAACTTGTCCTCCTTACATGAATTTTCATTAGTCTAATCAATAATATGAGCATCAAATGCTCTATAATTGGTTTACAATTCTCTTAGATCAACCCCAAATAGGGGATGGTTTAGAGTTCTCTTAGGGTCATCACTTGTAATCTCACACCATCTCACTAAATGAAAATTATAAAACATTAAAGTAGAAATAGAGGCCTATAAACCTTATATTATAGCCAATTATTTTTAAAGAGGCTAAGAGACTTCTAATGCTAGGATATTCTTCCCCATCAGGCATTCTACCTAGGAGGCTAATTTAGTACCAATTAGAAAGAAGAATGGTGAGATTAGGTTCTGTATTGATTTTAAGAATTTAAAAAAATCATCTGAGAAGGATAATTATCCTCTTCCTTGTCTTGACCAGGTTATACAAGTTGTTTTAGGTTTAAACATGATGTCTTTTCTTGATGGCTTTTTATTTTATAATCAGGTATTAGTTGACAAAGAAGATAGGATGAAGACAACACTCACCACCAAGTAGGAAACTTTTACTTACAAGAGGATGTCATTCGGGATAATCAATGTAGGGGATACTTTTCAAAGAGCTATGGACCATGAATTTTAGGGCTTGATAGGTAAATTCATCATTATTTATATGGATAATCTTTTCTAAATATAGGGAAGATCACTTCATTCATTTACAAAAAGTGTTTGAAAGATGCAAAAGGTATGGGATTTCCTTAAACCCTAAGAAGAGTATATTATATGTTATATAAGGGAAAATATTGGGTCATGTTATAACCAAATATGGGATATCTATAGATCTTGAAAGAGTGGAGGCCATATCTATAATAGAACCTCTGAATAGTAGGAAAGAACTAAAATCATTCTTTGGTAAGGTAAAATTTGTAAGGAAGTTCATTTTTAGCCTTATAAAAATTGTCAAGCCACTGAATGACATGCTGAATAAGGATGTTAAGGTCAAATGTAATGAATAATATAGAAAGGCATTCAATGATATCAAAGAAGCTATTAGCCAAGATCTAGTCCTTATAAGTCTTGAGTTTCAGGGTACTTCTACCTCTATTCCTTTGCATGTGACCACACTATGGCTACAGTGTTGACTCAAAATATTGAAGGGTGTGATCACCAAATAGCTTTTATGAGCACTAATTTTAAAAATGTTGAGTTAAATTATTCATTGACTGATAAGTAGGCATATGCATTAGTTAAGGTAGTTAATAAATTTAGACATATATCCTTAGAAACAAGGTGCATGCTATTTTACCTAACCCTACCACTAAACTTATGTTAAGATAAAATGAGTTGGTAGAATGTAGAGGTAAGTGGATGTCAATTTTTAGGAGTATGACTTGGAGACGAGAATTTTTTTTAGTAAGATGTCAAGTTTTGATCCAGGTGATTGGTAATACCAACCATAGGCTAAGTATTATGAAAGTGGATTAATAGAACTTTCAAACTAGTAAGTGGTATGATTCAATCATACATTTGATAATCAATGTTGTTTGTCCTACATGATTATTTAGGGAGAAAAAAAGGGCCCTAAGATTAAAGGTATCCCATTACCTAATCAAAGATGGGGTCTTTTATAGAATAAATTTTGAAGGAATTTACTTGAGATCTATCTCATAGGAAGAAGCCACCCAAATCATGAGCACCTTCTATGAAAAGCTAGGTAGTAGATATCCATTTGGGAGAAAAACAACCCATAAAATTCTTAGAGCTAGCTATTATTGGCCAAATATTTTTAAAGATGATTCCAAACATGTAAGGTAATGCCACTCATGTCAAGTCTTTAGCACTAAGGAACCAAAGGCAAGAATGCCTCTGCAACTAGTCATAGTTGACAAACCCTTCACTCAATGGGGGTTAGACTTTATTGGGGTAATCAACCTTAATTCATCTAAAGGTCAAAAATATTTCCTAATTGCCATAGAATATTGTATAAGGTAGACTAAAGATACAACCACCAAATAATGTAGGACTAATGAAGTGATCAAATTTTTAGAAGAAAACATATGTACTAGGTTTGGAACTCTAGTCTCTCTAATATGTGATAATGGATATGCATTTATATCTATATAGATTACTGAATGGGCTTATGATAATGACATTACCTTTAAATTTTCATCCAACCATTATCCCCAAGGAAAAGGAGTCTCCAAATATACAAATAAAAACCTAATGAAAGCAATCAATAAGTCTACTATAGACAAGCCTAGATAGCATAAGCTCCTTAAATTTTTACTATGGGTAGATAGGATAAGAATTAAACAATCCTTAATAGCCTCATCATTTCTATTGGTGTATGCAAAATAACCTTTCCAATCACTCTTAAGTTAACCATGTATATATTTATGTAGGAATATATGGAAGAGAATCAGGAGTTATCAAACTCAAGACTACTAGACATAATTCAGATGGAAGATGCAAGGGAGAAATACTTTGATGATTTTAGCAAGTATCAAACCAAAATTAAAAGATGGTTTGATAAAAGATAAAAGATTAAGGTGTTTAGACAAGGGGACCTAGTTCTCCTTTGGGCTAAAGCATCTGAGCCTAAGGGTAAATATGGGAAATTCACACCCCTATGGATTGGTCCTTATCAAATAGTAGAAACATTTGGGAATAAAACCTTCAAGTTAAAAGATCTACGAGGAGAAGATTTCACACTACCCACTAATGGATAGTACCTCAAGCACTACTTTGTCACTGTTCCACCAGAGGTCTTCATGGAATAAATATTGTAAGGTGGTTAGATTTAGTGTAGGTAGGATAGTTAGTTTCTTTCAAGTTATCCTTCTTTCCTACCCCTTATTTATATAAAAGTATGTGCATATTTGTTTTCTCCTTTTGTTTATTGTTTTTATACTTTTTATTGTGTGTTTGTTTCTTGTTGTTTTGTTCCTTGGTTCTAATAAGTCCTCCTAGACAATATTGAGCTCAAAATTATGAAGTTTTCTTGAAAATTCCCAAAATTAAAAAATATATGTATGAATCCCATGTATATGATGAACATGGTACTAAAATGTAAATCACAATGTTGTAACATATAGAAATTGGTAAAGACCAATAGAAGAAGCCAATTATTTCATGATAATTTAACCATTGTCTTGACCTCAAACTAGTTTTAAGAAGACTTAGGTGAGAACTCAAACTATCAAGGTATCCCCATACTAGCACTTAATCAACATCTTTGCCTAGAATAATGGTTATAACCATAGGTGATTCTCTAAAAATCAAACATTTGACCAAATCCTAAAACTTGGCTATTCTAGTTCCCAACCTTACTAAAAGCATAAAGATCTAAATAAAATACAAAAAAGAAGAATTCAATGCAAAATCAAAATCTTCATGAGCATAAATGATTCTGGTAATCTCCATTGGGGCTATGGACACATGGATAGTAGTGTAGCAAGGCCTTAAGTGGAGCCAAAGGAATCTCTATCAAGGCTATAGATGCCTAGCTAGCATCTAGGTAATGCCCAAGCCTTACCTAAGCAATAATCATGGTTCTTAATGAACATCTTAACATGCTATAAGTTTAGTGTTAATGATTAAGGATATGAAACCTAGAAGTTATTTCTTGAATACCATGGAAAATAGTAAGTGGAATCAAAGAACACACACAATATGGCTATGTCTTGATATTTGACACTAATTCTACAAGTTCAAGGTTTGTTTCAACCATAATCTAATTTGGATAATGATCTTGATCAAGTGAAATGGATAACCTAATTATTTGTCTAACTCAGAGTCTCTAGGTTCTAACATATTTCTATGTTTCCCCCATTAGTCACCATTTGTTGAGGCCAACATACCCCTTTTTTTTTGAAAATTGGGGCCCTTGAGAAACTCTAAAAATTGAACATAAAAATATGGCATGTTAAGGTCATTTTTAGAATTTGAAGATCATCCACTTTATCAAAAGCAAGCTTACTTAGTTATGTTTTTATTTAATCTTGTCTAACATTATTAATAAATGGTATTCATCACTTTTAATTGCAATTTCCATGGTGTATTTTCTTGAGAAGTTCATGTTATGAAACCCTGTTAAAACCCTCAATTTAAATTTGAATATTAGTAGGAACTAAATTGGAGGGAACCTTTAAAAATGAATTTCATGCCTAAGTATAAAATTCATGTTTTAAGCTTAGTCATGTTTTTTAACATAACTAAAGCTTAGCCTAAAAAATGCTTGGTCCACTTTATTATTTTCCCCTTTTAAAGTTATTAGATATGACTAATATTCATTTTGTAATATCCTTGTAATATTTCATAGATTATCCTAAAGTTTTAATCCTAAGGCCCCATTGTATTTATTGATATAAATGGGACCTTAGTCTTAACACCTTAGATTAAGCTTTGGCTCCCAAATTCCACTTTAATGTTAGCATAATCCTTTTGATTCATAACATAGCCTAAAGTTTCAATCCTAAGGCCCCATCATATTTATTAATATGAATGAAACTTTAGACTTAACACCTTAGCCTAAGTCTTTTATATCATCATGGATCTTAACTTAACTTCCTTACATCTTGTAGGATCTAAAAACCCTCACTTTATCATGATATGTGATCTAATGAAGTGATAAAGGCCCAAGATTAGACTTAAATAATATGAATATTATAAGATCTAATGATCCATGCTTCATCATGAGAAAAGGATCCAACAGTGTGAAGGCCTTGAAAAAGTTGCACCCTTAAGCCTTCATTGAATCATTCTCACTTCACCATGAAGACTTTATTGGATGGAGTGAATCATAGCTGAAAATTTAAAAGATTAAAAAAGGCCTATAGGATCGACACATGACACCCTTACATTCAATGATCAAAAGCAAAGGGGCCCTCTTAATAGAAATAACCAATCATGATCAAGCTCTTGGATCACAATCCTATAGCTCTCACTTCATCATTGATCTTGATTTGATGGAGCACATTAGGTTTAGGATCCTAGATGTGATCAAGGAATTTGATAAAGAGAGGATGTTAGATCAAGTGTTAGTCCATAAAACCATGAAATCAACACACTAACATATTAACATATCTAAGCCTAGATCTTAGGGAGAGCTTAATGAACAAACAATAATTGAAAACCCAACTAAAATGTAAAGAACACCAATATTTACCTTCCTTGAGAGATCTAAATGATTTCTTTATTGGCTTGCTCAATTTATGCATAAAAAGTCTTCATCAATGGCATATGGATAACATCATCTCCTCTATGCACCATTATTGAATGCTTGGCTTGATTGATATGGCTTGGCTCAATTTCAACATTATAACACTATGATTTTTGCTTCATGAATCTATTCCTACATTATAACTCTACTATGATTGAGTTCCCTAAATGAAGAGCTCTAGACTTGATTTTATAGGCTTTCAAATCCCTTGGAATGGGTTAAATCTGACCATGGTTGAGTTTATTAACTTTCATTGAGTTTGGTATATTCTTAGGATATTCTTTTAGATATTTTCCAAAAGGGACAACTCACAACCATGGTTAAGTTTACTAACTTTGGTTGATTTTTGCATATTATTAGAATATTCTTTTAGATATTTCCAAAAGTGACAACTCATAAAGGTAAGATGCTCTTGAATTTCCTTTTTAGTAATTAATTTATTAGCTCATGGGTGAACTTAATTAGGATTTGAAATTGATTTAACTTACTAATTGATTTTGATGAAGGTGTGCAAGTCATTTAATTCTTTTTAGGCATTTGGTCATTTGTTTGATTTTGATTAATTCTATGTGTGTATTTGCCCTATTTAATTGATTTATTAAGCCAAATTGATTTAATGTAAGGTTATGAAGAAAAATTCAAGAATAATAGAAATTCTTTGGCTAGGTATTCAATGATTGGCAAGAATTGGTCTAAATTTAGATATGAAACCATTGGTGGCCAAATTTAGGTGTCTATAGTTTTCCCTTATTTGAGAAGATGTCATAAGATATAAGCATAGTAACATCTTTTCAAAGAATAAAATGGTTATTTATGCTTATGACTGCAATGGTAATGATTGAACTATAGCTACCCCCTCGAAGGAGTGGTTTACAAGTGGGTCAACAAACAATCCCTTGAAAAAAATAAGTGAAATGAGGGGACCAAAAAAATGGAGATAATGGGTTGATAATGCAATGATTTACCCAAATTTGGGCAAAATTACTGTGAAATGAAAGTGGGATGGTGTATAATGGTTTGCCCAAAGGAAATTATAAGCATTATACCCTAATTGTGGTAATATGGCATGATAACATAATGATTTTCCCCAATAGGTGATATAATCATTAAGAAGATGGAGCTGCCCCAATTAGGATAGACAAACAAGAAAGGAAAATTGGTGATAACATAATGATTTTCCCCAGTAGGCGATATAATCATTGAGAATGCATGTGGGATGGTGTATAGTGCTGATGTAGTATACCCTAATTATGCAAACATGATTGATGGTTGATGATTTATAAGTCAATATAGAGGATAAAGATGAACTAGGATAACCTATTAGTAGGGAGATGCTCATCTAAACTAATAAAGGTCGAAATTCTTTTGTTACTTAATTACTCTGTTTGGGATATGATTGGGTATTGGATGAGGATTATTGTTGATATCAATATCAAGGAGATGGTGATGCTGCATTGATGTTTTAGACCTCTCAAAGTTGATTTTTAATGTAGAATTTGATGGTAGGCCTCATGAAAGAACACCATGGGGGCTTGGACAAAATATGCATAAGGACTAACTCTTGATATCTGATACTCAATGGAAAATAATTACACTGATGATAAAAACCATGATGAAAATGTAGACATTTGAATATGGATAGATTCAATAATAATGGACAAGGAATCACCCAATGAACATGCATAGACTAAATCATGGCCACAGTGTTGAAAACAAAGAAATAGGCACACAAACAAATAAATAAACAAAATAGACAAACAAATAAATAGATAGGAAAAACAAAGAAATACATAAGTGTTAGTCCCTATGTTAGTATAAACAACATGATAAACATTTCCCCTATAAACTAGGTGATAATTAAACAAACAAACAAGATCAGGGAATAGAATAAAAGGAAGGGGATGGCTGAGCTATCTCCATATGTGGTAGGTAAGTGGACACTACCTACACAGTTCCATGGATATGGAATCTAACAAAACTTTAGGCTAAATATAGTTCTCCCATGAAATGGGAAGAAATGATGATTGATAGAAGACATGATGGATGTGATATAAGAACATGGATGAATTTGAAAAATGGGAATAGTGTAGGATAAAAGGCCAAAAGATATGGGGAAACTAAAGAATAAGTGGTTTATTTGTGACTTAGTAAAAGTTCCCAAAATCCTTAAGGCAAAGAAGTGGTCAATGTTTTTGGTTTTTCTAAATTATTTTAAAATGTTTTTGGAGTTTTCAAAGCATCTCAACTCAATAGTGAATGACAAGACACTAAAATGGTCCAAGCTCATAAAATGGAGAGAGCATTATAACCTAAAATGATGTTCATAAAATGGTGAGAGCATGAGAACTTGAAATAATGCTCGCAAAATGGTGAGAGCATGGCTAATTGAAGTGATGATCACAAAATAGTGAGAGCATGGCTAAAGGGGGATTGAACTAACCTCAACATGAATTAAACATGACCCACATAGTCCCAAAATGGTTTTAACTCATAGTAGTTCACCTCATAGTGGAGGAATCTAACTAGTCTAATAACCAATTCAAACAAAATAGGCATAGTTAGTATTATGGCATAGTACGACATATGAGTGGATAGGTGATATGTCAAGGTAAAATAAACAAATGTTGCCCCTAGTTTACCCATATGTGGTTATAACTAGGATATAACTGATAGATCAATGATACCAATTTACCCTAGCAGGTGATATAATTGGTATCAAGACCGGTGAGCATAGATTTTCCCTAGTAGGTGATATAATCAGGCTCACAAAAATAAACTTAATAAGAAGGAAATATTAAACAAAGGATGTAATTGCCAATACTTCTATCATACTACTCCAAGATACTATTTTTTTTGAAGTGCTTGAAAAAATTGTTGAAACTAGTTTGATTTTGTATGCTAAAAATGTGAAACCAATGGATGAACCAAGGTCAAAAGGGCTGGGTTGATAGGATTCAAAACATGTTCAGTCAAGTAGGAATGGAATGGTTGGACAGTCTAGTTGGAATGTCAAAATGAGAGGATGGTAGAAAAAATAGTTTGATAATGGTATAAAGAAGAATATTGATAATATGGTATAACTTGAAATAGTCTGTATAGACAATACATCAAATTACTCAAGCATAGTACCATTTGAGGTGAATAATGTTCATCAGCTCATCAAGTTCATTACCATATGTATGGTGAGCCTATATGATCTAGCACTATAATTTATAGTGATGATGAAAGGACCCACCCAGTTGGGTTTGAACTTTCATTTATGTTTCTTTTCAGCCATGGTATTATTTTGGTTCTCTTTTAAGACAAGATCACCAAGTTCAAATGTTCTATGTTTTACACACCAGTTGTATTGACCCCAAAGTCAATTTTGGTATGCCTATAGAGTGTTCACAACATATATATGCTTCTCATCAAGTAAATATAGCTCTTGTAGGTGAGCTACTTGATAGTCATTATCATCAAGAAAATGCTTGAAAGATATGTGTAATGAAGACAAATCGACCTCAATAGGAAGTATGGCTTCAGTGCCATAAACAAGTGAGTATGGAGTGGATCTTGTGGGTGTGTGATGATTGGTAAAGTATGCCTAAAGGGCATATAATATCTGAAGGTGTCAATCTTGACCAACATCATTGACAATCTTTTTGAGTATGTTGATAATGGTTTTGTTTGATGCTTTGGCCTAACCATTACCTTGAGGGTAATATGCCATTGAAAAATGTTGTGTGATATTATATTCATCACATAACTTGTCAACATCCTTATTATTAAATGGTCCTACATTATTAGATATAATGTTAGAAGGGATACCATAGTGGTAGATGACATGGTTAAAGATGATTGGAAATTTTCTTTCTAGTCACATAAGTGAGGGATATAACTTTGACCCACCTAGTGAAATATTTAGTGGCAGTGAGAATGTGTTTATGGCCATTTGATGAGGTGGGGTTTATTTTCCCAATGAGGTCAATGATCCATGTAGAAAATGGCCATGGTCTCAACATTGGTTTTAAGGTCTTGGTGGGTGCATGAATCAAATTATCATGCCGTTAACACTTATCACATTTACTTGACATATGCAGTTGCATCTGCATCCATTGTTGACCAATAATAACTAGTACATAAGAGATTTTTGGATAGGATTGTCCCACAGGTGAGGGATCCACATAATCCTTCATGAAATTCCTATAAAATTATTATATATTCTATCAAAGGTAAAAAATGAAGCAGAGTTCCATCCAAGCTATGATGGTATAGGGTTGGTATGAGTAGGGTGTAACATTGGGCATTGTGGATGAAAGATTTGGTTTGTTTCTAGGATAAGTGTAGTGGGAGGATTTTCTCATGTAAATAGGCATATAGGTTTGAGTACCAATTAGAGCTAGGACCAATAATATCACATATCATTACAATAGTTAAAGGTTCATAAGCCAGTGCTATTAGATTTTCTACAAGAAATTAATACTCACTAGCTATGTATACATGATGAATAAATGATCCAATGGTAGCCATGTCATCTATTTTTCTATTAATAACTCTTGGTATATGCTCAAATTGAATGTCAATGATCTAGTGCTTGAGAGTGTCAACCATTGCCTTGTATGGAACCAATTTGTCATCTTTAGTTTGGAAGTGGTTTGTAACCTGATTGATGATTAACTAAGAATCACCATAAAATATTAAATGGAATATGGTCCATTATACTCCCTATTGAATCCATATAACAAGTGATTCATATTCAACCATGTTATTGGTATAAGGAAAGTTGATTCTAAATGACTTGGGGATTAGATCCCACTGAGGTGTTATGAATAAAAGGCCTACCCCTAATCCATGTGTAGTGAATGATCCATAAAAATATAGCTTCCATGGATGCTCCTTAATAGGTGTTTAAATGATGGTCATGATGGGTTTATCAAGAAATTGAAATGTTAATGGCTTTGTGTCTTCAAGAGGTACTTCAGTAAATTGATCTATGAGAACTTGCCCTTTAATTACTTTCTTGTTTACATGCTCTATCTCAAAATCATTGAGTAGAATGTTTTATTTGGCCATATGACCTTGAAAAACTTTTTTTGATAGTAGATACTTAATTGGATCTACTTTGGAAATAACCATGGTCTTATTCTTCAACATGTAATGATGTAGTTTATGAGCTATGAAGACCATAACAAGACAAGATTTTTCAATGGCTGTATAGTTATGCTCATACATAAATAGTGTATAGCTTAGATAGTACAATGCATTATCTTTTCCCTTATCATCATGTTGAGCTAGAATTTCCCCTAGAGAATTATTAGTAGTAGAAACATATAACAAGAATGGTTTCCCTAGAGTCAAAGGTAATAGAACTAGGGGATTTGAGAGATAGTCCTTCAACTACTGAAAAGCCTTTTGATAATTTTTATCCCAATGAAATGTGACACCTTTATTAATTATGTGTGTAGATGGATGGAACTTGTCTAATAATTGAGATATGAAGTGTTAGAAGGACTAGATCTTGCCCTACAAACTATGGAGCTAATTCATATTGGTAGATAGTAGCATCTCTATTATGGATCTTACTTTAGCTGGATCAACTTCAATACCCCTATGAGATATGATGAAGCCTAATAATTTACCTAATGTAATTCCAAACACACACTTCTTGGGGTTGAGCCTGACTTTGTATTCCCATATTCACTCAAATATCATCCGTAATGCTATTGAATGATCAACCCTAGTTTTGGATTTGCCTAATATGTCATTGATATAGTCTTTGATAGTTTCATATATCATATCATGAAATATGACTATCATAGCTCTTTAATTAATAACCCCTACATTATTAAGGCCAAATGGCATGACCTAATAATAGAATGTTCCCCATAGAATGGTGAAAACTATTTTGTGTTGGTCTTCTGGTGCTATTCTAATTTAATTGTAACCTGAGAAACTATCCATTAGTGAAAGCATTTCATAACCTATTGTGGAGTTGACTATCATGTCAATGTTAGGTAGTGAAAATTCATCCTTAGGGCATATTTTTTAATGTCATAAAAATTAGTATAAATTCTGATTCCCTCAAGTTTCTTGTTGATAAGTACTACATTGGAGATCCATTCAAAGTAGTTAATTGGTATAATACATCCTACTTATAAGATTTTCTCCAACTCTTTCTTCATTAATAAAATAATGTAAGGATGCATATTGAGTAACTTTTCTTTTACTAGTTTGGAATGAGTATTGACCACAAGGTGGTGAAAAACCAAGGTAGGGTCCAAACCAAGCATGCCAAAATATGCCCAAGAAAATATATCTACAAACTCTTTCAGTAGGGATGTGATGACTTCACACTCCTTCTCAGTAAGGGATGCACCTAGCTTGATCCACTTTGGGTCATATGGGGACCCAATGTTAAAATTTATTATATCTTTGACTAGAAGAGTAGAACCATCATCAAGGATAGTTGGTAATGATTTGAACTGATTGGTAACATTAGAATCCTTTGTTAGGATTGGTTCTTTGATAAGCTCTCTAAGACATGATGAATCAAAATCTCCTAATGGGAGATTAGGCCATGTGATAAAGACAATAAAAAATTCTTTTATGAATTTATTAGAGGTTTCCTACCTTTTAATATTGAATTTTAATCCATTATCATGTTCATTTTTAGCATCCTCTTGAATGATTTGATAAAAATCCTATTGCTCTTTAGGGTTGAACTCAGATCCATAGTGAACTTCATCATTATTAGTTTCTTGCATGATTTTATAAAAATATTGGTGCTCTTTAACACTAAATTTGGACCCATAGACAATTACATCATTGGTGGTCTCCTAGTCTATACATGAAGAAGGTTGAACAACCTCATCTAGTGGCACCTAAAATAGGTTTTCACTACTAGATTGGCCTTTATATTTACTATTTTCCTAGTCAAAAAGTGCCTCAAATAGGTTTTCAATTTGAAACCTCAATGTTTTATTTATTTTATTTTGGCCAAGGGTGTTCAACCATTCTCCAAAATAGGCTTCAGGATCTAATTTGAATGAGAATCCTAATTTATGATCTCCTAATGGAACATTGTCCCTAAGGCCTAAAAAATCATAGAATGCTTCATCATTTTAAAACTCATCAACTTGTATGTGTGTCTCTTATTGGTCCCAATATATTAGTTAGGGATAATATAATGGTAGGGGATTATTATGAGTTATTGGGTGAAGGGTGCAAATGGTGTGATTATCAAATAGGTTGGTCTAGGCTAAGTCATCAAATAAGATATGATCGGACCCTACTTCACTACCAACATCCTCATCACTAGTTGATGGTGATGGAACATGAGTAAGGTATATGGGTTCACCCCTATGTGGTTTAAATATAAGTCCATAAGGTCATCTATACTTGGTCATAAAAAAAGGTTCAAACATTCCCTATAGATTTGGCCCGAGGCCCCTTCCTTCATAATCTTGATTTTCCATGAGGCAATTGGGAATGATATACTTGGGAATATTGTAAAAATTGGAAAAATTATCATTATAAAACATGACTCATCTCCTTCAAGAGGTTCTTATTCGAGGCCAAAAGCTGGTATAAAAATTATTGGTCCTAGATTATGAATGTGGCCTTTGACCTTTCTTTGCTAGTACATGTGTGGCATAGCTTTAGGTCTTCCAAAGGATTTTGGGTTCTGAGGAAACTTTGAGATATGAAATGTATCATGAGTCAAGTACTCTCTTGGGCCATTATTCAAGATGGTAAAATGATTGGATATTTCAAGAGGTAGCATGTGACTGAGAGAATAAAGGGTATTAGGGTCAATGCAATTGTCTTTTGGTAATTCAAGGAGTATTGCCTTCCCCTTATCCTTTTTATTAAATGGATTCATGCTGAAATGGTAGTTGTAACTTTGGAACTCAACTTGTAGTTTACAATGCTCATATATATGTAAATCACCTATAATGTTAAACTTCATCCCTAAATGGAAAAACTTAATACATTGGTGTAATATTGATAGAAATACACAAATATCATGTAACCAAGGCCTACCCAAAAGCATATTGTATGAAAAATAAAGATCCAACACATGGAAAAGTGTACATGAGTCGAGGGCCCAATGATAACTAGCAAACTAATGGTACCCTTTGATTCACACTCTTGATTGTCATATGCTTTGATGGTGATTGTTTTTGCTTGGAGATATATCATTATGTACCCAAGAAGCTTGATGAGCTTTAGAGACACTATGTTGAAACTTGATCCATTATCTGTAAGGACACATTTCAATTTGTGTCACATTATATATACTTCAATGCATAATAGAGTGTTATGTAGTGGGCCAAGAGGTGACATATCACTTTGGTTGAATGTGACTTATTGGGTTAGAACTAGGTGTCCAACCAAAACATGAAATTGATTAGGGGATATATAATTTGGAATAGTGAATTGGATAAGGTATTTATTCTATATTTTCTTGTAGATTGTTGACATGCACAACAAATCCAAAATGGATATTTTTGCTGGGATTTTTTGCAATTATTCCACTATATCAAATGTCTTTTCTTAAACAATGCTAAATGGCTTATTTTGAGGCTGAATGATGGGTTGGATGATGGGTGAAGTGAAAGGTGTTGTGGGCATGGTATGGTAATTTTAGATCACTAAGTTATGAATTTATAATCAAGATTAGATATAGGACTATTGTTGTTAACCAATGATGGTGGAGGGGGGCCAAATAAGATAAGTTTTGGTCACTAATGCACTTGAGTGTGTTCATGGGCTAATGATGAGTTATCATTATAAGGTCATAATGTGGGAATCCCTACTTTTTGGTTCACCTATGTGTAGTCTTAGGCTAAAGAAGGGATACTATAATGATTGGCTTGGTTTGGTATGACTAGCAATGGTCTTGTCTGATTGAAATTTGGTCTAGGATTGCTAGAAGTGATATTAATGATACCTCTTGAGATATGACCTAAAATTAAGTTATATTCATGTGAAATGACATGGCAGGTTTATTGGTTATGGCCACTATTTTGGCCTTAGTTATGTCCATTATTTTAGCTTTGTTGGGTTTGCTATTGATTCTGCTAACTCGACATTTGTTGTTGATGTCATTATATTCACTGATTATTATGTTGAGGAAATGGGTTTTAATAGATGCCAAGGTTTTGATTGGATGTATAAGCTCCATTATCAAATGTGATCTCACCATTATCCAACATATTTTGGATGACATGTTTGATTTTCACACAATGTTACAAATTATGGCTTTAACCCTATGAAACTCATAGAATTATTCTAGCTTGTACTAGTCTAACATGTCTATACTTTCATGATATTTCTCTTTTGGAATGGGGTATCTAATTAGGTTAGCTATTACAAGCTTTCAAAAGACTGATTTGATGGGTTCTCTAACATTGGTAAAAAGATGATGAGTAGGTGGGTTTCTCCTTAGAGGAGGTGGGTTTTACAAAGTCAAAAGCTGCTATAATTATTGCATTTGTTATGATGGCTTAATTTGTGCTTATTGTGCATGTTGCATCTATTGAAGAGGTTGTTAGGTAGGAGTAAGATGAAAAGGTGGTGTTGGTTGAGTAGATGGTGTTTATACCATTTGGACATGGCATGACTCTGTTACTCCATTCCCAACAAAATTCTTATTTTGTTTAAATTGTTTTGGCCTATCATTATTATTAGCATGTGTTAGTTGTGATGCTT
The DNA here is from genome assembly GCA_037957365.1 of Torreya grandis. Lineage (NCBI taxonomy): Eukaryota > Viridiplantae > Streptophyta > Pinopsida > Cupressales > Taxaceae > Torreya > Torreya grandis. The sequence continues at coordinate 4,374,711 of JARHVA010000624.1, forward strand.
GTACTTGGTTTGGATTTTGATGTTGATTATTGGTCTAATTTTGGTTTTGTCCATTGTTTTAATTGGTTTAGTTTTATGATCCCTTTGTTAATGAGGGCTCTTTTGATCACTAAACCTTTATCGATGATCTCTTTGAACGTATGTGTACATTGCAACTCCAGATAGTAAGATATTTCACTATTTAGTTTTTTGGTAAATATAGCTGCTAGTTGTTTATTTAGTAGACTATGGGTAAAGCAACTAACAAGATCTCTCCATCACTGTAGATAACTTGAAAACCTTTTGCTTAGTTTTTGATTTTCTTATGTTAAGTTGACCAATGAAATATCATGATTGAGATTATATGATAAGTATTGCACAAACTTATTTGATAGATTGTCAAAGTTAGGAACTAAGTTCTTTGGCAGTTTTAAAAACCATTCCAAGGATTGTCTAGCTAAACTCCTTAGAAAAAAAATAGATAGATGTCACTATATGCCACTAGCTAACATACAACAAAGAACTCTATCAGATTTGCTTTGTTATCATCTTTCCCCTTGTATTTACCAAACTTGGGTGGATCATACCTTGGAGGGAATGGAATATATAAGTATTCCATGTTAAAAGGATATGAACACACATAATCCAATTTAAACATTTATTTTCTAGCTTGGATGGCATAAATTACATCCTTCATTTGTTGTAATTCTTGCTCAAGGAAACCTATTGGAATATTGGCTTGGGTTGATGGTTGGGCATTCACAAGTGGATGACTTGTACTAGGATACAATGGAGGAATTTGTTGGAGTAGGTTAGATTGGCTAGGGAATTGTCCAGGAATGTGCATGCATGGATTAGGGTGCAATTATTGAAATTGCACCTATGGTGGTGTGACATTTTAGTTGGGGTTGGATATGTATGATTGATTTTATGGATATTGGGGCTAGGATGGAGTGATATAACTACACTATGCCTATTTTAGTTGAATAGGGACTTGTTGTTGACTATTCAAACTTTATTGTTGAATGGTAACTTGTGAGCTAAGACCCTACCTCTAAACCTATGGTACGTTTTGTACAAAAGGAAAGTGATGCCTAGAAGGTACTTGAGGAACATTGGAACCTCTTTATTGTGTGAATACCTATTGAGAAGTGGATGCATGTTGGATATTTGGTTCCTGTCATTAACCAATATAAATATGTTATTAATTAGACATCATTTGATTTTGGATTGGTATATTATCCTATAAAGAAAGAGGTATGCTCACTACTACTTGGTGAGGTGGAACATTGGTTTCCCCCTATTGAGGTGGTAATGCATTTAAACAATGTTGTGTTGGGATACTTGATTATGCCTACTATTTTAGAATACTACTCATTACATTTTGGGGAGGAGTAGGATTTGACACGTTTTGTTGTGGTGTGACCATGTTTATTGGTTGGCTACTTAATCCTATTAGTTGTGTGCTTGAAGAAGTAACTAGTTGAGGATTAGTAGTAGTTGGTTGAGTTTGGGACGTAGAAGTTCATACTCCTTGATTTTGAAAAACACTAGATAGTACTAACTAAAGGCATGTTTTATTTGGATTTATTTTTTATGTGCCAACAACATTTTGGTTTAAATGGATGTTACTTGCACATTATCCCCTAATTTTGCTTAGTATCATGTGTAGAAACTAAAGATATTTCCTCTATAATTAGTGTATTGAACATGGACTAAAGTGTTTTTCATAAATGGGTCTAAACCTTGATTTTCTTGACATGCCAACTCTATTAAAAATTCTATTTGAGGAGCTAGATTTTGTATTTAATAAGGCCATAGAGAAGTTATGTGCTAAATTGTATGCTTGATGAATTTTATTGAAATCCATGGGACCTATTTGTGGGATAAGCACATGTGATTTTTGATAAGGTAATGATACAATGGCATTTAGAAGAGAACTGTCCATGTCTGATTGTAAAACATGTTGGAATTTCTAGATTTTGTAAGTTTTCATACCCTACCTCTATGGTTATATTGGTATCATATGTTGATGGCATTATGATGTGATAAGTTTTTTGTTGAATAGTTTTTACAACTGATGGGCTAGATAAGTAATCTCTTGATCTTGCCCTATATATGGAGGTGTTACTTGCACATTATCCCAAATTAAATTATCTATGTTTTGCTTAGGTATCATGTTATAGAAACTAAATGATATTTCCTCTATAATTAGTGTATGTGAACATGGTTTCTCCAAAAACTATGAAAAGTTTTTTATCATAAATGTGTCTAAACCTTGATTGAATTGTCTTGACATGTCAACTCTATTAAAAATTCTAATTTGAGGAGCTAGATTAATAAGAGGTGTATTTGATAAGGCCATATTAGTGAAGTAAAAAAAAACCAACTATGTGCTTAAATGTTTTGTAAAAATGTCAACTTCACTAATATTTGTGTAAAAATGTCAACTTCACTAATATTTGTGTAAAAATGTTAGAAAATATAGAAATCATAAAATCAAATAAGAAAACTTAAAATAAATAAAATAAACCTATATGACCAATATAAGTTAATCATCCAAATCCTAACAAGGGATGAAAAGGTAAAAAAAAGAAAACTAAACACAAAAATCATAAAAACCTTGCAAATTAGTAATTTAGCCCTTTTTACAACCACCATAAATTTTAAACTATAAATACATTTGTCATGAAATTTTTGGAGGTTATCATGGGAGGTAATTATCATGCATGAAATACTATTCTAAGTTTTTGGGGAGGGATTTAAATGACATTCTTTTCATGCCTTATACTAGGACACATCTATTTAAAAAAATTTAAGTCAAACTAATGAATTAAAAAAATTATTATCTCTGTACTAACCATTTTTATCATAAAATATAAAAAACAAAAAATGAAAAAAATAGTGTATTTAATTTTATACTAAACAAAAAGAAACCACAAAAACTTAACCAATAAACACCCTAAAAAGTTTCTTTAAACCATAACTCCTAAAATATAAATATTTTTTTTATGACAAATTTTTATATCAAATCAAACTTCATTTACATATTTATATGTTATATTCATACAAAAATATTAAGTAAATAAAAAGTCTTATGAATTATTTATTGGCCATTTTTACTCAAAATAAATACAACAAAAAAAATTAAAACTATGAAATACAAAAAAAGGTTTGTGGGTTGCGCTCTCATGAAGATAGTCCCACCGGGCATGCCATTTTTGATCAAGGAATTTTATAAAGAGAGGATTTAATATCAATTTTTAGTCCATAAAACCATGAAATCAACACACTAACATACTAACATCTCTAAGCCTAGATTTTAGGGGGAACTTGATGAACAAACAACAATTTAAAACCCAATTAAAATGCAAAGAAAAACAATATTTACCTTCCTTGAGAGCTCTAAACAATTTCTTCATTGGATTGCTTAGTTTATGCATAACAAGTCTTCATCAATGTCATATGGCTAACATCATCTCCTCTATGCACCATTTTTGAATGCTTGGCTTGATTGATATGGTTGGTTCAATTTAAACATTATAACACTAAGCTTTTTGCTTCATAAATCTATTCCTGCATTATAAATCTACTTTGATTGAACTCCATAAATGAAGAGCTCTAGGCTTACTTTTATAGGCTTCAAATCATTTGAATTGGGCTAAATTTGACCATGGTTGAGTTTATTAACTTTGGTTAAGTTTGGCATATTATTAGGATATTCTTTTAGATATTTTCCAAAAGGGACAACTCACAACCATGATTGAGTTTACTAACTTTGGTTGAGTTTGTCATATTCTTAGAACATTGTTTTCGATATTTCCAAAAGTGACAACTCACAAAGGTAAGATGCTTTTGAATTTCCTTTTTAGTAATTGATTTATTACCTCATAGATGAACTTAATTAATATTTGAAATTGATTTAACTTGCTAATTGATTTTGATTAGGGTGTGCAAGTTAATGAATTTTTTTTAAGCATTTGGTCATTTGTTTGATTTTGATTAATTCAATGTATGTATTTGCCTTATTTAATTGATTTATTAAGCTAAATTTATTTAATGCAAGGTTATGAAGCCAACTTTGAGACTAATAAAAATTCTTGGGTTAGGTATTTAATGATCAACAAGAATTGGTCTAAGTTTAGATATGAAGCCATTAGTGGACAAATTTAGGTGTCTAAATTGGGAAGCCCTATGAAGGTGCCAAGTGGTACTCTCACATTTGGTCATAGTAATTAGTTGAGCTTAAATTTGACACTTGCATGACTGTCATTTGACATCTATGAGGACGTATTTGATGCCTACGTGACCATAAAATTTAAGCTCATAAAATCAAAAGCTTCACTAAGCTTAAAATTGATGTTTGTGCGACAATCATTTGAAATCTATAAGGATGTATTTGATGTTTATGAGGCCATCAAATTTAAGCTAATGAATCATTATACTTAAGATCAAAATACACTCTAAAATATTACTAGAAAGTTCATGAATTGATTTGAAGATGACTAGAATACCTCAAAAGATCTTAAAACACTAGAAATATTCAATCTACAAAAATGGAAATGGTATCCTGGTCTAAGTATATGAAAAAAAAGGGATCCTTGTCACATAAATCTTAGATCAAATGTTTCTAACTAAAGGTTTTAATGTGTTTGTCAATGTAATAAAATCCTATTTCTTATTAGACCACTATGTCATTTTGAACCCCTTTGAGAATGTTTTATAGGCTTGGCATAAATTATACATCATGTTTATTAAACACAATGTAAACTTTGGCCTAAAAACATTTTGTCATGATCACCTTAGTATGGATTCATAAAACTTAAGTATAAAGTTCATAGCCTAAGGTTTATTTCATGTTTAATAAACATGAAATAAACCTTAGCATAAGTAATTTAAGCCTAAGTACCACCTTAAATAATATTCTAACTTAAAATTTTGGGCATCTTTTGTAGATAAATGGTTTGTGCTTTATCATGGTATTTGATCCATTGGTGTGAAAACACTAATGACTTTTGAAAAGAACTTGGAAGGCCCATAAAGATTCCAAGTGGTATAACCATAGGGCACTGGTTCTAAAGAGACAATAAATAGGTGAGAGCCTGGATCACAATCAATGGTTCATATTAATCCAAGATTCCAATCCAATGAAGTGAAATAAAGAAATCATTTTTTAAATGCCAATGGCTAGTACTCAAAGGCATTTATGAAAAATGCTATAAAAGGTCTAGATTGATGCCACATAGGCCCCATACAAGTAGAAAAGGACAAAATAAGAGATATTTTAGGCTTGAAAATGCAAATTTATAAAGGCAAAGGTCTGAATAAAATCCAAATCATGTATGAGCTAGAGTCTAGATATATCCTAACATTAAATCTCTAAAACAATTAAACCTACATAAAAGTGACCCAAGTGAACTCAATTGGTTATAATTCAATCTAAAGATAGATTGATTGTGGTTATAAGTGCAAGAAGAGATACTACAAAGACTAATTTTCCATATGGTGTGAGAAATTTATAGGAATAGAGACCATGATAACTCATAGGTATTAGTTGAAGGAGTAGATATAATGCTACCTATTAATAGATTATGAGGGATGTATCTTCAAAGATACTAAATTGGAAGTTATGGCCTTGAATTCCCTTAGCATCAAGAATTGGTCTGAAATCTTCTTTGTCATAGAGGAGTTAAACCCATCAAAAAATAGGATTAGATAATTACCATAGTGAGTAAGAAGCATTATGACTTGGTCACTGTCTAGATGATTGGCCTTCACCATGTTGCTAAAAAGCTTGAGGTACTACATTGCATAGATGTCCTTACTACTATATTTATTGATTGTAGGATAGATAATGATTGGATCATTTAGGAAGGGAATTCTAATAAGGTGGCCTAAATTTCCCCTATAGATTTTGAAAAATAATATAAGCTCCCCATCCTCTACATAGACTTGTCCAAAATCAAGGAATGGACCTCCAAACATGACCTAAACACTATCTTCAGACCTTGGTTGCACTTAGAACCCGATATCTTTAGATATTTGAAGGGCAAGATCTAAATAATACAGTTTAGGGAGGGCATCAGGGTGATCATGACCCTATTAAATTTAGCAATGGGAGACCCCTCAACCACCTATGCAAACAAAATTTTGGTCCCCTATGTGCATTTCATGGTAGAAGAAAAAATCACCCCTCTAATTGGATATTTGATTAGTCTCTTCCTTACCAAGTAGTTCATTGCTATCAAAAATAAGATAACCAAATAGTTTTATATGATGTCATACTTACTAGATTCACTTCTTACCTCCATTAGATTCCCAGGGATTAAAAATTAGTCTCTTAAGGGTAAAACAACCATTTCCTGCCATTACTCCAAATTACACATCTTAAGTACAAGAACCGTGTGTAGTTTATTTGTGACTATGTCTACCCAACCATAATAGAGGCTATTATATGTATTCCCATGCCTATAACTATACATTAATCAATAAATATGTCAAGATGATGGGTGACATCTAGTTTTATCTAAACTGCACAGTCATTAGGATTGAAGGGATTATGTCCCAGCCCTATACATTGTTAGGTATGCTCATAGCAAACTATCTAAGCAAGAAATTGCCTCCCAACTCATCCATGGCATTGATAGAATTTATAAGTAAAATAAGGGTCTTCTCCACCCCTTCCCTCTAATTATTTGAAGAACTATACTACAATATTTGAAATAGGTTGATACCATGTCCAATCATAGAGCCTCATTTGGGTTTCAATTGGATGAGCTCAAAATGTGGGACCTAAAGAGTATAGTGAGTAATCATTTGAAAGAGAAGTTTCCCAAGCCTGAATATATGCATTAGATTGATGTTTATGACACCATTTACATTAAAACCAAGAAATCTAAAGAAGTGTTGGCTAGGATCAAAGGGCACAACATCACACTTAATCATAAATTGACAAAAGATGATAATCCATCAGGAGAGGCATGGAAAATGCATCCTCTCTAGTATCACTTGCTTCATGGACCATTTGGGACATCCCAAGAACAACCTCAAGTGGAGTTACCACCACCTCAAGGGTTAAATGTGCAAAATTAGGATGAATAAGGCCATAACAAGAAGTTAGAAGAGAGACTTGGAGAGGGACCCTCATCCTCAACCTTGCCCCAAAGACCACCTTCACCCATTGAATATTTGGACATGATTGCTTTAGGGCTAGATGAGACACTTAAGGGTTTTCTTAAAGAACTTGAAGAGGCATATGGCATGGATGAAGAAAATTCATAAGATGAAGAAACTCAAATCCATGCAAGGGAGCTTAGAGAAGATAAATGAAAAGAGCTTGTTATTGATATGGTCCCAATGGATCCTAAAGAAAAAAGAAAGGCCAAAATGGCATTGGTCTTTATTGGGCCTAAAAAACCAAGGTTGACCCTCACACATCCTACTAATAAGGTTAACCTATTTAGTGATGAATTCCCCATTCATGGATTAGTCATCCCTAACTGGTTATTTATGGGAAATTACAAAATATCCCCTCTCTTTCCCATTCATGGGCACTGACAAAGGCTAGTGGCATTGAAATAAATGATGGCATCAAGCCATGGATCAAGGATTTGATGAGATAAGAAGAAGGATAGTGGCCACTAGAGGGCCAAAGAGTAAGAAGATGGAAGCTCTTGGAGCATTAAGTAGCTCAAGAATTAAGGTCCTAGAACCTCCCAAGTTCACAAAACTAGTAACCACTATCCAATTTAATCCAGAAACAACTAGATTGGAAAGGGTCACCACTAAGAAGGCCATGGTGGGAACTAAGAGTTCACCTTTTAGAATTTATAACCTTTTGTTGGCCTGACCCCTATTGAAGAACAATGGTTAGGAGAGAATCTTATTCATGAGGAGGATGTTGAAATTTTACTCAATGCTTAATCAACTTAGGCTAAGGCTAGGATCTGAGGCATGAAGTAAAGGATCCATAATTTAGAGAAGGAGAAGGAGAACCTTAAGACACAAGTAATTTTGTCTATGCTTGATGCCATTTTGGATATGTTTGAAGCCTCATAATTTTATATGTTTGGATCTCTACATTCTATGAAGTTAAGGCAAGATGCACTAAGCCAATAAAGCCAAGTAGCTAAGGAAATGATAACAGAAGGGTAAGAAGTAAAGACCAAGCTAAGGGATCTCATCAGCATATGGATTGGGAACAAGATTCTTCAATTCAAATATATCAGCTTGGCCCATCTAAATTCCATATTAAGGATATTAGTTGACAAAATCCAAGCCCTAAGTGTGTGGACAATAAATTTGGATAGGATTCTAATAGATGACAAGGAATTGATCACTAGGATTGAGTAGCTCTTGGGTTCTATGCTAGTTAATCCTACCAAGGTTAATGCCCTTGGAGTCATTGATGAAGCTGAATTCAAGCATAAGATCACCTTGGTCATGTAGTTAGTCAAAAGTAAGGCCAATTTGATAGGGAAAATAGAATAATCTTGGATATGATATTTAATGTTGATGAGAAGATTACAAAATTTAGGAGCACAAAGGAGGCTATGGCTAGAGATGATAGGGACTTGAACAACCTCACTGATCAAGAAGAAATATACCTCATGAAACTAGATGTGGACCTTGATCTTATTAAGGAACAACATTAGAAGGTAATGGAATTGATACAAGATTAGTAGGAGAGTTTAAGGATAATGGGCCCACCAACCAGCTAAATATTCCTCATTTATAAAAACTTTGTAATATATAAAATATGAATATTCTTTTGTAAGGCATATACTAGTTTGTTAGAATATTTTAATGAACCACTATGCCAAAACCTTGAGGCTTTAGTGAAATCATCCCATCAGGATCATAACATCCCACCATGCTTTCGAAGCCTAGACTCTAGGCTAGATTTGCATGCATACCACCAAGATCACTATGTGTACGAGCCTCAGATGAATACTACCATGTCGACGTAGCCACCCACTTTATGATTTGAACCTAGGTGGAGGATATGATACCACTTTTAATGAAATTACTTATATATATTCACATAGAATGCTTTTATATTATGTAGAATAAGAAAATATGAGAGATTACACAATAATAATTGATAGCAGAATAGAATACTAGATAATATATAAAAGCCACTTTGAGGGGACAACCTCCACAACAATACACTAATAGGAGAATACTTCACATGACATTCAAAGACTAACCACTACCTCATATATATAGTCTACTTAGCTAAGGTTATTCCATAGGCCAACCTATCTAAAAACATAGAGAAATGTAACAAGTAAATAAAAGAGGTAAGTGATAAATTGGCCACACATTTCCATAGACACACCAATGGTTAAGGGCATAAAAATCCCTTCCCATTCAAAACAACATTATCCTCAATGTTGTGGTAACTCTAGATGTTATTTCATAAATGCTTCATCTTCCCAAGTGGCATCTTCACATGGCAGATTCTTCCATTTGATCAGGTATTTTGTAATTGCTCTAGAACATAGTTGTTTGGTGCATCATTGAAGGATCACCTCAAGATCAAGAATAAATATACCTTCCTCATCCAATTATAGTAATTTTTTAAAATGGAAACTCTGTGTCTAATGACTTTTTTTAGGCATGATACATGAAATACTAGATGTATGCAAGTGGATGAAGGAAAATATAACTTGTAGGCCACACTACTAATTTTCTACAAGATCTGATAAGGTTCATAATTTTTAGATGACAAATTGTTATCCTTTTTTTGTTGCTTCATTGACATATGTTTGTATGTCTATAAGTGAAAAAAGACCCAATCACCAATGTCAAAATGCCTCTCACTTCTATGTTGATCTGCTTGTTGCTTCATGTGATTCTGGGCCATAGCTAAATTTTCATGCAAACTTGCAAAGACCTCCTGTTGATGGTGAATATGTTCTTCAATTGCATGAACCTTAGGATGGACCTTCAAGGTTGAAGTGATGGATGGAGGGTGGTATACATATAGTGACAAAAAATGAGACATTTTGGAATAACTATGAACATAATTATTATACCACAATTCAATAAGTGGCAGCCAATGAACCCATTTATCTTATTTATTAGAAACAAAACAATGGAGATATCCTTATAGACATTTATTGACTACCTCAGTTTTTCCATCATATTAAGGATGATAGGATGAACTATGAGCAAATTGAATGCCTAAACATGTAAATAAATCAATCCAAAAATTACTAGTAAAAATGGGATCTTTATCACTGACAATGATCTTAAGGGTCCCATGCAATTTTTGAATTGTATTGAGAAAAGCAAAAACTATTGTACTAGCAATAAATGGCTAGGATAATGAACAAAATTGAGAATACTTACTGAGATGATCTACAACAACCATGATAACATTTTGACCATTAGATCTTAGTAACTATGTAATGAAATCCATAGATACCTCTTCTCAACATTGTCTAGGGATAGATAAAGGTTGTTAAAGCCCTTGAGTTTTGACAGTTTCACCTTTATTTTATTGACATATCATACATTCAACCACATAAGTTTGGACATCCCCCTTGAGACCTTCCCAAAAAAAATCTTGCTTAATCCTATGATAGGTTTTCAAAAATCTTGAATGACCCCCAATTAGAGTTGCCTAAAGTTCTTGAAGGTTTTTTTTGTTTAAGAAGAGAGTTATTACATAGATACAAACTATTTTTGTATCATAATGCATTACCTTTCCATGTAAATTTTTCAAATCCATCTAAACCTTGCTAAATATTTTGAATCAAATCATGAGTAGTACTATCTTGTTCCCATTCTGATCATGCTTCCTCTAGCCAATCTACCTACAAAATGGTTATGGCACATAACAATACCTCAATTGATTCATCTTTTCTGGATAGTGCATCTACCACCACATTATCCTTGCCTTTTTTTTAGACTATTTCAAAATCATAGCCTAGCATATTAGTTACCCATTTATTTTTTTCTTCAAATGACAACCTTTATTCTAAAAAATATTTAAGACTATCATGATCAATTTTTACCTAAAATTGATGACCCATCAAATAAGGTCTTCATTGTTTGACTGCATAAAAAAAGGCCATCATTTACTTCTCATAAATGGGTTTGTGTTAATTTTTACCCTTGATTTGATGACTTTCAAATGCTAGTGGTCTACCTTCTTGCATGATTACAACACCCATACCATACCCAGATGCATCACATTCAATAAAAAAAGTCTTAGAAAATTTAGGAGTGGCTAATACTAGAGTAGCACATATAGCCAATTTCAATTTTTCAAATGCATGATTAGCTACATTAGTCCATTGAAAGGAGTCTTTATTTAACAAAGAGGTAAGTGGGGCTATAATACTAACATATTTATTTACAAATCTATGATTGTAACCAGCAAGCCCCAAAAATCCCTGAAGTCACTTGAGTTTCTTAGGAATTGGCTAGTCCACCATTACTTGGATTTTTTTAGGATCCATTTTCACTCCTTCATAAGACACCAAATGACCCAAATATTCAACCTCACCATCCTTAAAAGTACATTTGGAAGGTTTGGCATATAATTAATTTTGATCCAAAATGGATAGTACTTGTTTTACATGTTGTAAATGGTCTACCCAATTTTTACTATAAATGAGGATATCATCAAAGAATACCAGAACACATTTCCTCAAAAATGGCTTAAAAATAGTATCCATCAAACTCTAAAATGTAGGTGGTGCATTTTTTAGGCCAAAAGGCATAACCAAAAATTGATAATGGCCCTCATGAGTCTTGAAAGCAATTTTGGGTATGTCTTCATCATGGATTCTAATTTGATGATACCTAGAACACAGATCTAACTTGGTAAAATAAAGATCACCATTCAATTCATCAATGATAGGAATTGGAAACTTATCTTTGAAAGTCTACTTGTTGAGTTATCTGTAGTTAGGGCACATCTTCCAAGTGTCATCTTTATTTCTCACCATGACAACTAGTGAAGAGTATTCACTTTAGCTATGGTGAATGATTCCTGCATCCAACATTTCTTGTACCATTTTTTTAATTTCACTTTTTTGGGCATAGGGATATCTATATGGCCTGATTTTGGGTGGTGTAGTACTATGAATAAGTGTGATAGCATGATCATACATGTAGCTAGGTGGAAGTCCTTTTGGCATGTCTCAAAAAATAATAGAATGAGCATCAATTATTTGTTGTAGATCAAGAGTTAGAGATGACTGAGTTGGTTACACTTCCATAGAAAATAAGTGAGCTATAAATCCCTCAATACCCTTACAAAGAATCTTTATCATTTTATGGGAGCTAACAAGTTAGGGAGATTTAGCCTTTAATCCTCTTAGATCAAATGTCCTTTCTTTAGAATGAAAATGAATGAATAATTCTTGAAAATTCATCTCAATAGTGCCCAAAGTGGTGAGCCACTAGACTCCCAAAACAATATTAGCTCCAACCATTGAAATAGAAAACATAGGAGAATCTAATAAGTAGTCTCCCATGGCCAAATTAATACTATGACATTTTCTTGAATAGCTAATAGTACCACCATCTATAATCATAACCTAAAATTTTGGAGATGGATAAATGAAATAGTTCAAATGAGCAACTAACTTATTATTGATAAAGTTGTGTGTGCTCCCAAAATCAATCAAGATAGTGACCTTCTATTTATTAAGTAAACCCATCACCTTAAGAGTCTGGGGAGTACTAATACTTGATAGGGCATGACATGAAATAGTAGGTTGAGAGTCTTTAGATTCCTCCTCAGGAAATTTTGCCTCCACATCATGTACTTATACACCATCTTCATCATCATTGTCACCTTCAATGTAAAATAACTTCTTTTTAGCATAATGATGGTATTTGCTACATTTGTTGTCACAATCATAACACAACCCTTTGGCTCACTTCTCCTCAATTTATCATTGTGTTAATCTAGTGGGCTGTGGAAATGATGGTGCTAAAAAGTTCCATCTCTTTTTCTTCTATCATGCATGCCTTAGGGATATATTTTGATATAGATGTTGGGCCAAACATTCAAACCTTTTATTGGATGTTATTTTTAAGGCCACCAAAAAATTGATCCATCAAATTTATCTCAATGATATTTTCCACCTATAAAGAGAGATTCTAAAATTACTAAATATAATCCTTCACAGGGCCTATTTGCCATAGCTTGCTAATTGGCTAAAATAGTTCTCAGAGACATTATTCTGATAATGAGCTATCAAATCCTTAGTAAAAATAGTCCATGTAATAGGAGCACCATTCTTTTCTTAGCACATAGCCATTGATACCAAATCAATTACTTAGGTTATATATATAGGGATGCCACCATCATTGTCTAAGAATAAGGGGTTTGATGCAGCTCAAATAAATTTTTAATTTGGTTAATCCAAGTGAGAGGATCATTACCATCAAATTTAATCATGTTGAATTTTGGCAACATCAGTTTCATACCAGCATAGGAGTTGTTGAGAGGAGGATTTGAATGTTGAAGTGGAGGGTTGTTAGTTTAAAACTAAGATGTGAGGGCAGCCAACTGCATAGTGATATACTACAATTCACTGTGAACTCCATTAATCTCTTTGTGTATCCCTAAAACATCAACTTGGACTACAATAAAGTCATCATGCCTCACCAAGTTCTTTGTCTTCTTAAAGTTGAGAAATCACTAGATCTAAAGTTCTAGATTCCATGTCATCAATAGAAGGAGTTTTTAGTGCCCTTTTTCTTCCCCAAGTTTAATAACTTACCATAAAAAAACCCTAGGAGGGTTTTAAACCCCCAAAAAAGTGTACCAAGAAATGGTACCATTGTGATGACCTTGTTAAGATGAATTTAATGAGTACCTTTATGTACTAGAGTAAAATTTTTGGTACCAAAAAAGTGTACCGATAGAATATACCATTGTGATCATCTCACTGAGATGAATCCAACAACTACAAGTGTGCAATGGGGAAAAAATTTCTAGACTTTTGAAACAAAAATTCAAAAAAGTATTTCAAGCAATAGTGCGTAGACAAAAAAAATTAATTCTTCCCAGATTGCAAGTTATGGTTTTTCACTTTCAATGCTCCTAGAAGCCATGCCTCACCAAATCTAAAAAAATGCTATAGGAAACTTTCCCAAATCAAAGCTTTGATACCACTTGTAATGAACCACTACACCAAAACCTTGAGGCTTTAGTGAAATCCACCCATCAGGATAATAACACATATTGCCCCTAGGTCAATCTAATTATAAAAAACAAGTGTATACTAGAAATTTATTTGGAAGGAAAACTATCCTTATCTTTTGTACACCTATATATTATAACTAATCGGTACACTGACTAACCTTTCTATAAAAGGCATGTATCACCATATTATAGAGGGGGATAATTTTGAGAAAATTTTGTATACTTGAAGCAATTAATATAATCAAGGATTTCTACAAAGATTTTCCATATTTGATATGTCAATTGTTAAGATATCTTTTCTCTCAATTGCTAGTTTATGTCTTGAATTTGAATAGTTTCTTTGAATTTTGGGTTGTATTTTCTAATCACATGGTTTGTAATTTGTGCATATGCTAGATTAGTTGGAGGTTCTTGGGTTTTTCTTCACTTAATTTTACTTTATATTCAAATATGCAAATGCTATTTGATTATAGTATTAAATCTTTAAAAGTAGACCTGATTCTTACTTATGATTCTTTACATTATCCTTTAAAGTTTACCTAGTATATAGTGAAATATGAGCTTAAGCTATTTTATATTGTATATCAGTTTGACTGCATACTCAGTTATAATTGATGCTTTGTCATGATATTTGAAACTAAGACTGGTAATCACTTGTTTTATTTTCTACCTTACCCTTCTATTTTCTCTTTTTTTTAATACCAAATCACTTTAGTTTTAGATTCATTGTAAATATAAAACTAGATTAATTTACAACTGAATTCTAGGTCAAAATTCACTAAGCATTAACATAGATTCTCTATAATTCAAAAATAATAGACCATGATGGCTCCCAACCATCACTCATTATCAATTTATGGAACACTAATACATATCTCTATTGCTATTTCACCATATATGACATCAAACTACCACAACCTACTACTCATTCTCTAAATTCATGAAATTCTAAAATGAGAAGTGTTCTTTGAACACTAAGAACCCCTATGGTGAATTTAGAGGCATCAACACCTCCCTAAATATCTCTTGGTTCTTGCTTGGCACAATAGTTTTCTTATTGATATGGGAGGTCCTACTCTATTACGACTTCCATTGGTGATCGACATTGTTATTGACAATGTTCCTAAATTTTGTTGGTTGATAATTTCTCCATCAACACTCCATTACACCTATCTCTTGTGTTCCTTGCATTGAATTTATTAAATTGGTAGTTTCTCCTTCACCTCTTCCACAACTTTTGGCTCTTCATATGGACTCAACTTACACACATCATAATCTTCTTCCTCTCTTGCCTCTTAGTTTGGATAATCAGTTGGTAGAAAGTTTGCACATATCTCTTGAGCTTGAGATGAGGGAAATTTTCTTTGTAACTTTTAACTCTTTGTTTATTTTCTATACTATACATGCTAGGATTTGATTTGTTTTAACAAATTAGTTATTTTGTGCATTACTTAGAAGCATTACTCATTACATATTATAAATATATATGCTAAAAAAAAACTAGATAACTTGCTTAAACAATATCTCTTTTTTACTAAACTAGAACATTGTATTATTAGAAAACAATAATGTTGAATTTGAAAGATAGCTCAAAACTAGACTAGGAATGCTCTTTAAACCTTTATTAAAAACATATTTATTGATTAAAACATCTTTAATTTGGCCTCAAACTGCATTAGCTTCTAGATTTACATTTCAATTATTAACTCTCTTCATTTAGTATTGTTGTTTTCACATTATATATGCAATCAATAGTCTAGTCTTAACTACTTACTTTACTATGGTTAGATCTAATAGAGATACCTACATCCTTTATGTGATTTATCATGATATCCCAACCTAGGTTAAAATTATATCTATATCTTGGTGTAATCCGAAAAACTAGATAGCCACTATAGATCTCTTGTATCCCATAGAACCCCTGAGCCCCCTAGCCTCTTAGTACACCCTACCAAATACTAGTGGTTCTATTCAAATTCTTGAAGCTACAATTATCACTCTATTTTATCCTTCCATGGAATACCAAGAACCCAAATGACCACTCAAAAGTGTGCATAAGAAACTCAAGCTGATTTAAAGCTTGAAAAGAGATTAGAATGCATAATAGTGGCATTATAGTTTGTATTTTTTAATGCACAAGTGAATGGAACCAATGAGTTAGTCAAGATTCCATAAAGACAATCAACTTTCAAATTTTAATCAAAAAATATCTATTCTTTGATAAATTATTAAGAAAAAGTGTATGTTTTTTAAAATGTAAGGGTTTTAGAAGTTGAGAAGATTCAAAAGAAGACATTGATTGTCCTCAATATTGTATCAAAAAATATTGAAACATTTAAGATTTATAATAAAGGTCTTGTTATGAATCAAAATTTCACCCTAAAGGAGGTATATTTTATCCTCCTTTAATTTAATGAAACATGGAAACATATTTCAAGTTGTGGGTGACCTATGGGAGAGATGAGTCTCTAGATTGAAGGGTTAACTCCCTTGATATATATATTTAAGTTCATCACCTATGTTGATAACTTGTTACAGTGAAAAGTGAGAGAGAAACATGAAATAAAACTAACCTAATGAGGTGATTCACCAATTTTAACTCCCTAAGACTACCATTAACTTGCACTATGAAAGGTGATTCATAAAATTGATCTCAATATCTAAGGTTTCTATAACATAAGTATTTCAACATGGAGGTAAGATGTAATGTATTTCTCAAGGTGGATGAATAATAGGTCTAATTTTAGACACTATCAATCTTATTTACTCTTATATACATAAAAGAACACTAACTACACTTCATGTGACCTATTAGATGGCAAACTACTCGCATAAAACATGAAAGAGTAAGATGAACACAAGGAGAGATGACTATCACTTGCCATTCAACTATGAACCACTTCACACACTTAGAAAATAAGTTGAGAACTCAAAACTATCTTTCAATATTTTATTCAAAGGAAAAATAAGTACTCAAACTAGCAAGTATTCACCATGTCACGTGGGGATTCTTTACAAAGCCAAAGGTGGCTTCTTATATAGAGAATTATGAAGAGAGAGACATGCATAGTAGAAGAGGATTGACAAGTGTCCTCATGAGCTGAAAAAATAAATGGAGTTATGTAATAATCATCAATATACTTAAAAATACATGTCTCTCACTCTTGAATATTATCCAACCCTCCATATGTTGTAGGAGTTAGAACTTTGCTTGATACCTTGACTAGCTTCTTGAAAATTACCCTTCCTTAGATAAGAAGAGTGAAAAATGGACTTATAAATCATTAATTCACCATTAAAAAATCTTAGGAAACTTATTTTACTGCTAAAATACATTAAAAAACTCCTCTAATCTGACATTCCATCATTCATATGCATAGGTGTCTTGAAACTCATCATTTCCCATGTCTAGCTTGGTACAAGTGGCCCAAAACTCAAGTTCATATTTTTAAAATGAATATTTATTAGTGTATTATATTTAAATATCTTATTAGACCTGAAAAAAACTATTTTTGTTCTTGGAACAACTCCCAATCCTTCATTTTGATCCTCAAGCTCTCACTAGCCCTATTTTCAATGTAGAAAAAACCTATAAACCTCTTTGAGTAGGAGAATGTAGGAAATTTAATGATAAAATAAAGTCATATTATAGGACCCAATATGGCCTTACAACTTCATGTCAAATTTCAACTTCTAACTCAGAGTGGAAGTCCATTTTTCTACCTTTCTCTCTTCAATTAGGCCTTAATTAGGCCTCCTTACCTAGAACCCTATTTTCTTGATCCAAATATATCTCACACATATTAAAATACCCAAAATATTATTTTTCACTTTATATATTATATCACCAACCTCCATTTTAATTTTTAGGCCTTGATACCATATATAAGTATTAGAACCATGAAGTGACCTATTCTCATGTTAGGCTTGTTTGAAACTACCTTGGAAAATGAGCTTTGTTTGACCACCTCAAAAATATATTGCACATAATTTTGGAATTTAATAAATGTGACACAACCAAAATTACCTTCTAAAATGATTTAAAAGTTCTCATTTTCTCAAATCTCTACCAAACACCAAAAAACATGCAAAACATGGTATTTATTGTAGTTTATAAAACTACAAGTATAGATAAAGTACATGTGGATAAATTACATGGATTCCTCAACAACATACAAGATTTTTCAAGAGTAAACTATAGCATTAAATGTGGTTTAGATGTCCATTTTTCTTGACTAGTTAGTATTAAGGTTTAAGGAGGGTTTTAAGCATGTTTCATTCTTAAGAATTTTTTGTAAAGAACATATCCTCTTTCTCTCTCATAATGACACAATATTTTTTTCAAGGTACCCATACATCACTTACAATCACCACTATGTCCCATGAAAATACTCATGAAAGTTATGAGTGTGAGAAGGTACTTCTCAAGTTGCACACAAGCCATTTTAGAGGGGTATGGGATCTTAGTATTTGTTCATGTAGGTGATGGAATTAAACCAAAAAATGATGGTTTTATATTTTATTTTAGAGACACTAATACCTCATAAAAATAATTTTATCTCTATGCATAGGGCCAATATCACAACAAGAGGGAGAAAACCTACTTTAAAATGCAGTCTTGCATGATAGGAGTTTGAAGAGGTCAAACTGACCTTTATTTTCTTTGATATATCTATGGATGGTATTTTAGGGTTTTAATTATGTTTATTATATTATAAACACATTTATATCATAATTCCACCCTCACCAACCTTCCTTCCTCATGACTATTCTTAGGTCTTTTTGTATGTGTCTTAGGCATGTTTGGCCTATAATAGGACTCATCAACATTCCATATTATATGATTAGGTATAAGGATTATATGAATATAAAATTATCATAATGAAATATATTAAATAGGTATACCTTACCTATACCTTCTCTTTTCATGTTAAGTCGCTGGCCCTCACTTAGCCAAGAAAGTAGGACTATGTGTGGGCTTAAAATCATTAGGTCTAAAATAGAGCCTTGAATTTTTTTCCATATTTATTATTTTTTATGAGGGTTTAAATGAGGTTTTATATCATAATTAAACATAATAAACTATACATCTCTCCCTTAGACTATTTTCATACTTTTCCTTTCTCAAATCAAGCAAGAGCTCTCATGAAATATGCAGAACTAAGGTTGCTATCTGACTGTGTGTATAGGGTTTTGAAACTTCATTTGACCAACCTCATCATGTTATCTATTAAAATTTAATTTTATATTAAAATTAAAATTTTTACCATGTTTTATTTCTTAGGTAACCTCACTTCTCTCTTCATGTAATTTTTCTCTTTACTTAGGCTTAGAACTAGCCTCCCCTTTGAATGCAACATGTAGGTGACTTTTTAGGGTCATGCATATATATTGTGTTATCCCACCTCAATAACTTATCAATTATTTTAAACTTGTTTTAAGTCCCAAATAGGGATCCAATCACTTTTCATACAAGTTATGCTTTCTTTCATTTGGTCTGATACTAGGCTAATCCTTCTAGTAGACCTATAGGTGCTTAGTAGGTATTTTAACTACATTATTTTATTTTAATAATACACATTATAAATTTTTCATAAAATAATATATTTAATGTTGATAATAATCTATAACCACTTAATAATTTACTCTCTTAATTTACTTATGACCTCACAACCTACCAAGTTTAAGGTTGCCTTCTCAAATGGCTATAGGTGTCAATTAAAAGAGGGTAATGACTATGTCTTAGGGGTTTAAAACCCTATTTAAAATCATTGGGTAAAATATTAATCTCATTGAGGTTTTTAAACCTTTCACACCAATGCAAAATTGTCAAGATGTTACCCTTTCACTATATTTACTTTTAGCTCAGACCTTTCAAGGTATGGTTGTAGGTTCCCATTAGAAGAAGGTTTGAGAATAAAGTATTGATATTAGTCCTTTCTAACCATATCATGATCTTTAAGGTGTATAAACCTCATAAATATTCATTATCACTATCTTAAGTTTATTATCTTATTACTAACACTTTCAACCTTTTTACCTTCTTCATTTTGTATACAGTCCTATAGGTAGCCTTTAGGATTCTTAGCTCAATTCTTTGAAAATATCTTGAATATAAAATAACTTAGGTGATATCCAATGGGTTATGACACTATATTCGTTTGCATTAAATTTAAGCCTCCTATTTGGCTTGTTATTTTGTTGATATGATGTTGATTTAGGTCCAAAATGAGGAACTACATGCTTAGGGCCTGTAGGTCTCTACTTATTTGTTTAGGGATACGAAGCCACTTATTGAGTTATTAAACCTTTAAAATTGTAAAATTAATCACACTTATTTGTCACACTTTTAATGGATTACATATCTTATGACTAAGCATTTCATATTTTCAACTTCCCTATTTGATTGGTTGGTATAGATTGTATACAATCATCTTATATATACGGTCTATGTATTGAGAATTGGATCATCTAGTCCATTTATATCACTTTATGATGTCAATGTGGAAATCGAGGCCATATGAATGTATAAGGAGGTATATCAAGTCTATATATGAGCAATGAAGTATCTTTATCTTGAAACTTGAGATCCATAAATGGTCACTTACATGTCTATTTGATAGTGAGTAACCATAACACCTTATAGCCTTATATGAGAGTGTGGTTTGATTATATATTTCCATAAATTAGAATTAAAAAATCCTAAAATAGATTAAAAATTAGTTTTTCATCACCATTCAGATTAAACATGGTACTCAAACCAATGGATGATCATCTATGAACTATACCATGCATTTCAAGAGCAAGGCATATGACATTTATTAAAGAATAATAATAAGGAGCCATATTTAGAGAGAGGTAATATGAATTTTGTAATATTTAGGGTATTTTATATGAGAAATGGAATATTGGAAACCCATGAAAGTGACAAATATCTCAAATAAACCAAAACTTACAATAGGGTTGATTGAAACACTATGTACATCGAGACACTTTTATTCCAAGTGAATATATTTCATGGAGATGATTTAAATTATTAATAAAACATTAAAATGACATA
This sequence comes from Torreya grandis, assembly GCA_037957365.1. Classification (NCBI taxonomy): domain Eukaryota; kingdom Viridiplantae; phylum Streptophyta; class Pinopsida; order Cupressales; family Taxaceae; genus Torreya; species Torreya grandis. The sequence goes on from JARHVA010000624.1 coordinate 4,395,926, forward strand.
TTTTACCTCTAAAAACATCCATTAATACCATCTTTTTCCATTAAATTTTGAGGTGGAAAAATATATGGAAGAACATACCCTACTTAGATGGCTAAGGCATAATGACCTATTTTTAATCTTAGATATTATTCATAAATAAGGGTAAACTAATATATAAAATAATTCCATTTATTTAAATATTAATATTATCCCTAACAATTTCCAAAGTTTTAGATCCTAACTCTCTCTCTCCTAGCCATACCATTCACTTTAAATTTGCCTTTCTAAACTTGTGTAGGTAGTGATGGAGGACAAAGAGTGCCTAAAGAATATTTTTGACCTAAAAATTGTTCCAAATCCTTAAAATTATCTTAAAAATATAAATATACACTTACAAACTATTTCTAATTGAAATTTGATCTTTCAAGGCCGTACAAGTGCCCAAAAGTGCTTGTAAAGTATCATTTTACTTAGTTTAGGCATTAAACTATAGATTTTGTTAGTATATGACTATACATGAAAATTATTTGACCCATTTATAGCATAAATTACATTATGAGTCTTATTTAAATATTTTTATTTGAATATGGTATGTGCAACTTCTCCAAATAGGCTAAAAGGTCACCAACATGTCATTTTTGCATATAAGATCCAAATAAAAGTTTAGTGCATGATATTATGATATTAATCACACATAAATAAAATTTTATAATTACCTTAAACCATAATAAACCTTTTACCATTTTTTAAAACATCAAGACCTTGTAATTAACCCCTAAGACTAGATAAGTGTACATAAGACCAAAACTTGAATAATGCTAGATAAAAACAAATATGACCAAATGAAACTATTTAGGACATTTTAAGACCATTAAAATACCATATTAAAGTTTTTTAAAACCATATGAATTTTAAACCTAGATGGAGTGATCAATTTTGACTTGAGGTCAAAATTTGGTCAACAGGTCTTAAACCCCAAAATATAATCAAACATTAAATGCTTGCCTACAAGTTCACCTAAATAGCTACAATTTGTTTGTCAATTTTAAAAGGATAGAGTGAATATAATGATAATGGGATGGATGTTTAAGTGAATGAACAATTTCAAAATTTTAAGTAAGATCAAAGAAGCATGGATAAGTATTATAAAATATGGTCAAAATAGTCACTCTAGAACCCTGCAATTACAGTCAACATGGTACTCATAAACCTACCTACCTACATGAAGATGTCTCATTTGTTTTAAGTATAAATTATAATTTATGGATAAGAAAATAAATTATAGGTGTTTCTATAACATTATCATGATATCTACATAGCCCTTAGACTCATCAATAGTAAGGCTAATTTAAAGTGAATGGAATAGTTCATCTCATGTTATAGCCTATGTGTAACTTATACCCCATAACATGATATGAAATATTTTTATCCTCTAACCTCATTAAAATTATTCTATACTCCATGTATATCCTCACCATGTACTTCATTTTTACTTGTAACTATACAAATTGTGATAAATACCTTATTTTGTAAGGTTTTTCAGTGTTTTTTAGGATTTTGAATAGATGAACATATTAAAAAAATTGGGAGAGATTATTTAGGATGTTTTATATCTATATAATTCAAAAAATCCATAAAATCCACCCTAAAAATTCTCAAACAAGTCTAATTTTTCAAGGCATTCCAAATCAAGCTTGAGGAAGGGCTAGTTTTTTGCCATTTCTTGGTTTGCGCACCTACACAAGGTTACATAAGCCTAAAATTAGAATAGATGATGGTTATGGCATGATACTATTTAATTAAACACTTCCTATAGGTTTCACACATGTGGGATTCCATTTGAGAAAAAAAACTTAGTTTTTAAGCAAGGAGGCCTAATTAGGCCTAATTAGAGAAATGAAATGAGCTAAGAAGTGTAATTCCACATGAAATTAGATGCTAAAACTTGGTATGGAGATGTAAGGGGATACTGGGTCCTTAAATATGTATTTATTTCTCCATTAAAATACTTAAATTATTATAAACAAGGAGGTTTACCTATTTTGAGGTCTGCAAAGAATTGAGAGAAAAGTAAGGTCAAAGAGAAAAATAACATATTTTTAACTACTTGATGGCTCAAAGTGTCTTGTTTTAGGTTTAAAATTATTTTGAGAGGAAATACATGGATTAGTATTTCCTTATTATAAGGAAAACCAAATTTTCACCTTTTTATGCCCTTATGGAGGAGTTCAAGTGTTCAAATCATCAAATCCATGCGTAAAATCTATTCAATGAGATTTTCAAGGTTAATTCTCACCTATACGAAAATTAGAGGAAAATAAAAATTTATATGTTGGTTTCAAGAAACATTCAAATGATGGAAATAATCATCGACTACCTTAAAGAGACCTTTTCTTCTCCTATGTCAAGTCAAGTTAAAAAGTTCAAACAAGCTTTATGAGCCTTATAACAACCTAAGTAAGGTGGAGAGACCTCATAAATGGATGAGGAGAAGTATTCAATGTAGGAATTTATTATGACTTGAATACCTTTTTTCAAGGAAGAAGACTTATTCATAAAGGAAGACATGTAACTAAGAATATAGGGTATGTAAGCAAAGATATAGGAAATGGTTTGGGTCAAATTCCAAAAATGAATAGTCAAGACTTATTCAAGCCTTCCAAACAAGTACAAATATAGATCCTATGCCATTATTGAGAATAAAATAAAGAGAGAAACTAGGAAGTCCCATGTTGGAATTGGAGGAAGACTAGGTGGATGAATCATCCTTAAGTTCTTGGATTCTCTCTCTCTCTCTCTCTCACACACACACACACACACACACACACACACACACACAAACACACACACTTTATCTTTAATTATGCATGCTTTTATAATTTGTAATCATCTTTAAACCTAAGTTATGGTAGATACTTTCTTATAAAAACACTTTTACTTGGATCTATGAATTTAATAAGACTAAATTCAGGCCTCCTCAATGCTTGTGACTAGTGTATTCTTATGGTTTGTAGATGAATTCGAGTGATAGTGAATACTTCCTAACATTTGTCCTCTATTATATACCTATTTATAGGTGGTAATTCATCCTTAAAGGTTACATATTATGATTAAATATCTCTATATGTTTGGAATGTTTAATCTTTCTTGAGTTTCCTTGAGACACCTATTGATCAACTACATTAGATCATGCATCAAGCTAGTGACCTCTATATGAAATAATGATGTTTGGAGACTCTTCATTTAAGAAGTGAAATTAGGTTCATATTTTAATTCAAAATTATTATCACATGTCAGGCAAGTTAAGGAGACATTTTAGTGTATCACCTCAGTTAGATAGGTTTTATTTTAGTTTATCTTCCTTCCTTTGTCCTTGTAAAATGGTAGAGTAGTGTAGATATCCTAATTGATACATTAAGGGGAGCTAGTCCTTATAATCTAGAGATTAAATCCACCTATTAAGAGACCCACAAGCTAGGATTATCTCCATGTTATTTCAAACTATGAAGGATTGAAACCACCTTCACAAGGGTGTAGGTTTGAGTAGATAATAATCACATGGATTACTTGAGTGTAATTATTATTTTCTACTTTGTATCAGTTATGGAAAATTTGAACATGTTCCTTATTTATTTGCCATAATGCCATTGAGTCTTTCTTCTTTGGTATGTGTACATTTGAACATGTCCTCTCCTTGAGTGTGTGGAATTTGAGCATGCCCCTTATTTGTAGTCTCCTTAGACCCTTTTTTCATACATTGATTTCTCATATGTGTGTGCTTGATTATTTATTGAGCTTGTGATTTTCACTCCTAGATATTTCCATGAACCATATCATTCATCTTAGGGATTTATATGTTTAAATACTATGAGATTCATTGTTACATCTAATTTTACATGATACCACTATATGCTTGATTTCCAAATGATTGATATAAATATAACATGGTTATCTTATCCTTTTGAGATAAGGTGACTATCACATTTCATTCTCCCCATCTCAAAAGGTAGGGGCATATTAGTTGGGGCATGCCATAGAGACATGAGTCCACACACATAGTTGTAAAAATTAAAAAAATGTGATATAGTTTACATGATTTATATACACGGGTAAGAATCTTATGCATTTTTCACTAATTTTATAGATTTGGGACATAAATTTCAAAATTATGATAGATATTATACATGGTTTAGAAGCTAGAGTTTAAATTTTGATAGATACTTTAGCATGAGATATATTAGAGGTGTATATGTCATGAAAATTCACCAAATAAAAAATAAATACTCATATTATATATGCATTTTATACACCAACCTTACCAATATGCATTGATTGAGATTTATATGTCTACGATAATTGTCTCCCTTAAGTACTTTGGTTGAGACTCAACACCCTCGATGGACTTGGAAATGATTCCATTTTATAGGTGAAATGGTTACACCATTTGACATGGGTGAGATTGGATTGATTATTTATACACTTGATTTATGTGATTGAGATTTAGTGATATTGATGGCCTTATCACAACTCACTCTTACACAATAGATTAGGGGCATGATCCCCCTCAAATTTTGATCCTCACATCTCCAAGGTTCAATTTCAAACCTCTCCCTAGTGCTTCATATAGGAAGCATTATAACCAAAGAAAGCTACCAAGGGGAAACATAGGTGTATTCCTTCCTTTCTCTATTCTCTTTCAAGTATAAAAATTATTTAATTTTTAGATTATATGTAATAATTAAATGATAACATTATCTTGGTTGTAATAAATACACAAATAACAAATTTAAATAGGGATTAACTCAAAATAAGGTGTGTTGTACACACCATAGTACACATTTATTTCTTTTAAACCTAGTAATTTCATCCTTATGCATTACTAGATTAAAGAGGCAGGGGGAGGGGATGTAGATACTCAAATATGATTTTACATGATAAACTAGGCTTTTACATTTGACACATATCACTCATGGCTAAACCCTTTAGTTCAAGACCTTTCTATTTCCAAAAGTCTCATGTTCACCATCTCAATGTGTATAATTTATTATCTTATAGTCTGACCTTGATATTATGATTACCCAAGTCACCTGTATCCCATAGTCTAGATAAAGCCTAATTTATATCCTAATCTATTAGTTACAAATATTTAACAAATTTATATCCTCTTAAAAACTATTATCTATAATGGAACACTAATATCAATGCTAACTTTATAAATGGTCAAATTTACATATCTTTCAACATGTATGGGTTAGCCTATTTGTCTAAATTAACTCTCCTATGATATAATTTCAAAAGGTGATGTATAAATACAAGTAAAAGACTATTTATTATCATCAAGTACAAATCAAGTAGATACTTATCTTATACCATATAAAATCACCTCTCAAGCTTACAAAACTATCCTATTATTCATTATTTCTAAATCAATCATAGTAACAATCTTATTATATATATGAATCATTCAAAGAGAATCTCATGAGTAGTATTTGTCAAGTTACAAGATAGATCACTACATGTACTCTCATATAACATATTGCATAATTCTTCACACATAAGCACACATAAGGAAGAAAACTGCATCAATCCAAGGACATATTTAAAATATATGGATATGTAAGAAACATTTATTTATAAAGGGGCATGAGATTATATTGGATTCACATGAGACAAATAACCCCTATTTTTCAAGGTGATATACCCTAGTTAGAGGACCTAGGGTTTTCATATATATATATATATATATATATAAATATCTAGAACTTGTGCATACAATATAAACAAAAAAATCTATAAGGTTATTCTTAATCCTAATAGGCATATGTGTTCATTATAGAAAAGGTCATGTATTCCATATTATAAAAAAACATAAAAACATAGAAAAAATAATCAATTATAGTGTCCAGTTTTATAGAGAGATAAATTTTATAATCTGACAAATCACTGTGGAACATCACCCTATCTTATCCTATGCATAAATGTTATAAATCTACTAAGAATTAGTAAATAAAAGTTTTGTACATTAGATGGGATTGATTTATAGTGTATGATTCCATAAAATATTAATTATAATGGTGTTACATAAATTAATTATTAGTAATTTAAACTATCAAGGCCAAATTACTACCCTTATATATGAAATTTTCCTAAATCTAGTCAACAACTCTTTGTAGCTAGTCAACTAGTGAATTATGGCCTAAAAACATAGATTTTGGTCAACAATGTCAAAATTTGAATAAAAAATGTCATTAATCATTTATAAATATCTTTAAATATGTTTTAAAACATTAATATTACCCTAGTCTAAAGTTTCATAACTTGAAAAAAGTGATTTAATGTGTTTTATAAGCCAAAAATCCTATATTTTACCTCCCACATGCCAATTTCACTCATTAAAAAATGTAAAAAGATAAATTATTTGTTTTAACATGAATAATAATTTTTGATATCCTTGTCATGCATCAAACTTGGTGGGGAAAGACTTTATTTGCTTTTAAAATGAAAAAATAAGGCTTTTTCCTCTCATTTTACAAGCAAAGTATGGATTCCATATATAAGGGGTAGGGTATATAAATTTGAGACCATTATTAGTATTAAGTGATAATTTAATATAAATTAATGTCAATATAGGCCTAAAACCATTCCTCTCTAGGTTTCTTCCTTGTTTGCACAATAAGACATGCCTACAGGTTTTCTAATGGTACAGACTGCGGGAGTAAAGTACATGTCTTAAATTTGGGGTGAATAAACCAGATTAAAATGGATTATTTATAGATTAAGTGGATATTAAATTATATTCTATAGGATCATGAACCATTTATTTAAAGATAGGTCAATTTATACTACCTTGCAACTAGAAAGGCAATTGGTTTTCTTCATTTTCTCTTCACCAGGGTAGAATTTCAAGGAAAATCAAGTTGTTCTGAAATATTGGGAACTTAATATACCTCTCCATGGTATCATTTAGATATTATTAATGAAATTTAGGGACCAATAAAGCTCATAAAAATAGTTAGTCAAATCTGAAGTATAACATGCTTACAAAGGAAGGTTGGACAGTCATGGAAGAAGAAGGCAGCCTTAAATTTTCTTAAATTTATGTTTGCAAGGTTTCAACAAGTTTTTAATGATTTATAATCATAATTCATAGAATTTATCCATGTTTCATGGCCAAGAACTCATCCTATACTATCAAAGTGCCTAAAGAGGCCTAATTTAACATTCTTTAAGGTTTCTTTACAAACTTTAAGGTTTTTACAAAAATTAGGTTTCATTTTTTGACTCCTTACCCTCCTTCAATAGCCTCCAAACTTGTAAAATAGGTAGAGGATGGTAAATACTTCTATTGGAATAATTTAGGGTGGTCTTGAGTTTTTCCTTGTGCTCATTCCTACCCCCATCCCATCCATCCCTCTCTTGACAAGACCAGACACTGCCAAGATTGATTTTTATAACCTTTTTAGATAAATAAAATGACTATTTTTAGATTCCATTATGCTGGTATAGTGAATATATGCTAGTTTATTTGCATATGTGGTAGAGATTTCTCCCTTGTTAAGTCTTTATTCTTACCTAACTACTAGTTTGTCAAATTATGTAGGTCATGTTTAGTGTTTCATGTCTTTTGGATGCTCTTATAGTGGATATAAGTGGCTGGTTAGTGCCTTGAATTAGGCCTATTCTATCATTTCCCTATGGATTTGATCACTAGATACAACCTTTTCATGAAATACTGATACATAGGAGATATTTAAAATTATAGATTCAATCTTTACTTGTCTAATTAGTGTTTTAGGATCTCAAATAGAGTAGATGAACTAAAAATATAAGTGTATCACCAATAGTAAACTAAGATTTCCCTTTCAATTTCCTTCTCCCCCTTTCACCCCAACAATTAGTAGCTTAGTAAGTAGTGCAAAGTGATACATCATAAGAGCTAGCCTCACCAAAATATAGAGGTTTGGTCTGAGTTTAGGTGTCCCACACCTTCGATATTTCTAATGTTAGTCTTGGTGTGAAGGTTTCAGAGCCAAATCTATCAAGCCTTTAAATAGGGTACTATCTAAATAACTAATAGTTCTAACATGCCTAATTAGACCTAAGTTTAGCTATTGGAGTATAAGTTTGTACCACATTCATCTTCAAAGCTAAGTTTTTATTACTCTTATGGCCCTTATCTAAAGGTAACAGGTACATTTTTTTCATAATTTTAATTATCTTCATGATTTTCTAGGCCATGGTAGCCTATAGAGAAATATTTTATCATTCTTCTCCTTACCAATAATTCTAGTATGATCCTCATGATTCATATCAGTCCTATCATGATCCATATCATCCATATGATGAGTATGCAGAGCCTTATCAATAGTATGAAATCTCATACCAGTCTTATAACCACTCTCATGAGTCTTGTTATCCTCCTAATCATCCTAATCAAGTCCCAAATCAATCCATCTCAAGATTCAAGAAAACTTTGTTTGGCTATGAGAAAGAGACGATAAGTATAGACACTAGAAAAAGCTATAGTGAGGATATTTATAAGTAATAAATTCAGAGCATGAGATAAAATTTGTAGTGGGATAAAGAGGTATGTGAAACTTCATAAGGCAAGGTCACTCAAAGTCTAGTTCTGATATTTTAGATATTGGTGGTCAAATAGTAAGTATTGAAGAGAGGCTAGTGGTTTATGAGAAACCCCAAGGTCATCATAGTCAACAGTATGTTCCCATAGAACTACCCTTTTACCTTTATGATTATCAAACTAATGTTTATCATAGCCCTCAAGAGTCAAACCAAACATTTCCTAGCTTTTCTACTTGGAAGTCTATCCAAGAGAGGTCTCAGAAAGTTGAAAAAGTTTTTTAATGAGAAGTCTATTTTTTATATTGTATAGACCATACATGATCCTATATTTTCAAGTTTATAGGAAGAAATATCTAGCGATTTAGTTCATGATTTTGAGGCTAGTCTATTGAGGAAAATAGATCTTGAAAATAAACATCTCCAATATTTAATGGTAGCTGCAAAGTCAACACCATAATAGATTCCTTCTTTCACATCCATGGCTACCACAAGTCTAGTTCAACAAATTTATAAACCTAAGTTCATGCTTTGGAATTAGGTACAATAGTCCATAAAGAAAGAAGAATATTCAAGCATGCTTCAAGATGTTGAGTTCAAGAGAAAACTAAAGATCATTCATCCTCCACTCATCTCTCCTCAGAAGCCAAAGTCCTTTCTTTCATGGAAAGCCGTTAAAAAAAAGTGCAAAGAGATGAGGTGAAGGTGATCCAAGAAGATCAGCGTCCTGAGCAAAATTAGGTATCTATGGTAACTTCTATGGATCTTTCTCATCTTATTGAATAGTTTCAAGGATCTAACATGCCACTTTTGGAGTGAGAACCTCTTCTTTTTGAGGTAAATGAAGAAGATGCAACCAAAGACATATAAAATGAAGGTGACTTGAGTGATCAAGAGGAATAAATCATTATTGGGAAACCACTTAGAAAGGACAAGCATGATTCCATCTTTCATGATGTCAAATAAGATGAGATAAATGATGATATACAAGTACAAGAACAAGTGAAAAAATAAGAAGTTTTAGGTATGCAACAAGTTGTTTCTCATAAATCTCTTGATCACATATCAACTCTCTCACCTCAAGAAGCTCCTCAAGAACTTGCTAAATTAACCATTGATGAATGAAATCTAGCCAAAGAGGATAGGATTGAAGGTAATTATTATGATTTATGACAGAAATATGTGGATATTTTTAATGAATATCAAGATTTAAGGATCTCACACTTCCCATGGTAGATATTAAAGACTAACTAGTTATTGAATTTATCCATTTTGGGTCACAAGAAGAGTGAATTCATGAAGATAATAAGAATGAAAAAGTGTTGGCTGATCTAATAACTCAAGTAATTTCTCTTGATCACCAATCAAATGATGAAATTCTACCCTTTAACATGCCTAAAGAGGTCTAAAAGATTAATCATGAAGATCTAGACAAGTTGCCTGTCTAGGAGGAGCATAATCAAGGTACAATGGAAGGGAGATCAGATCATTGGTAGTTCATAAATTAAGAAGAATTGAAGATGTTTTTGTAAAGTACATGGATCTGGGAGCAGGATGATTGGGTCTTGGATTAATATCTTCAATCCATGCACCTAAGAATGGAGGTAGGAATCCTAGTTGCATCATAAAAAAGACATGAATATCCAAATTCTCCTATCTGTAAAAAGATGCCATTAAAAGGAATTAAATACATTTCAAGGTTCCATGGTGGACCAAAAATATTTCCATTTGATCCTATATTAAATCATATTACTTCAAGTTAGTTGTTCTAGGTTTGTTTTTGTTAATAAGTGATTAGCATCAACAATCTACTTCCCTTTCATTTTTTCCCTATTTTCCATAGGTTAGTTATCTTTGATTTCTAGTTTAGCCATTGTGTTTCCATTTAGTCTTATTTTGTTGCAATTATAAAAGGTATTACAAAGCTCAAAATAGTTTATTTCTTAGCCATGAAAGTCATTTAGTCAAAGTTATTATGTCCTAGTTTGTCATTATCTCATAGAATTTTGTGAGCTATTTTAACTAGCAAGCTGGTCAACCCATAAGAGTTGCCAAAATTGTTAGTAATTTGACATATCAAGGCTAAATTACTACCATTATAATATGAAATTTTCCTAAATATGGTCAATAACTCTTTGTAACTAGTTAAAATGGTGAAATATGGACTAAAAATATAGATTTTGGTCAAAAATGTTAAAATTATATTTAAAAATGTCATTAATCATTTATAAAGAGCTTTAAATATGTTCTAAAACATTAATATTATCCTGGTCTAAAGTTTCATAACTAGAAAAGGTGATTTAATGTGTTTTATAAGCCTAAAGCCCCTATTTTACCTCCCACATGCCAATTTCACTCATTAAAAGATGTAAAAAGCTAAATTATTTATTTTAACATGAAAAATACTCATGGATATCATTTTCATGCATCTATATTGGTGGTGAAATACTTTAGTTGCTTTTAAAAGGCAAAAATAAGGCTTTTACCTCTTATTTTACAAGCAAAGTACAAATTTCATATGAATTTTATACATTAGGGGTAGGGGATATCAATTTAAAATAATTAGTAGGATTTAGTAACAATTTCATGCAAATTAATTTCCATATAGGTCCAAAACCATTCCTCTTTAGGTGCTTTCCTTGTTTGCACAAAAGGACATGCCTACAAGTTTTCTAATGGTACAAACTGTTGGACGAGAGTACAAGTCTTAAATTTAGGGTGAATAAAATATAATTATAGGGTTTATTAATTTATCAAGTGGATCTTTAATTGGATTCTCTAGGCTTATAAATAATCTAGTTGAAGACATGCAAATTTTTGCTGGCTTGCAACTAGAAAGGCAACCAATTTTCTTCATTTTCTCTTCACTAGGGTAGAATTTCAAGGAAAATAAAGTTGTTCCATAATATTTGGAACATAATATACCTTTCCATGGTCTCTTTCATTTGTTATTAAAGTTCATAAACACAACCAAATAAATTTTTAGTATAACATGCTTGTAAAGGAAGGTTGTATG